>OX419718.1:68166026-68563526 GCA_948474765.1 Patella depressa | reverse complement strand
ACTGTTTATAACACATAATAGTCATTACATGTATCATATACTGTTCATAAAACATACAGTCATTACATGTATTATAATATAGTCATTACATACATCTTACTGTTTATAAAATATACACGTATTCATTTGATGTAACATATAGTCAGTAAATGTTTTGAACCAGAATTCATATTTTAAATTCAAACCCATGTCGATTTCAATACTTACCAGCTAAATTAACATTCTTCGTATAATCAGTTCGATTACCGCTTACTGGTAATGGTGGGTTGGCCATGGGTGGTGGGGGTGGGGGTTGGACGGGTACCATGCCCGGATTCATATTAAACATTCCACTTTGTGCCATAGCATACATGGTTGATTGATCCATGAACATCGACGGATCCATATTGGCGTAGTTCTGATACGACTGGACTTGCATCATCATTACGTTATTTACTGCCATGGGATTCACTTGCATTTGGCCTTGACCTTGGCCACCTTTCTTTTTCTTCTTCATCTGACCAGTGGATGCTGCAGAGGCTTGCAAATACGTTGGATTTAACAAAGACATACTGTGGTTTTACTTCAAAATATTGTAGAATTTAATATCTGAAGGTACAAAAATGAAAATGACAAATACTGTACAATGTTAGTGTCCAGTCGGCCTATTGTTTAATCCATCTTCTGGTTATACAACATGTACAATGACTATATCACGTGTGGTTTCCAAGGAAACTGAGAGCTGGTCGTGAATGAGAGACTTTTAATGGGAGGATGAGGACAAGACTTCATCAAAGTGGCTATATTTGCAGCACTTCCTTGCGAACATTTTCCCAATATGCATGACTGACAATACGCCCAATAAGAATCTTGGAAAACCGACTCCAAAACCAGCTGCAAAAACTCCAGTCGTAGCCACACCTGATAATAATAAATGGTAGGAGCAGAAAATGTGATGTACATAACATACTGAGTATAGAGGTATTTTGACTTTATCATTACCGGTATTGTGACTTTGTACATTGTACTTTTTACATATAATCAACGGAAAAGACATTTTAGCATAGCATTTAATATTGGCAGCGATACCCTTCCATATATTTTACCGGTAATGAATTAGCCTGATATTGAATAGGCCTACGCCTGATACTAGCGTGTGCCAACCGAAAAAGGGACGTAACTCTTTTTTCTTAATTGGCTGTCACAAATATGGCGCATTTTTTTCGCGAAAAGTAGGTATTGCATTACGGCCCCGTGTCGGTTTCCTGCTATTGATACCGATTCCATTCAACTGAAAACAGTTAGTTAAGATGTCAAGGTTGCGGCGCATGGAAAGTTTGTCACACATAGCAAGGTAAGAATATTTTTTTTCTTCGATTGAAAAGTTTGGAATTTTGTAACTTTTTTCGTGAAAAATGCGCCGGGGTAAAAAACTTGCTAAACTATGAAAGAAATGTCCCTTGATAAGATCCACCTTCATTTATTTCCATATGTGGACGTGAAAGTCGTAAAAATTCAATTGTTCTGAGATGACCGAAATTTTATCGGCCATTCTGTCATGGCGGAAGGCGTGTCAAATGTAGTCTCTATCATTCAGACGACTATTCGCTGTACGCTTTACACTGAGGAGTACTGCTGATCGAGACTACATGTATATCAAATTACAGTTATACGACCGTTACTCACGTTCGAATGCGAGAAAATACTTGAAATATTTACAATTTTAATTCTTTGAGAGTGAATTTGTTATTTACGAGATAAATACAATTAGTTTAAATTGTATGTTTTATAAATTTCGTATAAAATAAAAATATCATTCATCGCACAGTCTTCATTTACAATAGGATAGGCATACCAATTAATTGTTTATCAATCTTCTTGTTTAATCATTCATATAATTTACTATAATTTTTCAGGTTCCTAGAACTTGGTAAAAGAATTAATTGAAATTGAGCAGCCTTGTTGTTTTTTTATTGTTATTGGTACAGGGTATAGGTTTTGTTTGTATATGATTTATTATCAAGTTTTATTTTTTGATAAGGTACTTATAATTATTTAGACAAAACTTGAAATCATTGTAAAATAAAAAGAAATGTTATTCTAAAATTATTTAGAGAAAACTTAAAGTTCTTGTTAATCATTTCAACATCAGTTATAGTTTTTTGGGTTTTTTTACTTTTCTGTACGAAATATGTCCGATTTCCTCTCAATTATGTCCAAATAAATGTTAAAAACAATATTTTTGTGGTTGATTTTAGTTAATGTGTATACCTAGAGCATGTGAGTAAAATCTGAGCGTGCTCCAAATTCATTTAGTCAGTCAAATTATCATTTTATCAATTTTGCCCGTTTTTGACGGAATTTTGCAAAACCCTGCTTACCTATGGGTATATAAAATAAGCTATAAAAATAAAAGTTAAGAACCGATTTTTAAAATCTAAACAGATTAATGATTCTAAGGTATTTTTCTAGCTGTATGCAAAGTTTCGGGTCCCTAGCTCAAAAATTGAATTTTGGTTGGCACATGCTACTGATACCCTGGCCATTTTCAATTTTGCTATGCTAATGTCTATCGATTATATTCTATTGTCTTTAGACTGGTCGAATTACCAAGAAAACACTTATATATTACAGCCTTGGCATTGTTGGCATTACCGTACCTTAATAAGTGAATTTTACGGAGTTCGTTCTTTTGTAATTGCATCAAAAACAAAACGCACCTCACAATGGCGGAAGTGTATCAGCGTATTCAAAGCTAGTTTTTCTTTGATTCCGAATTCTTTATTTTACTTTTCGACGAAAATAGCAGCTGAATTATAAAAGTTTGTCATATTAAATTAGTGTTTACACATTGTCCATATGTGGAGACTTAGAAGCGTAAAAATGAGCACAAAAAATGTTAGTAATATGTAGAACTTTAAAATACGAAACTAAACAACTGGTTTACGCTAAAAACACGTGTTGGAAGAAATTTTGTAAATATTGCGAGAACTCATTCCGATAAGAAGCATTTATTTCCGAATATAAGTAAGTATATGTTCCACCTGACTGTCTATGATCTGTACGTATTTATTAATTTTATGAGAGGGCAGATTTCAGAAAATGTTCTGTAAAATAACAATAATATTTTCCTGAAAGTGTGAAAGAGGGGGAAGATGATGACAATGACGTTATCAAGATCTTTAATTTTATTATGAGAGGGTAGATTTCAGAAAATGTTTTATAAAATGTACAGTAATTGAAGGAGCCAAGTCTCTAACTCACTATCGTCCAAAATCCTGAACATTGAAAACACAAAGCATTTGTCATTTTATTAAATCAACAATGATGCTGTGATCTTGCCGCAAAAAGATGGGCTTCTCCATATCCAATATGATTTAAGACAAAATAAATATTTTATCATTGGCATTGTAGCTATATCAGCTATGTGACAAAAAAAATTAAAGTCAATGGTAGGGTGCCCCACCCTAAATGAATATGTCCAAATATCTCGACAATTACACCACAATACTAATATATTTAGAAAGCCTTAAATCTGTTTCACACAAAGATAGGTTATGTGCCCTTGTTTTGAAATTAGTCTCGCTTAACTAGTCTACCGATCATTCTACGTCTAATTGACGGGTCGGGATAATCAAGACTACTTTTTTTACAAAACATGGAACAAGAAATTGAATTTAGAAGCACCAACATCAGGCGTCTCAACAATATTTTTAAGAACCTTGTAAAAGTAAAATGAAACTACTGCTTTGATCATTATTCTTCCATACGGACAAGGAGTCAGAGATATTATTTGTACTTAACCAAAATATGCAGCTTCTAATGGTACAGCTAATTATAAGGCAATTTAAAAAATAAAACAAGCGTAATTTCTAAAGATGCCGTAATAACCAAAAAGTTAAATATTATTGCTATTCAGAATCGTCAACAATAGATTTTTTACGGCTGTAGTAGTGTTTGGTGTTTTGAACATTTCCGCATGCTGTTGCTATTTATAGCCTCAACGAGTGTGCGAGACTGTTAGAAATCAGTAGTAAGTCATTGAACTAAAACGTGCAGGATCAACGTGTCAAGAACAACTTTTCAGTTGGCACGAGGGGCACCCTATCAATGGGTTGCAATGCAAATACCACTATTAAAAAGCCCTTTGCCAGGCCATTCCAATGACACCAAAATCAACTTTCTGCAATAAATAAATAGCAAGAAAGTTAGAGCAATTTAAATGTTGCATAATTAGTCATTACACGTCAATTAATTTGGTAAGAAACAATAGCTCTTGCGAAATAACTTTATGACCCAATTTAACACCTCACTAAATGTTTTGTAACTTTCTCAATTATTGTTCAATTTCAATAAACTTGGTATCATTGAAAAGCAAAACAAAAGCCACACAAGTCTAAAACATGATTGATTGCACAGGTCAATATCAGTTGTATTTATTATTAAATATAATAGGCATAGTATTTCTTGTGACAAACAATTCAGCCAACTGGTGTGCGGGGAAATGGGTCATGTAACCAACAAACCTCAATGAAATACCGGAGGCGAAAACTGCGCGGACAAATTCATTCCGTGGGAGTCGATAGATTTGCCTGAAATTTGGCAAGTAGATCGTCAGATAACCACAGTAAAGTATTATCATAGTTTTGAAAAATATTTTACTTATTTTCTAGTAAAGCGAAGTGATTTTGATGACTTGAAAAATCGCAGAAAATGCCGATCTTCGTGTTAAACTTCTACAAATCCAATCGGAAAAAAATCAAGACGAGCGTAATAGCGGGCTTGTTATCTAGGTCAGCAAAATGTGTGTAGACCCCCCACTAATGTAAATAAACACCAAAACACCGAATTTATGTGTGAGGGGTACCAGCGCTGAACTTCCGGCAGTCCAAATGAAAACGAGGCTGTTGACAAAGTTTGCACTGTCGAGAAGCCAGAATTGTCACATAGCTAGGCATTGGTACACGAATTGTGTACCATAATGCGTTTCAGCCCCAGTTCTAACAAGATACTTTGGAAATGCGGCTAGATACACTGCACCAAATCAAACGATGTGCATGTATATGGACTGGAATAACCAGGCACTAGAAATTTGCATTTGATTAAAACTGCTGGCTTAACTCGCCGAACATAACTGATTTGAAATTAGAGTAAAAACGGAAACCAGTTTATTTACATTCATATTACAGTATTATATGCATTCTTTCTCAAAGTTTCTGCCTTTTCACTTTGAAATGGAGATCAGTCAGAATTAATATATTTAATGCAATACTGTTTCTCATCCAATCCAAACCCCAGATTTAGTTCAGGCGACACTATTCTGTGAGAGGCTATGATTATCAGAAAATAGAAGATGACTCAATATCCTACAAACGAGGACACTGTTCCACACAATTCAATGAAAGTATTATTAACACTGGCCCAATGATTAGGCATTGAACCTGCCCCATGCTTCTTGTGGGTGGAATGGCCAATTGGTTAGCGTGTGCATTGTGCCATAGGGTCTTGTCATTGAGTCAACTGGCTTGGTTAATTCTCTGATTGTACGTGACAAGACGTAGGGTCGCCTGTCAAACTTCGTGGTTTCCTCCCACTGCTAAAGACCACTATGCAAATTATTGAAATAAGGTTGAACCATGTGTTGGTCGCAAAATGACCTAGTTAAACCATATGTCCCTCTCTTCTTTAAAATTGTGAAAGCAAAATTGCATTTGGTCTTCAAATTAGGTGAGCCACAGTGGCTAAGTGGGTAAGATACTAGGTGGCGTGATCTATCCCTTTATCAGTGGTGCCAAACGGAGGGCTGAAAATGGCAGCTGTCTAGTTGTTTGCATGGGACTAAAAATCGAGGCCCTGTGTATACATGTAGATTGGCATGCATGTAAAATGTCTCTTGGCAATTGGAATTCGATATAGCTGTAGGCCATATACCGCTGCCTGGGCAAATATCTATCATAGCATACTGTATGGTGTATTCTCATCTTCATTACGGTAACCCAGTCGCAGTAGGACGTTAAACCTCATTTTATTTGGTCTTGGGGGTTGGGATGGCCTAGTGGTCTAGAGTGCCGCGCTTCGACCTCTAGCTGGCCGGTCACCTCTAGCTTGCGGCTGTGGCATGGAGATAAGGGCGCCTTCTCAACCTCGTGGGTTTCCTCCGGCACTCCGGTTTCCTCCCACTGCTAAAGACCCCTACACGCAAGCGAATTATTGAAATAAAATTAAACCATGTTAGTCCAGAAATGACCTAGTTTGTGTTGAGTGGACGTTAAACCCCATTTCTCTCTCTCTCTCATTTGGTCTTAAAATTAGCATAGGGAGCCGCAGTTGCTATTTAACCATAAGGTCCTGTTTTCAATTCCTGTCAGTCGAATTATTTCATGTGGATTTTCTGATGGGTTCTACCTTGTCAGTGTGGTATACTGAGCGCCTAGCAAGGGACAACATATATAAATATATAATCATTCTGTTTGTAAAAAAAAATACCCCGAGATTCCATTCTACACATTGGCACGCAGGTGAAAGAACCTTCCATGCTGTCCTGGCAAAATTTCCATCGTAGCACACTATATGGCTTAGGTCGATCTTCATTGTATTAGTCCGAACAGATCTAGGTCGATCTTCATTGTATTAGTCCGAACAGATCTAGGTCGATCTTCATTGTATTAGTCCAAACAGATCTAGGTCGATCTCCATTGTATTAGTCCGAACAGATCTAGGTTGATCTTCATTGTATTAGTCCGAACAGATCTAGGTCGATCTTCATTGTATTAGTCCGAACAGATCTAGGTCGATCTTCATTGTATTAGTCGGACAGATCTAGATCGATCTTCATTGTATTAGTCCGAACAGATCTAGGTCGATCTTCATTGTATTAGTCCGAACAGATAAGAAGGATGTTAAACTCAATTTTATTTTCAGTTTAAAATCATCTTTTATTAACTGCTTTCTTTTGGGGTTTTTTTTTAGAATGAATTCTGCAAAGAAAGGCACACCGAAGCCCAAAACGCCAATTCAGAAGAAAAGTACACCAAAAGTTATAACAGAAACATCTGTTCAGAAAACTCCTAAAAATCAGAAAACACCCCAGCCTAAAAATACTCCCAATGGAAAGAAAGCAAATGTCACCCAAACCCCTAAAAAGGAAGAAATAGTGAATGCAGCCATAAACAAGACTCCAAAAGGCAAGCAGACACCTGCTAAAACACCGAATACAAATAACAAGAAAACTCCGAAGACACTGACGCCAGCTACAACCCTTAATGCTAATAATAACAACAAAAATACACCAAAACCACAGACACCAAACGTGAATAACAAGAAAACACCCAAGCAACAGACTCCTGCAAAGACCCTGAATGAGAATAACAAAAAGACTCCAAAGCCACAGACACCAGCTAAAACACCCAATGCGAATAAAAACAACAAAAATACACCCAAGCCACAGACTCCTGCAAAAACCCCTAATAATCAGTCAAAGAAGACTCCAAAAGTTCAAACACCTGCAAAGACTCCAAACGGTCAAATGAATGGAGGGAGAAAAACGCCCAATAAGAATCTTGGAAAATCGACTCCAAAACCAGCCGCAAAAACTCCAGTCATAGCCACACCAACAAACAGAAAAAATGGCCGTACACCAAAGGGAAGTGCAAAAAAAGCTCTTCCTGAAAGTGATGATGATGATGATGATGATGATGATTCTGAGGATGGTGACATTAAAATAGATGAAATGGGTGATGATGATTCTGAAGGTGACGACATTGAAATGGATGATGATGATGATGATGATGATGATGATGACGATATAAATGATGAAATAAAGAATTCCATATTAGCAAAATATCGAAAAATGGCTGAGCAGGAAGATGATGATGATGAAGACGACGATGACGACGATGATGATGATGATGATGATGATGATGATGATGATGATGATGATGATGATGATGATGACAGCCAACAGGGTATGTACAATCTGTTTATTTGTCTTAAAGTATTAAGTTTACTTAAACTCTTGACTTGCTCTATCCTATTTCCGTGAAATGGACATTGGTAAAAGTTTTCAAAAATATTGAGTTCATTCCAACCCAAGTAGCCCCAGCAGAGAGATCACAAGGTGAAATCTTGTCATGACTAACAAGTCATTGTAACAGTCCAAGGATGCTATTTCAAATTTTGACCATCGGACATTTGTAGTTGCTATCTAATGAAATCCCGTAAAGGGTCAGTGTAGAATCCGTGACTGCTCTGAATATGGAGCTTGAGAAAATCAGCTTAAGACAAAATACGTTTTAAGTATGCAATAGAATATATTAGGCCCGGAATGAGTACATTTTACGTGAATTGATGTGGACTGATTAAGGCCCATTAAACACAAATATTAAAATGTAATTTCAGAATTATTGAAAGCAGGCCAGAAAAGAAAAGCTTCTGCTGTTGATTCTGTAGCAGCTAAAATACAGAAAGATTCATCACAACAAAAATTAACAAGTATAAAAGATAAAGTAAAAGTAGAAACGAAAAAAGAGGATAAAGGTAAATTGACTGGTTATTCTTGGCTTGTATGATAGAGAGAGAAATGGGGTTTAATGTACACTAGACACAAACTGGGTCATTTCAATAATTTGCTTGTGCGTAGGGGTCTTTAGCAGTGGGAGGAAACCGGAGGACCCGGAGTAAACCCACAAGGTTGGACAGGCGACCCTACTCCAAGTGTTATAACACCAGGCCCTGAGTTCACAAAGCATTCTCAGACTAAAGTTAAGAATCTACTCAACTTTCAATCACTGTTTATGAGAAATATCTTTGATCCAGGAACACAAAACTGTATGCATATAGTTTCTTATTGATGTATTTAATACATTAAAACAACAAAAATTTTATAATGAGCTATATTTTAGTTAAGATAAGACAAAAAATTTTCAGTAATTTCTCAACTAGAAACTTGAGAATGCTTTGTGAACACAGGGAATGGTACATGTATGAAAACTTTTGGGGGGCTCAATTATTTTCGTATAATGGAACACCTTGCATCTTCAACTAAAACCCCAACTTTATTTAAATCACACTTGAAAATATTTTGGTTTCAGAAATAAAAGTATTATTATATTGCGTTTGATATGTAGTTGATGCTTTGAGCATGCGTCTGTGTGTGAAATAGATTATGGTGCAATATAAATTTTTATGTTTTCATATTATTATTACTAATTAGTCCTAATTACATGTAGTCGACTGAAGTGCCTGTGGAGCTGACATGTAAAAGTGTTGCTTTTATTGGTCAATGAATGTGATGTTAAATTATAACAAGTGAGGGGGGAGTTAATGAAAGGGCTTCTAGATCATAACATATGTCATTGGATTCAAGTGGTTTTATTGTCAATTACCTGCTTGTACTTAATAGGAGTAGGGTACCCAGTCTTAAGCTCATGGGATTTCTCTGGTTTCTTCTCACTGATTCAAGTGGCATTGTTTTCGATTGTAGCCTGTAGGGTATCCTGTCTATCCTCATCATGGGCTTTCTCTGCTTTCCTCTCCCTGCTAAAAATGACTAACCCAGATTATTGATATTGCTCCATAGGTTCTTCCCAAAAGGACTTTAATTTTTTTTTTTCATTTAGAACTGTTAAAACCTGGCCAGAAACGAAAAGCGGAAGCTGAAGCTAAAGTGAAAAAAGCCAAACAACCGAAAAAGACAAAACCTCAAGCACCTAGAGATCCTGAACAAGGTATTGGTTTGAATTTTACATTTACAATATATAAACCAAACAATGCAAAATGCTCAAAATTGAAATGTAAATCGAAAGCCACACATAGTTTTCATTTTAATAAAAGTCTTAATTGGCATGGTTTTGATTCCCCATTTGTGTGTGACAAGGAGTATTGTCACCTCTCCAGCCTAGTGGTTTTTTTCCGAGTCCTCCGGTTTCCTCCTACTGTTAAAGACTCCTACGTGCAAGCAAATTATTGAAATAAAATTGAACCATGTGTTAGTCCGGAGGTGACCTAGTTTGTGTGAGTTGACTTAAACCCCAGTTCTCTCTCTCTCTCTCTCTCTCTCTCTCTCTCTCTCTCTCTCTCTCTCAAATAAATCTAAAACTCTTGTTAATGATGATCTGATACACCTCTTGAATGATGTGAGTGATTTTAATTTTATATCTGAAACAAGTCCTTTTAAGATTTATTTGACCAGGAGGGTTGGCTGGCCGAATGGTTAGCGTGTGCACACTGTAACATACAACGTGCCATTGAGTCAACTGGCGTGGTTTCGAATCCTCCGTTGTACATGGCAAGTCGTAGGGTCGTTTGTCCAACCTCATGGGTTTTCCCGGATACTCCGGTTTCCTCTCACTGCTAAAGTCCCTTACGTGCAAGCAATTAAATGAAATAAAATTAAACCATATGTTAGTCCTGAAATGACCTAGTTTGTGTCAAGTGGACGTTAAACCCCATTTCTCTCTCTCTGTTATTTGACCAGTTCCACCTTTGATGCAGAACGGACAAACTTTCCCTTATAGTATAATGTATGGCGTATGCCTGTCTTAATTGGCCCAGTTTAGGAGAAGAACAGATAACGTTAAACCTCATTTCATTTCTTAACAGTACACTCCGTGAATATCTCACTACTTCTTTAGTAAATCTCTGTGTTCTTTTAGACGGCGAATGATCGAATGGTTGAACGTCTGCACATTACATCAGGAGGTGCGTCATTGAGTCAAGTAGCGTGGTTTCAATTCCTTCCTTGTACAGGACACCCATATCACACCCATCAGACAATCTAGAGAACTGATTATCGCCTTGTCTAGATAGGCTCAAACTGATCCCGCAGTGAATATTTGCTTGTCCGCTACAATCACTGATAAGCATGACATCGACGAGGCTTAATGAGTACGGCATATTAACTTTTTTACTCCGACAAATTAAATTCTCAAACATTTTTTTGAGGTAAAAGAAAAATAGATAAAGACGCTTGAAGTATTTGTAGTTAAAAAATATTTCCAATTTAGTGTAAATGGGTATTAAAATGAGTAAAATGCATCATTTTGCCCGAAGCAGTTAGGTGTTAAGTAAACATTGCACGAGCCGTTGAGCCAATGACTGGCGCCGTCTGCAGTCAACGCACGTGCTATGGACACTCATCTGTTACAGAGTTAATTCGTAAGTAATTCTCTGTGAAACAGATTGAGATAGGCTATGTCTCAACAATACGCCATAATCGATATAACATTTGATGGTTTGCGATCCATTATGTGTGCTGTCACCTGTCCAACCTCATGGGTTTTCTCTGGTTTCCTCCCACTTCGCAAAACAAGGACACATGCGCAAGCAAATTATTAAAATAAAATTGAACCAAATGTTAGCTTTGAGTGCATGTAAAACTCTCTATGGACTGTAGATTTTGTATAAATATTTTATATTTGCACTATTACAGAATTGAAAGACCGTAAATTATTGTATATAAGAAATCTCCCAGCTGATGTAACAGAAAGTGATATAAAAACACTCAGTAAAGATATAACAGAAATTAGATTAAGAAGAAGTCATTATAAGATTGGAAGACCAAGGTTAGTACTAGAGTTTAGGGCAGGGATGGGATTTCAAAATTTTTCGTGTCGGACATTTTACCGAAAATAAAGGGGCATAACTCTTATCGTTATTTAAGCAGACGAATTCATACCACAATTAAAAGTCACATGTCGTCAAAATATTCAAATCACGTACATAACAAATAAGGTGAACCTCGCTATTTTTCATATTTAATTCCCGTACGGTATTCAATTCATACCACAATTAAAAATCACATGTCAACAAAATATTCAAATCCCGTAAGTCATAAAATTGGTGAACCTCGCTATTTTTCACACCTAATTCCCGTACGGCATTCAAAATCATGTCAGTAAATGTCGTACAAAATTAAGCATTTTCGTAATACATTGAATGAAACCTTGCCGATCCTGCTTCGGCATAAAATTCACAACCGTAATATTCCTTTAGATTTACGTGACAGCAAATGAATGCCGAACTCCCGAAATAAGAATAGTTTGTGATGTCAGAACATCGTTTTTTCTTTATAAAATGTCAACAAAATATTCAAATCCGTGCGTAATATAAATAAGAACACGGCAGCAAATGAAAGAAAAGCGTTCGAAATAGTAATACTTGTGGTGATGAGAAAAGGCATAGCTGACTTCAGCGTATTGCCGCTATGGCGTACGTGACTTACAGCACACAGCTTCATAGTAAGCACTGCCTAACATGTTAAGCAATATTCGTGCGGCGCTCGAGATCACGAGAAAGTGCCACTGTGGATGAGAATTTATATATGGATTCTTAAAAGACGTAAAGGATATCGTAGACAAAATGAATTACATGTAGGGTGTTATAAAATAATATACTCTTACGATATGTGACATCTATGAATAGTTTATAAATGCTGTCGGCTCACATCAATGCGATTAAAATGCCCGACAATTGAAGACCACGAGGTAAACGGGTGGATTAAAATTATAATCACTCTTATTGGATTGATGAATAGTCCGACAAAGGGAAAGCAATGACTTCTGTTTAAGATTAGATTGATGAATTGTCCGACAAAGGATTAAGTCAATCAATCAAGACGGATTAAGTAGTTAATCAAGGTAGGTTTATTGACGGTATAACACGATAAATACGTTGATCACTTAATTACCTAATCAATCCTGCCTATTGTCAACGATAATCGGGTTGAGTGGTAGTTATACTTTCAGTACACTATATTAATTTTGGAATTTTGAATATTATTCACTATGTCTTGATGTCCGATTGGGCATATTCCCGGTCGGACAATATTGTGCGTTTGGAAAAAAAATTCGGACAAGTCCGGAATATACGGGCGAAATCCCAACTCTGGTTTAGGGCCCTGTTTCTCGAAATCCCAATTAAAGATAAAATCCAAATTTTACTAGATACTTCAATTATGATTGGCTAGTTAAACAGGCCCCGGGTTTATATCTAGCAAGCTTGACAATATAATGATTAACACTAAAAACACTGATAGTTACTCTGACTAATGATCTCTTAGGGGGTTGGGTGGTTTGATTATGATTCCCCGTTTGAACGTGGCAAGGAGAAGAGTCACCTGTCCAATCTCAAGGTTACTAGAGTAGCATAGTAACAGATTACCTGCATTGGGTGCTATGGTAACAGATTAACCTCAAGTAACACAGTAACAGATTTTTGGAGACTGCCATGATAATAAATTATCTGAGACTGCCACGATAACAAATTACTCCCCTGTTTAAATGTTCGACTTGTTTGTGATGATTTTATACACCTCTTGGATGATTCTGATGATTTCACTATTTAATCTGAAACAAGTTCCATCATTTTATCCCACACTAAATGGCAAACAAAAAACTTTCTTCTCTGATGTCTTCAAACGTATATCTTGTCATTCTGTTTCTCTTCTAGGTGGTTCGCTTTTCTCTTTTTTGAAAGTGAAACTAAAGCCGACAAGAATTATAAACAGTTATTGAATAAGAAGCTTTGTGGTAATGAAATCTTTGTTGATTATGTTGGTGAAAAGAGTAAAAATTCACAACTAACTGTCCGAAAGGAAGTCGGTGAGTTAGGTTTTTTTATATTCTGAAAGTAAACGTACGTAAACCTGACAGGGAGTCATGGTGACTGAGTGGGTTAGAAGCTGGCTCGCTAGCGTGGAGGTTGCGTGTTCGATCCCTGCATTGCCTGAGAAAGTGCATCAGGATTTTCCGACATGGTTTCCCCTTGTCCGTGGTGCAGGACAGAGGGCCTTACATGGACAGCTGTCTAGTCGTTTGGATGGGACGAAAAACCAAGTGCCTGTGTATACACATTGGCGAGCACATAAAATATCCCT
Organism: Patella depressa; assembly: GCA_948474765.1. Taxonomy (NCBI): domain Eukaryota; kingdom Metazoa; phylum Mollusca; class Gastropoda; family Patellidae; genus Patella; species Patella depressa. The sequence continues at coordinate 68,549,674 of OX419718.1, read as the reverse complement.
TGGCAGTTGGATTTCGATGTTTATTCTGGGTTTTTTTTTAATTCTATTATTTTATTTTTTCAGAACTGGATCCATTAAAAGTATATGTAACTGGTTTTGATTCGAAATGTACAGAAAAAGATCTACAGACCTTGTTTCCTAAAGCAACCAGAATAAATCTACCCCGTAAAAAGAAGGGAGAGTTATTTGGGTATGTATGTCCTATAGTATGGTAATTTGCTAAACATAAATTGTGTAGGCCTACAGGTTAATAGTTTTTCACAGCAGTACAGGATTTTTGAAAAGAAAATTTGGTGGACCGAGGATTATCCCAGCGGCGTTTCCTCCTGGCAGGGGAGCAATACAGAGAGTCTGGCAAGGTCGTGCGTACACATTGGCATGCACTTAAAATAACCCTTGACAGTTGGAATTCAAAATAAGAATAGGTCGTAGTGCCGCTGTCCAGGCAAAATTTACCTCAAAGCACACTGTATGGCGTATGTCAAAATAAGAATAGGTCGTAGTGCCGCTGTCCAGGCAAAATTTACCTCAAAGCACACTGTATGGCGTATGTCAAAATAAGAATAGGTCGTAGTGCCGCTGTCCAGGAAAAATTTACCTCATAGCACACTGTATGGCGTATGTCCTTCTTCCATTAGCCCAGTCGGAGCCGAAAGATGGTCGGTTAAACCCCATTTCATTTATTTTGTGATTTTGTTTGAAAAGTGAACATACAGTTGACCTGAATACCCCCCCCCCCCAAGATATTTTGAGGTTACCAAAAGTAAAGACAGCTGTCACCATGTTCCTGTCCAATAAAATACCATAGAACTGTAAAGATAATAATATTGAGAATGATTTGCACTGTTTTTGAACCTTCTAATATTTTATATATTTTAAGGCCAAGCAGCAGTGCGACAGTAATGTCTAATAGGATCTGTTATAACGGAGAATTTTATTTCTTCTATTACTTATTCTTTAGACGACAGATCAGATCATAATTAGGACTTTTCCCCCACTCTCGCTTAATTCTTATGGCAGAAAAATATAAACCTTGGCTTATCAATGTTCATTATAATTTTTCAGTTTTTATTTTTTAATTCGTTTCAGGTTTGCTTTTGCCATATTTTCAAAACCGACGGATGCTCAACAAGCCATAAAAGCAGTGAATGGCAGCAAGTTGAGGGAGCAAGTGTTAGTCGCTCTTCCGGGAAAAAAAACAGAACCAAAAGTCAACCAAAAAACTTTGAAAGGTGAGTAACTAATGAAGTGGGGTTTGATGTCCGACTTTTTCTACACCTTGTGAGGTGACGAAGACCGGTAGATGCAATGACATGAAATGGGGTTTAACGTTCTACTGTTCTGCTCCAACTGGGCTAATGAAGAGAGACATACGCCATACAGCATTACGACCTACTCTTATATAGAATTCTAACTGCGAAGGGATCTTTTGTGTGCACGCCAATGTGTACTCGGGGACCTCGGTTTTCAATCCTATCCAAATGATTAGACAGCTGCCCTGGATCACTGACAAGGGAAACCACGCCGGAAAATCTGGATGAACTTTCTCGGCCAATGCAGGGATTGAACACTGGGCTAATGAAGACAAGCATACGCCATACAGAGTGCTATGGGGAAAATTGGCCCGGGCAGCGGCGCTACGGCCTACTCCTATATCGAATAACTATACAATACTTAAAATTCAAATGATCTTTTGTTTTCAGACATTAAAAATGTTCAAGCTGTGAATAAAAAAGCACCAGTGAAGAAACAGACTGAGGAAGAGGAGGCGGACGACGATGATGAGGATGATGATGATGATGACGAAGATGAAGACGATGATGAGGAGGAGGATGATGATGACGAAGATGATGATGATGATGAAGATGATGATGATGATGACGACGAAGATGATGATGATGATGATGATGATGATGATGATGATGATGATGACAGTGATGATGAATAAATGTTATAGACGATATCTTTTAATGTGATTTTATACGTGGCATTATATCTGTTGAGTGGGTAACTCCGCTATGAAAGAGCAGATTATAAATGGATTATTAAAAGTTGTTGATGGACCTGATTATAACAGAAGTTCAATGTATTAATATGTGCTATGGAACTTGTAAAAGTGACAAATGTTTATATACAAGACAACGGTTTCACTATAAACTATCGGAAACAATGGTGACACTCCCAGCAGGACTATCAGAAACAATGGTGAAATACTACCAACTGAAACGAATCAAATTCTCTTATTGTGTGAAGGGATGGTCGAATGGTCTTAAGGCCTGTCATCGAGTCAAGTTGTATGCTTTCAATCCCAAGCTTGTACATGACAAGAAGTAGGGTCATCTGCTTAACCTTTTGTGGGTTTGCTCAACATGTATGTTAAAATATGATTGTACCATAATTATCTTAGTCCCGAAATGACCTGGTTGGTGTCAAGTGGACGTTAAACCCTATTTCTCTGTCTCTCTTATTAAATAGATTAATTCATTACATTTTATTCTGTTTAAACAATATTCTCATGGAAGTGTATCTTGCAGATTAAGGATATGGGTCATACTGTACATGTATTGATGTTTTGACTAATTCAGTCAATCCATAAGCAGGTAATTTTGCTTTTTTTGAGAATCATACAGCTTTAAAACACACAACATAAGTTGTCCCAGGGAGTAAAAACACACAATATAGGGTGTTACGTGGAGTAAAACACACTATAAGCTGTCCCAGGGAGTAAAAACACACAATATAAGTTGTTCAAGGGAGTAAAACACACAATAAGCTGTTCTTGTGTGTAAAACACACTGTACAAGCTGTTTAAGGGAGTAAAACATACACTATAAGTTGTTCTTGGGAGTAAAACACACAATATAAGCTGTTCCAGGGACTAAAACACACAATATGAGTTGTTCCAGGGACTAAAACACACAATATGAGTTGTTTAAGAGAGTAAACACACAATATAAGTTGTTTAAGAGAGTAAAAACACAATATAAGTTGTTCAAGGGAGTAAAAACACACAATATAAGTTTTGCAGGGAGTAAAACATACAATATAAGCTGGTTACCCTCTGCTGTTGGTAGATACAAATTCATTTTGTTGTCATTGTTTAAGTTTGTATGGTTTTAGATCGAACATTGTTGTGTTAAGACTTGATCTGTTTGTGTATTGTTATCGTGGACTTAATTCATGAAAAAGTAAAAGGATGCAGACATTTTATTGGTTGAGAGATAAAATCCCAGTTTTGAGATTAGCCAATGAAAGGGCTGAATTCTTAAGATATTTCAATGTAAGTTTGTGAATAATTAAGGAACCAGATGTTTTGTATATTATTATACAAGTATTTGTGTTCTGTTAGACAGGTGACTTTGTATGTTATACCGTCAGTTAACAGTCAGTTTGTATATTGTTATACAAGTGTTTGTATGCTTGTAAACAGGTGGCTTTGTTTAGTTATACAATCTTTTTGTATACAAGTTTTTTCCAATCAATTTTATATTATGAGGGTTTCTTAATTTCTTATGGTTTATTGAATACTACATGTGTATACCTTCTGAACTCTAACCCACATTCATTGCATGTGTAATACAGTGTGAAGTGGATGGTGAACAGATTGTAAAATCTAAACTTATTTTATAACATAATAGATTAATATATTTGTACATTTAAAATATATTTGTACATTTAAACTGCTTCAGCTCTTGTATCTATTATAATTTTGTTATAATTATACAGTCAGTATAAATATTAATTCTGTGTTCTTTGAAATATGTGTTCCTCCATAAACATTTGTTTTAAACACAAAAACATAATATGGAACATAATTACTATTTTCATACGCCCACATGAAAGATGGTTGTAGACATCCCCAGTCTATTTGTCACGTGATCCACAATTTCTTGTGACCAGTCCACAGACTACATTAATCATCTGAGTGTTGTATATTGCCCTCAGTCGGTCACCCACAATTTCTTGCGATCAGTTTACAGACTACATTAATCATCTGTTTGTTTTGAAATTGTTATATATTGTTTACCTTAATAAGATGAAGAAGCCTATTTAATTTCAATAATTTCTTCTGGAGTTATGACTCTAGTGAAAGCTATAACGACAAAGTGATCATCCGATCTGTATGGAATTTATTTGCATCATTTAAATTTGTTACTTATGTCTAGAGCTATTACCATGTAAAAGCTCTAACAACAAAATTTATTGTCCGATCTGTTGTCAGAATTCTTTATCATGTGATTGCCTTGATGTTTCTGTCCAGTTGGGTCTTGTAACAGAGCTTCCCCATGGAGATTGAAGATGAAAGCATGCAGACACTTTCTATTTGCCATTTCCATCATAAATATCATGCATATATTACATCACAAATTATTTGTAATAAATCTATGAAAAGTCATGTAATTATTTGATAATGGTGTCAAATTTCATATAAAATGTTGTAAATAAATACATAAATATATTGTTGTGTTGTGGAGTTTAAAAGCATGTGGGTGATTTGGGTGGGCCCATCCAATTTAAAAGTGTTGGGGAAGGATCGAAAGCGTCATTAATTTTGGGGGGAATCGAATTTTGTTTACTTTGTTAACAACAAAGTTTTACATCCTACAATTTTTTGGAAAAATTATATTCTATTCCATACATTTTTAGTGTTTTCTGTAGGAAATTCTACAGAAATGTATAAGAATGAATACTGCAGTATTCTATTGTTTGGGAAAAAGGTCACCACAGTTTTCTCTAGGAACAGAATTCAATAGATTTATTGTTTTCTGCAAATAGTTGGTGCATGGCTTATTTTAATTTTGTGCTTCGACATCTAGCTGGCCGGTCACCTCTGGCTTGCGGCTGTGGTTTCGATCCCTGGTGTGAGCGTATGTGGCATGGAGATAGGGGCGCCTTCTCAACCTTGTGGGTTTCCTCCGGGCACTCCGGTTTCCTCCCACTGCTAAAGACCCCTATGCGCATGCGAATTAATGAAATAAAATTTTTTTTAAAAAACATGTTAATCCCGAAATGACCTAGTTTGTGTTGAGTGGACGTTAAACTCCACCTCTATCTCTCTCTTATTTTAATTGAATCCCACAAGATTCTATAGAAACCTACACTTTTTCTACAGGACTTTTTCATAAAAGAAAACTTTTAGTTCTTTTTTCACATTGTAACATTATGAAAAGACTCTAGCGAGGTATCGTATTATGTCCCTTCCCTAACTGTCACAAGATATACTATGACATATTTGGCACAGGCAACATTACAGCAATATAGTTGAAGTATTGATAGATTAGTGTCGATTAAGGTCTAATAAACTTGCACAGATTTAAAGCCCCAATAACACTCTTGTTGTAACTGAATAATATGTCCCAATCTTCATTCTGATCAACAAATTGTATTATTTTACAATATTCCAATTAATTGATGATATAAATTTCATTGTAACGCACCTAATTTTAAAAATTGGAAAAATTCAACTTATTGATTTGAAAAGTCTAAGGTAAACCTTTTCAAATGTGACTTGGATTTTAAAATATTTTCGAACCCTCTGGAAAAGTAAAATAGGATGTAATGGATAATTTACACAACAGGTAAGACACTAAAACATCTAGTACTTAGAATAAGGCTATTATTTATTTTCTGGAGCTACTAAGCCAACAAGAGTGTTATTGTCCCTTTAATTCCGCAAGATACGCTTGTTTTTAGTAACCTTACTGTATATTGTTAATTCTTGAGATACCATTTTGTTATAATACCGATTTGTACATAGTCAAAGCATTCTAGGTTTCATCCCGTTTCCATGACAGTCACTCTGCTTGTCGGACGTGCTGTTTAATGTTTTCCGGTAATAAATAGTCTCGAAGACAATTCCCATCTTTAGTTATTTTCGAAGATTTACACTATTAACACAATAATTAAATATCAGAATATTCGTGGTCTGATTCCTACAAAATATAATCGTCACGTGTTCTATTCCTTCCCGCCACAGCTGTCACCGTCAGAGGAACGTGAATATGAATCGTCAGTTGGCATCTAGTCGAGAGACTGTGTTACACAATGACGAATATCTTTGTGAATAACAAAGGACAAAAGGCTATTTGTTGCAGTCGGGCGGTGAATAAATATTTATATTATTCTAGAATTTATAGCTACCAGCCGACAAGATTATTCCACCAGGATGCCGATAATATTCCTACGGAATCAACTTTCCAAACGATTATTTCTGCCAGGCTGTAACCTCATTTTAATACAGGTATAACCTATGTTCTCCTTAATACATGTCGGTTTGCCGCTTAATTGATGCTTCTGTCACAAGATTCTGAATATTCTTATAAACCTTTCAGAAAATATGTTTCAATTTGAGACCAAACAGTCGACAAATATTGCCATGCAAAAAGGGAGGAGAGAAGGGGGCGGAATTGTTATGGTACTTGATCCATATGATTAATCAGTTTATCTAATTCAATATTTATTGCAGAATTTCTAACTGTAGAGAGCAATTGATGGAAGCCAAATTAAAATCAGATCATCTTGTCTGAATGCGAAACAGTTCGTCAGCCAACAGTGTTTCTGCGATAAATAGTGTGTCCAAGCCTGAAATCCTTGACTCGACAGCAACTTCATTACTAGAACATGAATAACAATTGGAAATTACTCACCATGGTTCGGGGAGCAGGGGGAGGGGAGTAATTACTGACAGTGTTCAGCCCAGCATTACAGGAATGTGTTCCAGACAATCATGGGACCTTATCTGGAGGTTGATGTTTGCGTGACCAGGGTAAACATATTACTATATCACACAAAGATAATAGAAAACAAAGTTAGCATGGTAATTGGGTTTAACATCCACTTGACACATACTGGCAGGGGCGGATCCAGGAATTTTTGCAGGAGGGGGTTTGCCAGGTCTCGGTTACGAAAATCTGCCATCATCTTCTCTAAATTACATAGGCATACATACAAATTGAGCTTTTTAACCAGAGAAATCATTTTTATACTGATGTAGGATCCCTTTGTGATGTAATATCATTGATGGAAGGCGGGGGGGGGGGGGGAGTGGGGGTGGACCCCCCAACCCCCCCCCCTCTGGATCCGCCCCTGACTGGGTCATTTCAGGACTAACATAGTTCAGTTTTACTGAAGTGTGTAGGGGTCTTTAGGAGTGGGAGGAAACCTGAGGTCGGACAGATGACCCTAGATAAGAATCTCCATCTTTTGGCCCTATTTGTCTCGAGATAAGAGATACAGTTCTTTCTGGTAGGTGGAGATTTGAATCACATCATCTCATACGGTACTTTAATAAGTGGGGGGTTGGGATGGCCTAGTGGTCTAGAGTGCCGCGCTTCGACCTCTAGCTGGCCGGTCACCTCTGGCTTGCGGCTGTGGTTTCGAGCCCTGGTGTGAGCGTATGTGGCATGGAGATGGGGGCGCCTTCTCAACCTCGTGGGTTTCCTCCGGGCACTCCGGTTTCCTCCCACTGCTAAAGACCCCTATGCGCAAGCAAATTATTGAAATAAAATTAAACCAGATGTTAGTCCCGAAATGACCTAGTTTGTGTTGAGTGGACGTTAAACCCCATTTCTCTCTCTCTCTCTCTCTATCTCTCTCTCTCTCTCTCTCTCTCTCTCTCTGTTTACTGCAGTTTTCTCAATAAATGAAAATAGAAAAGACATACATGGTCTCTATTGTCATTTTTGTGTATATACACCCACACACAGCTTCTTAAAGAGAGAAATCAAACACCATGTTTGACATCAGTATTTATTATGAACTAATATAATGACATTATGATTCAAATTCATTGAAGCAAAGCATTAATTGTGATATCACATATGTCTGTATGATTATCTCGCGCTTTCAATCCTATCCTACGATTTCACGATAAAGGATAAAAGGATTATGTAGCTGAGTAGGGGAGGCTGAGATATGGCCCATTGTTACCTTTCTAACAAACCATTAACAGAAAAGGCAAATTGTTATCAAAATTTCGGCAGAAACAATATTTGATATTAAAACAAGGTACATTTTTATTGTCAAAAGATAAGCCCAAAATATTGGCCCAAAGAACATACTTCCATGCTTATGTATATAATTTTGAATTTGAAGTTGAAAATGATATTTTTGCCAATTTCTCAACTGGCAATAGTGAATTACAGGATTAATAGGATTATTCTTTAACAAGGTAGGACTGTTTATAGGTTCAATCTATTTTAGGGCTTTATTTTAATACATTTTAAAAATATAACTTAAAAAAATGCTATTGGAACTTTAATATCTTTGGTTTATGTGGGAAATTTTTGTTTAGTTTCCAGGATTTGTTTGTTTGAAATGAAAGTGCATTCAAATGAAAACTCAAGCAGAAAGTGGCCTGATTTATGCGTGTGTGGAAAATGGAGTCGTTGATATAAGACATAAGAAGTTTGAATCTAGAATCTAATTGGAATTGATATAAAAGTTAGTAAGTTATACTATTTTTATTTAATACTATAATCTACTCTATTCTGAACTATTTTACTCAACTTTAAATTAGAGAGTTTTAGCCTTATTTCATTTTATATGCTTCGGAAAATTTTTGGTTAGGCCTATGCCTTAATGCAGCGTTTACATGATACAACCGCTAGATACAAAAGTCGCATCGGAGAAACTCATCAGACAAATGGTCGAATAGACAGCTTGTTGTATGGTTATCACCAGCTCTATACTCACTGATGCTATGCACTGTCAAATTGCATCGTATCTCACTGAGTCAGCAGACGGCTGTCTTACGAAATAGTCTATATTTTCTTCTTTGTATTCAGTATTATCCAATTTTCATGATATTGAATGAATGAGAAAGAAATTAACACAAAGTACACAAGCTCAAATGATATCGGGGTTACAATGCATAATATCTCCAAGCCACCCTCTAAAGTAGGCTATATTATTTAGATACATGATATGCAGAGATTGTCTGGTGTCTAATGACTTTAAACCAAGTTTACATGTTGTATAGGCCTATCAGGGCGTGGAACATCTGATAGTTCTCTTTCTGAAATTTTTCAAAACACTGGATGATAATCAGTGTTAAAAGTGAACCCTTAGTCAGAAACCATTATGGTCAACTACATGTTTGTTTTATATTGAAATGGGGTCATTCCATGTTCAGTGGGCCAGGGGTGGGAAATTAACCCCCTTGAAAAAATCTGGAAAAAATATATATCTTGATTTTACCTTTAGAATGAAGATATACTGCTCAAATCTGGTAGTCTTGAAGAACTTTTTGTGTAGATTATGAATCTGCAATCAGATTACTGGTGAGTTGTAGCGTTCGCATGCTACTTGGCCATGAAAACTGACAAAAATTTGGTGCAGTTGTACATCTAAACTCTAGAAACTGTGCAAAATATATGGTGTGTAGCATGAAAATTGACTGAGATACGGGCATTTTAGTTTCATGAGTTACCAATAAGTTTTCGAAACAAAATATATATCACTAATTTACTGATGTTTCAGATATCTTGATTTTACCTTTAGAGTGAAGATATACCGCTCAAATTTGATTGTCTTGGAGAACTTTATGTGTAGATTATGAATCTGCAATCAGATTACCGGTGAGTTGTAGGGTTCGCATGCTACTTGGCCATGATAACTGAGAAAAATTTGGTGCAATTGTATATTGTCTGGATTTTGTAGAGCTCAAGGTGCTACAAAGTAATAGATATAGACCCAAATATTGGTATATCCAGAGATTGCCAGTAGTACTACATACAAAACGCATTGAAACGCATCAGTCTCAAATAGATTCCCAGAAAATTGACCATGAATATGGTCTCAGACACAAATTTTTGAAAATTGTCTCATCACAGATTTTCAAAAAATTGAAAAAATATCAAAATGGCCCGGGACAAGAATGGCTTTCACATATGTTGCACAAACTATATTTACAAACTACAATCAGATTTTAAGGTGCTCATCTACCGGGATATATCGCCTCGAAAATATGAGACAATTTTCAAAAATTTGTGTCTGAGACCATATTCACGGTCAATTTACTTGAAATCTATTCAAGATTGAGGCGTTTTCATTCGTTTCGTATGTAGTACTACTGGCAATCTCTGGATATACCAATATTTGAGTCTATATCTTTTACTTTGTAGTACCTGGAGCTCTACAAAATCCAGACAATATACAATTGCACCAAATTTTTCTCAGTTATCATGGCCAAGTAGCATGCGAACCCTACAACTCACCGGTAATCTGATTGCAGATTCATAATCTACACAAAAAGTTCTTCAAGACAACCAAATTTGAGCGGTATATCTTCACTCTAAAGGTAAAATCAAGATATCTGAAACTCAAGTAAATTAGTGATATATATTTTGTTTCGAAAACTTATTGCATGTATCTCAGTCAATTTTCATGCTACAGACCACATATTTTGCACAGTTTCTAGAGTTTACATGTACAATAACATATTTTTTCCAAATTTCTGAAAATTGACCCACCTGACATGGAATAACCCAATGTTGTCTTTAGGTACTGTAGTGTCTGATGAATATGTATGTATTCCATATAAGGTTACTTATATACACGTGTCACTATTTCAATTGCTGTACCCCTCTATTGTTAATATGTGTACCTGTGCCATATATAGATCCTAGTCTATCTTGTAGTCTTTCTCTCCCCCTTTCTTTTCTCACTCTTGTATAGCCTTTTTAAGTTTTTTTTGATCGAGAACTATAGAAGGGGGTTCGGATTGAGATTTTCTACTAGGTTGCTTATTCTAAGTTTAGGCGGAAGGATAACGGAATTAAAGATGGGGCCATTTAACCGCTTTAAACCAATTGACTGTCGCTCTTCATTCAGAGCTTGTCTACTGTCGTGTAAAGACGTATTATCACGAGCCAGTAGATTTATAATTTAAATTGGAGACTACAGGTATGATGTTTACTGTATTTTGTTTGGTAAATTTAAGATGAATATTATGGCTGTGACTAGTTTCTATAAATGAAAAGATATGATGTAAATAATACGTATTAGCTGACCCATCACCACCTGTAAAATTAATATGTGTGGGATGAATACTTGATCTATAGGTGATCTCAGTCACGTATCTGACTGCAATTTTGTATGAAGGGTACTTCTGTGAATTACTATTACCGTAATATTATTACAAATTATGATGCGTCAATTGTAATCTCAACATTTTATAATTTGTTGTTATGGGCCTCATGTCAAGATTATAGCCTGTATTAAGAGCACACAAGAATCAAATTTTATTGGATGACTTAGTGACCTAGTTATTTAATGCAATATTTTTTCTTGTTTATTTGAATAGTATATATTCAAAGCCAAATATCTTTGTATAAAAAGTAAAAGTATCGATTTTATGTTATTATGTGGGATGACAATCGTGGGCATATATGGTCGTGATAGGGTCACACCTTATTTCAAACATCATATGACCATGGTCACTCATTATTTTCATGGGAAACACATTTCTACTGGAAAAAGGCTAATTTAAAAACAAGAAGTACTTTGCTGGCTTCAGGTGATTCATGTGACTACATGTATTTATCAAGATCTTGAAGAACTCAAAATTCAGTTGTTTGGCCTAAATTCACTGTACCGTGTCCTGATGACAAGCAATTATGTTATGTATGCTAATAGAAGAAAGACTGTATGCAATATTGAATTAAACATACACTATACAAGAGATAAATCTGTCTATTGCAGGTCTTTTTTTAGGCCTAAAATGTTATCTAATTAGAATTAAAATACAGATGTGATGTCACCCTTTGATGTTGGCGTACCAATATTTCAAATAATCGTACGGGCAACTTGCCGTTCGTACATTATTAATGCCAGTGAAATATTGGACTAGTGTGACGTATGTCACTGTAAAAGCTTTTGCAGAGTGTCGTATTTTAAGATGTTTAATGGTCTCGAGCTTACGACTGTGCGTAATATATTGTAAAAACATTTAGCACTACGGCCCTCATGTTGTTACAAAATATTACTTAATGTCTCACTCTCGACCATTAAACAATACTTAATTAACTTATCCGGACCATAATCAACTCTCGATCTCATTGCTAGCCTACAATATTTACTGGATTACGATCCAATCTACTACTGCTGATTAAATCAAAAAATTGATAATCGAAACTGTGCTTTATCATACAGACTTTAGGAATGATTACCTACATGTAGGCTAGGCCCAAAATTCAATCGCTAAATTTTCTGTTCAGAGTAGATCAATTTGACTGTAATTTTCAGCAAATTGCCTTTACATTATTTATTTCTTAACTATTATAGTGAGATCTTGAGAACTGTCAGCTCTTTATTTAATGTATCTTTTAATAAGCCATTTATCATCAATAAATGACAGGAAAATATGATATAATGTAATAATAATAATGTAACAAAAGTAGAGCAGAACACAAAAATACCACATTGGGAATGATTAATATGAATTTAAATACTGAATACATATTTTTCTGATAAAGATTGTGAACGCCACAGGATGAGAGGCTGACTAGACCTTACAAGAGGGAAATAATCAAGCTGATGACATAACCATCAAACCTGGGGAAGAGATAGCTGTAATACCTGTTGTTGAGGAAGGCACCAAACGACAGTGCTTAGTAGAACCAATGTGTGTGACCGATTGAGGCCTAGAGTACTTAATCAGAATTCTAGATTTCTTGACAACACAAAAAGGAGGGGTGGGGTTAACTAAAGCTTAGTGTATTAGGGCTAGTCCTCACCTTTATCACACTCTGTATGGAGTAGACCTTCTTTATTAGCAGAAAGTCAGGTGACAGGTTTACTAATAGAGTCGACTGTCCAACCTCGTTTTTTTTCCCCCAATCCATTGCCCTATCCCCCCCCACCCATTTCAAATTGATAAATCTAATTTGATTATTACCTACTGTCTCTTTCAGGTAAAAAAACATCTATCCCAATATGGTATTGGATTCAGATTGTGAAAGTTTTATCGAAAAAGAAGAATCGATCAAACAAGAAGAAAAGGTTTTGACTTTCGAGGCCAGTGGTGGGGAAGAAGCCACAATTTCAAAACGCTGTGGTAAGTCAGCAGCTGAAGAAGTAATTGAAAGTAAGCCCTATCAATTGTTTTATAACAAAGTGAGAAATGTACTTAACTCTCTATTTGTTGAGTATTTTTATACATCATGCTTTGGTATTTTGGATAATTTTCACTTATTGCCCTTGATCACATGTAAAGGTCTTCTGTTGACGAGGATTGTATTCTATTACCTTTGTGTGGATATTTTTCTAGGAAAACCAGTACAGGATGACAGAGAGGTTGTTGATGTGCGAGTTTTCTTGGGAATATAGGGGTGGGGTAGGGGCGGTTTCAAATCTACGGCGCCATCCACAATCCCACCCCACAATGAAAGTAAACAAAATACTGGTTATAACATTAAGCGTACCAGTAGTACATACATAGTATTGTAGAATTATATGGTTGTTCGCCGATCGTTGTCTCGTCGGAAAGCAAGAAAATTTTGAAAAATTGATTCAATATCCTGGCATATGAGGTCTATGGTGGCCTATCGTTATCATTCAGGATTTAACATTAAAAATCAAAAAACCCAAAATAAAATGAAATGAAAACAAAGTCAAAATTAAAAGTAAATTAAAAGCAAAAGTTAAATCAAAAGTCAAAATTAAATCAAAAGTCAAAATTAACTCACATACGCCCACGGTAGCTAAATCGTCCGGGCAGTCAACAAGAGTTGTTGCTTATTAAGTAATTATCAGAAAATCATTAGAATTTGTTTGGTTTTTATAAAGTTTACGAAACTTTAATATTTAATATTATGGATTTAGCTATTCAATTATCGATTTTCAAGAAATTTAAACTCAACCATCATTAATGTGTAACGGGGATATAGTCAATTATAGTAATTATCAGAAAATCATTAGAATTTGTTTGGTTTTTATAAAGTTTACGAAACATTTAGCTGTTCAATTATCGATTTTCAAGAAATTTAAACTCAACCATCATTAATGTGTAACAGGGATATAGTCAATTATAGTAATTATCAGAAAATCATTAGAATTTGTTTGGTTTTCATAAAGTTTATGAAACAATTAATATTATGGATTCAGTTGTTCAATTATCGATTTTCAAGAAATTCAAACTCAACCATCATTAATGTGACCTCCATAGGGTCCACAAGGTAAAAAACATGATTTTTCATACAATCAGGGGCCATAATTCAGGTAGTTATGGTCCAATGTGCCCGAATATCGAAAGGAACCACGATCTTTGGGTTATAAACATGCATTTCAAATTTCATCAAAATCGGATTAAAATTGTGACCTCTACAGGGTCCACAACCTTGATATATCATTTTTTTACATTATAAGTATAAGCAGCGTTTTTTTTCTGTCAATTTTGTTCCAATTTCACACAATTCGAACTCAAAATTCATTACAGTGTAACAGTGATATAATCAAACTTTTTTTTTAAATCGGGTAATAATTTTGACCTCCAGAGGGACCACAAGCTAATAAAGACAATTTTTAGTATAATAAAGGGTCATAATTCAGGAAGTTACGATCCGATGGGCGCAAATATCGAAAGGTACCAAGATCTTTGGGTTATAAACATGCATGTCAAGTTTCATCAAAATCAGTTCAAAATTGTGACCTCTAGGGTCCACAAGCTAAAAACTTGATTTTTCGTACAATCGGTTCAAAATTGTGACCTCTATAGGGTCCACAAGCTAAAAACTTGATTTTTCATACAAACTGGGGCCATAATCCATGAAGTTTCGATCCAATACATGCCAATATCGAAAGCAGCCGAGATCTTTTGGAGATAAACCTATATTTCAAGTTTCGTCAAAATCGGATAAGAATTGTGACCTGTAGATCGAGAGTCCACAAACAATTGTGGACGGACGGACATCCGGACGGACCGCATAATACGTCCAGTCTTTATATTGGTCACAATATTTTCAACAAAGGGGGGATAATTCCAGAATGGAGAGTTGCAGAATGTTGAATGTCATTAGGATTCATCGTCTCAGGACCCCAATGCTTCACACCAAAATCAGTAGGAGTTATCCTAAATGTATGTCATTGTTGAATATTGGAAACCAAGCCGAGTTAGGTACATTTTCTTCCTAAGCTCACTTTCAAGTTTGTAAATGTATAATATTCTTGGACACCAGGAACTAAAAATGGGCATAGGTAGAAAGAAAATAAAGACCACTGGACTCTGGAATGTACTTATCAAGAGTGAGAGAGAGCGAGAAATGGGGCTTAACTTCCACTTCACACAAACTAACATATGGTTTAATTTTATTTCAATAATTCGCTCGCGCATAGGGTTCTTTAGCAGTGGGAGGAAACTGCAGTACCTGGAGAAAACCCACGAGGCTGGACAGGCGACCCTAATCCTTGGCACGTACAACCGGGGATTCGAAACCACGCCAGTTGATTCAATGGCAGGCCGTATGTACTTCTCAATTTTTACGGTCGATACATTTTCTTTTCCTAATTGGTTTCAAAATTTAGTTATAATATAGGCCTACATTTTTTCCTCGATCAACAGAACAGAATAAATATATACGCCTGAACAATCGGACATGAAAATTCATCAAAAATTATATTTAATTAAAATGCATGTATACGTGTATGCTGGCCTGTAACTAGCACAAAAATATTGGGAGGGGGGAATCTTTTGTGGGGCAATAATTGGGTTTCTTGGATTGCAAATGTACCTACTATTGATGGTCCACAGCGAATGGCACAGTGGATGTGTCTCCATTTAGAGAAGAGTCAAGGGTGGTCTCCCCTCCAGAAAAATGGGAAAAAAAGAAGATGAACTATGAAAATGACGGAAAATTGCAGTTCTGAGGCTGAATTTGATATATCGGGGTATTATAATTTGAAAGATTCCCCCCTCCCAATATTTTTGTGCTAGTTACAGGCCAGCATACACGTATACATGCATTTTAATTAAATATAATTTTTGATGAATTTTCATGTCCGATTGTTCAGGCGTATATATTTATTCTGTTCTGTTGATCGAGGAAAAAATGTAGGCCTATATTATAACTAAATTTTGAAACCAATTAGGAAAAGAAAATGTATCGACCGTAAAAATTGATAAGTACATACGGCCTGCCATTGAATCAACTGGCGTGGTTTCGAATCCCCGGTTGTACGTGCCAAGGATTAGGGTCGCCTGTCCAGCCTCGTGGGTTTTCTCCAGGTACTGCAGTTTCCTCCCACTGCTAAAGACCCCTAAGCACAAGCAAATTATTGAAATAAAATTAAAACCATATGTTAGTCCCGAAATGACCTTATTTGTTTCAGTGCACTTAAAACCCCATTTCTCTCTCTCTCTCTCTCTCTCTCTCTCTCTCTCTTGATAAGTACATTCCAGAGTCCAGTGGTCTTTATTTTCTTTCTACCTATGCCCATTTTTAGTTCCTGGTGTCCAAGGTATAAAATATTATACATTAACCAACTTGAAAGTGAGCTTAGGAAGAAAATGTACCTAACTCGGCTTGGTTTCCAATATTCAACAATGACATACATTTAGGATAACTCCTACTGATTTTGGTGTGAAGCATTGGGGTCCTGAGACGATGAATCCTAATGACATTCAACATTCTGCAACTTTCCATTCTGGAATTATCCCCCCTTTGTCGAAAATATTGTGACCAATATAAAGACTGGACGTATTATGCGGTCCGTCCGGATGTCCGTCCGTCCACAATTGTTTGTGGACTCTCGATCTACAGGTCACAATTCTTATCCGATTTTGACGAAACTTGAAATATAGGTTTATCTCCAAAAGATCTCGGCTGCTTTCGATATTGGCATGTATTGGATCGAAACTTCATGGATTATGGCCCCAGTTTGTATGAAAAATCAAGTTTTTAGCATGTGGACCCTATAGAGGTCACAATTTTGAACCGATTGTACGAAAAATCAAGTTTTTAGCTTGTGGACCCTAGAGGTCACAATTTTGAACCGATTTTGATGAAACTTGACATGCATGTTTATAACCCAAAGATCTTGGTACCTGTCGATATTTGCGCCCATCGGATCGTAACTTCCTGAATTATGGCCCATTATTATACTAAAAATTGTCTTTATTAGCTTGTGGTCCCTCTGGAGGTCAAAATTATTACCCGATTTAAAAAAAAAGTTTGATTATATCACTGTTACACTGTAATGAATTTTGAGTTCGAATTGTGTGAAATTGGAACAAAATTGACAGAAAAAAAACGCTGCTTATACTTATAATGTAAAAAAATGATATATCAAGGTTGTGGACCCTGTAGAGGTCACAATTTTAATCCGATTTTGATGAAATTTGAAATGCATGTTTATAACCCAAAGATCGTGGTTCCTTTCGATATTCGGGCACATTGGACCATAACTACCTGAATTATGGCCCCTGATTGTATGAAAAATCATGTTTTTTACCTTGTGGACCCTATGGAGGTCACATTAATGATGGTTGAGTTTGAATTTCTTGAAAATCGATAATTGAACAACTGAATCCATAATATTAATTGTTTCATAAACTTTATGAAAACCAAACAAATTCTAATGATTTTCTGATAATTACTATAATTGACTATATCCCTGTTACACATTAATGATGGTTGAGTTTAAATTTCTTGAAAATCGATAATTGAACAGCTAAATGTTTCGTAAACTTTATAAAAACCAAACAAATTCTAATGATTTTCTGATAATTACTATAATTGACTATATCCCCGTTACACATTAATGATGGTTGAGTTTAAATTTCTTGAAAATCGATAATTGAACAGCTAAATCCATAATATTAAATATTAAAGTTTCGTAAACTTTATAAAAACCAAACAAATTCTAATGATTTTCTGATAATTACTTAATAAGCAACAACTCTTGTTGACTGCCCGGACGATTTAGCTACCGTGGGCGTATGTGAGTTAATTTTGACTTTTGATTTAATTTTGACTTTTGATTTAACTTTTGCTTTTAATTTACTTTTAATTTTGACTTTGTTTTCATTTCATTTTATTTTGGGTTTTTTGATTTTTAATGTTAAATCCTGAATGATAACGATAGGCCACCATAGACCTCATATGCCAGGATATTGAATCAATTTTTCAAAATTTTCTTGCTTTCCGACGAGACAACGATCGGTGAACAACCATATAATTCTACAATACTATGTATGTACTACTGGTACGCTTAATGTTATAACCAGTATTTTGTTTACTTTCATTGTGGGGTGGGATTGTGGATGGCGCCGTAGATTTGAAACCGCCCCTACCCCACCCCTATATTCCCAAGAAAACTCGCACATGGTGCATGACTCCTGAATGTGTCACTCGCACTATGTATGTGCACCAGTCGATCGCATCCAGTTAGCCCCATTTTATTTTTTGTCCTTTCTAGTTCAAGGAACAACAGTTGATGGATCTGAGATACAATCAGTGGAAGGAAGTACAGATGTGAATAGTGTAACAACTTTTCACATAAAGCTTGTGAAAGAGGTAATAGTAATTATTACAATTTGATAAAGAGGTGGGAATTACCGTATTTTACGGGGTATATGTCGATGTGGTGTATAGGTCGAATTGTCATATTTTACTGTTTTTCTGACCTCCATTCATATATAAGTCGAAGCTGTATATAAGACGAATGTTTGTCAACTCCACGGTAGCAATCTATTATCGAGTTTCAGGACTGTTATCCTGTACCGGTGTATGCCAAGAAAAATTATTAATTAGGCCTACGATAAAACAAACAGTTTATAAATGTAGGACTAACTTGTTTAATATTCCAAGTTGTGGTCTTGATTCATTTGATTTCGTGTCAATATATCAGGGTTCCCGCGGCTTCGTCAAACATTTTTTCAAGGATATTCAAGGATAATTATACGTCAAATTCCAGGATTTTCAAGGACATTTTTAGCCTAAAGTTACAATTTTTCATCTTAAAAACAACCAAAACATTACCAACTATCGTTATAATTGAAGACATAAACTGTTTTTTATTATTACAGATCGACTTTCGGCAAACCGGGGAAAACTCCCGCCATTTTTAAAACAGAGTTATTTCCCTTTTCCTTATTATGCATTGTTTAATGTAATTACTAATACCGATTTTGATTAGTCAGTGTAGTGGCTTCTAGTATGTTAATTGGACAATAGAGTCACGTGAGAGTATTTGGTTGCCTAACGGTAAATGTCATTGGCTAGTCTTGTTATTACGTGACAAAACACAGCTGTTTATTTAGATCAGTTGATTGACAGGTATACGTCAGAGTTATTGTTTGGTATAACCAGCATTACTTATAATCTAAACGTTTTTTTTTTTAAGATCAACTTACCAGTATTGCCAACAAAATTAAGGATCTCAACTGAAATTCAAGGATATTTTCGTATTTCCGCGAAATTCAAGGATATTCAAGACCTTGAAAATGAAATTTTAAATTTAAGGATATTCAAGGATTTTCAAGGACCGCGGGAACCCTGTATATCCGATAACTATAAGACAATGCAGACTCTGTTTTTAATCACACGTGTTTATGAAATATGTTACTAAAATTAGAATAAAACAACGCAGTATAATATCATTGGTTAATTTAATTGAAAACTAAAAGTAGACATCTCGCGAGATGCGTGAAATTACGAGAAACGTGTCATTATTGATGAATGTCTGAGACAAGATTTTATTTTGATACCATATTCTCGTGTTGATAATATTTTGAAGGAGAAGAGGGGGATGTTTTTAAATAAAGAAATAAACAAGCAAAGCCACGTCTACAAATATTTCGATTGGAACGGTGTAACTTAAAGTACATGTAGTTTTATTTGAAACGATCGATGTTGCGTTCAGCATCGTGGAAAAATGGTAACTGAAATTTTTATACGCCCACATTTTCATGTGGACGTATTATGTCGTCGCCCCTGTCCGTCCGGACGTCCGTCCGTCCACAATTTGTTTGTGGACTCTCTACAGGTCACAATTCTTATCCGATTTTGACGAAACTTGAAATATAGGTTTATCCCCAAAAGATCTCGGCTGCTTTCGATATTAGCATGTATCGTATCAAAACTTCATGGATTATGGCCCCTGATTGTACGAAAAATCACGTTTTTAGCTTGTGGACCCTATAGAGGTCACAATTTTGAACCGATTTTGATGAAACTTGAAATTCATGGTTATAACCCAAAGATCTTGGTTCTTTTCGATATTTGCGCATATCGGATTGTAACTTCCTGAATTATGGCCCCTGGTTATACGCAAAATCCCCCTTTCTTTAGCTTGTGGTCCCTCTGGAGGTCACAATTATTATCCAATTCAAAAAAACGTTTGATTATATCACCGTTTCACTGTAAGGAAGGTTGAGTTTGAATTTCGGGAAAATCGGACCAAAATTGACAGACAAAATGGACGCCGTTTGTACGCAAATACTGTTAAAAAAATGATATATCATGGTTGTGGACCCTGTATAGGTCACAATTTTAGTTCAATTTTGATGAGGAAGGTTGAGTTCTAATTTCGTGAAAATCGTACCAAAATTGCCGGACGAAATGGTCGCCGTTTGTATGCGAATAGTGTAAAAATAAGGTATATCATGGTTGTGGACTCTCTACAGGTCACAATTCTTATCCGATTTTGATGAAAAGTCACATTTCTAGGTTGTGTACCGTCACACCATAATCATTGTCGGTTTCGAATTTCATTAATATCAGACTGGAACTGACCAACTAAATGGCTGCTCCCAATACAGTATGAAATACAGGACTTAAAGATGTAGGAAAAATCACTTTCGGTATTGCTTGTTCTCTGTCCATCTCTCGAAAATGTGGGCATATCCTGCCTGGCAGTGCCAGCCTATCTTTCTTCATATTATTAATAACGAGGAATGTAGATCAGATGAAAATATCCCCGGCAGCTTTTATCTTAGAGTCCATGCTTTCAACTGTACAATTAGATATACATAATTGGCAGCCATTACTGTGTATAAATAGAAATGAGTTTATAACTGAAGACTTTAAATATTCTTTAATTTTCTATTTCTAGCAGCCAGTTTCCCAGACAAGTAAGAAATATACAGAAATGAAAGAGAGATTAAGACGACAATTAAAGCATAGGGTAAGTCTCTTGTTGACACTTGGCAAAACCAAATTGTATTTTTATACATAACGCCAGTGTTTAGATCTTACAAATTTCTTAAAAATAATCTTTTAGAGGCATTTTCATAAAGTTAGGCCATACAAAAACTATATTCTGGTTCTCAGATACTCAAACGTCACTTTAAAAGAGCCGTTTAACCTTTTCCAAAAGAATACAAAAAAAAAACCGACCTGCTTTATAAGGTTCAGGTACATTACCTTAATAATGTTACAATCATAAACAACTGGATGAGATTAATGTAGTGCCTTACAATATTTAGCCCAGTAGTGATCCTATCACAAAATAAAAACCTCCCTCATTCATCAGATTTTTGGAAGAGAACCAGAATCTATTTGACAAGCGGGAGTAAATCTTGACTATCCATTTTACCGTTAGATTTTAATCTTGACTATCCATTTTGCTGTCCATTCTATCGTCTATGTCATGTAAATAAATGTTTAAAGACCACATCAAATGATTCAGAAAATTTTTACGTACGGGTACTCAATAGTTACAAAATCCATTTTACGGCAAGTTCAAACTAATCTGATTAAAATTAATTCAGATATTTACGTTTTAGTATCCAACTGCCAAAAACGGTTTTCAAATTTTCAATTACAACCTTAATCTGGTTGATTGGCTAGTGACGTCACAGGCACTACACATAGTATATACATCATCTGTACAATATATCACACAGTCAGTTGACACGTGTGTATTTGTCGGTCCAATAAACATTTGACTGGCGTAATCATTAACGCATAATTATTTACATGTAAGTTACATATCACTATATCATTCAAAGCATTTTCAAAAGCCGACTTTTCTCGTCTTGGGTTGTAATAGATTATATATTTGTGACTAGAATATTACCGAGTGTATTTCAAGATGCCATATTACCGTTGTGTTATTGAGAGTTGTGGAAATCCCAGCAAGGGAAAGGGGAATAATGTACCAGCGTTTCATAAATTTCCCAACGATGAAATCGTACGGAAAAATTGGAATGCGTTTGTAAACAATTCAAATCCTGAATGGCAACCTACAGTCACAACAGTGATATGCAGTGAACATTTTACGAACGATTGCTTAATTACCTATACACAGCCAGCGTGTGTATTTATTAACGCCTGATTGATTCCTTAATCCCCCTAATTAAATAAAACAATTGACTACGGAATAATTTGTTTTGTAATACATTTTAATTCAAGATCCATTTTAAAATTTGTTTCATTATGTACGGCCGTTCTGTTTTCTCACGGCAGCGATTTTAATACAATCTACCATCGTGTGCAGTCCAAACGATTCGAGATACATTTTCGTCAGTATTGTGGTTCTAATTAAGAAGGGTAATTATCATATTTTGTTACGCCGGCCAGATCAATTTGTAATAATGAATGTCAAATACACTTGATCAAATGTGGAGTTCCTGGTGCCGTTTGGTGAGTGATTAAACTGTCAATTTAATTGTAAAATACTTGTATTCTTTATAAAAAAGTTAAATGATGTTAGACATTATAACCCTATCGTATATCCATCGAAGGATTTATATTTAGATGTTGTTTAAACACCAATCAACAAATAATACGAGGCTACTTTATTACAAAAACATCGGTGAGCAAAGAAAAAGATAATTACCTAAGCAACATTCTTAATTACTTTATGACCCAATCACTGTTCCAATTTAGTCTCATTGATTAATGACAGGTATTAACAACACTACACTTGCGATACACATAGATAGTTAGGTGATCCTTCTCAATCTGTTATTTCTAACGTATATTGAGATATTTTTTCGTATTTCATTTTTACGGTCTATTTCAGAGTAATAAAGTCAAATTCGCAAGCAGAAATAAAGGCGCCGTACGTCGATAACGGATCGTCATTTACAAATCGCGTTTCAATCATGTTTGAAATTTATGATATATTTTGCGTGACCACATCTTTTTACTCCTATACTCTTTTACTCGGGGAAATTCAAACCACAATACTCTTCTGACGACAATGTATCTCGAATATATGTGACTGCACACATAGGAGAGTGTATGACATCGCTGCCGTGTGAAAATGAACGACCGTACATTATGAAACAAATTCTAAATTAGAACGACGATACTCTTCTGACGAAAATGTATCTCGAATAGATGTGACTACACACATAGGAGAGTGTATGACATCGCTGCCGTGTGAAAATGAACGACCGTACATTATGAAACAAATTCTAAATTAGAACGACGATACTCTTCTGACGAAAATGTATCGCGAATCGTTTGGACTGCACCCGATGGTAGATTGTATTAAAATCGCTGCTGTGAGTAAACAGAACGACCGTACATAATGAAACAGATTCTAAATTCGAACAATAAACTTCTGACGAAAATGTATCTCGAATCGTTTAGACTGTACACGATGGTAGAGGGTATTAAAATCGCTGCTGTGAGAAAACAGAAGACCGTACATTATGAAACAAATTCTAAATTGGATCTTGAATTAAATTGAATTATAAAACAAATTATTCCGTAGTCAATTGTTTTATTTAATTAGGGGGATTAAGGAATCAGTCAGGCGTTAATGAATACACACGCCGGCTGTATATAGGTAATTAAGGAATAAACATTCCGAATATGCATTCGGTCACTGTGACGTCACTGGCGTCTGAGGGGATTAAGAGTGTTTTCAATAATTGGCAAAGTCGTTTTTACGGGAGGTCTATTTTTACGACTTTGAATGAAGATAGCTGATTTAATTTTAGTCGGATTGATGTGAATTTGCCGTAAAATGGATAAAATAACCATGGACTGCTCACATAGAGAAGTTTTCAGGGCCATTTTATGTGCACTTTAAACATTTGAAGTCCTAATAATTAAGACCTGCAAAAGTAGTTGAGCTCTTACATGATGCATCTTTAAGTAGAAAGACCTAGATATTAATGAACAAAAAACAGCGGCAGAAACAAAGAAAGGTAGATTGATTATTGTTTGTTTACTTTTTCCAAGACAGTGAAATCATATTTTTTTTAAGTACTTAATATAGTAAGTGCAGAAGGACATCACCACACATAAACAATTACACTAGACAAACCTGCGGACATGACAATGTATAGACAACAAACATCAATATCAAATCAATACAGCATTTTAACGGTTTCTATTGATCTCAGCGGGTAAGGATTACGGAATGGTTAGTTTGTGCATTTTGTATCATACGGTCGGTCATTGAGTTAAGTGGCATGGTTTAGATTCCCCTTGGTACATGACAAGGAGTAGGGTCGCCTGTCCAACCTCGTGGGTTTTCTTTGTGTCTTCTGGTTTCCTCCAACTGTTAAAGACCCTTACTTTCAAGTGATTTATTGAAATAGAATTTAACCATATGTTAGTCCTGAAATGACCTAGTTTGTGTCGATGTTAACCCCTATATCTCTCTCTCTCTCTTTTTTGTGTTACTTAAATATCATCTGAGGACTCTTTAAATTACACTTATTATTCTTGCTTTTCAGGCTGAAGAAAAAGCAAAACAGGAAGAAAAAGAGGAAAGAAAAAGACGTAAAGCAGAGAGGAAATTACGGAAAAAATTAACCTCTACTGGTAAACTAGAACATGTTGAAAGAACGGAAACGTTGGAAAGTCGAGAATCTCCAGTATTAAAGAAGATTATTAAGAAGGTGCCGAAAGGATCAAGTGTTGAAACGTGTACAACAACACCAACCTCTAGCAGTGCTAATCAACCAGTTCCTTCTAGCAAGGAACCTGTGTCAACCAAAGGTCATAGTTCAAAGTTAAAAGAAAATACAAACAGGAAGTCCACAAGTAGTCCAAAAACTCCTATTAGAGAAGCCAAGGAACCAAAATCAGCTTCCCGACCTCAAACCCCCAAACAATCTGCAAATAATCAATCAAGAAAAGGTCAGAAATTGACTAAGAATGATTCAAGAGAAAGTCCAGTGCCTGATCAGCAAGTTAAAAATACTCCTGTTGGTAAAACCGACCAGTCTAACAAATCAGTCCAATCCAACCAGAAAAATAGCACCTCAAATAAAGTAACTCCAAACCATGCAGAAGTGAACAAAACATCATCAGGAACCAACCATCCAAAATTGGGACTTGTACAAAATAACAAATCGATTCCAAAACAGGAATCGAAACCAGCTGTGATAGACCCCTCTCAATCCGAATCATCTCCCCGAGATGGCAAATTAGCTAACTCATCAGGTAAAAAGAAGGCAGAAGCCACACCACAAGTCAAACAGAATGGATCATTGCCCAACCAGTCACCAAGACAAGCACAACAATCGGTAAAACCAACACAAGAAATCGCTCAAGTTACAAAACAACCCAGTAGTCAAACCACTAAGTCCAAGAAGAAAGATGTTAAAGCTCCAACTAATGGACTAATACCAGCAGTAAATGGCGATATAAGTAATGCTCAGAAGATACAGCTTAAAGCAACAGGCCCTGTCAATGGTCCAACAGTTACTGTGGACAAGAAAATTGCAGAGCCGGTATGTCTGGAAACTGAATATTTATATAAATATCTCTAAATTGATTGATATTTCAATAATCAATCTGTGACCATAATTAGAACTTTGATTGCTAGAAAAGAATATTATAATTCTGTCCCGGGGGTTGGGGGGGTGGGTGGATGGCTAGCATATGCATGCCAAATTATAACGTTTGTCATTGAGTCATCTGGCCTGGTTTCAATTCCCCAGGAGTTCTTTGGTTTCCTTCCACTGCTAAAGACCCATTCAGGCAAGCAATTTATTGAAATAAAATTAAAACATGTTAGTCCCGAATTAACCTAGTTTGTGTTGAGTGGACATTAAACCCAATTTCTCCTGTCTCTCCCATATATTTCTTTCCCAAATAGATATAATGAAATTGACTCTTTTCTTATCCCTGATGCCAAGTAGAGCAGCCTTACATTAATCCAGCATAGCTAGAACCACATTTAACCCAACTTAGGTTTACAAAGTCTTAACTTAATTTCTATGTGAACACATAATTCTCAAAGTAAATTGAGTTAGGATAAGAAGCGCCAAGAATGCATGTTTTGAAATATTATACATTAGTAATACAAGTGTATATTTTATTATTTTTTCTGAGTTTGAAAGTCCTCACATAAACAAATATTAAAATTTTTTGATTTCACATAATATACCTTATATTTAAAAAAACTGTGTATTTATTTGAAGGTGAAAAGTGGTAAAAATAAGAACAAGAAAAAGAAGAAAAAGAGCAAGAGTGATGAATTTGGTATGACAGGTTTTATATGGCGTATTCGTTCAATTTTCATCAAGGGCACTGTACATATAATTAGAACAGTTAGATATCAGATTCCTTGTTTCTTAAACAGATGTCTTTTGTCCTCAATTAAGGTGTTCAAACACAAAAAGTCTCATTAGGAAGTGGCCTTGCAATTGAAATCATTATAAACCATTTGACAAAGACTCATTCTAATCAAATACATTTTCCAGTTGCTTTAATTTCTATTCTGGAAAACAACCCCTATATTCCCAAGAAAACTCGCACATGGTGCATGACTCCTGAATGTGTCACTCGCACTATGTATGTGCACCAGTCGATCGCATCCAGTTAGCCCCATTTTATTTTTTGTCCTTTCTAGTTCAAGGAACAACAGTTGATGGATCTGAGATACAATCAGTGGAAGGAAGTACAGATGTGAATAGTGTAACAACTTTTCACATAAAGCTTGTGAAAGAGGTAATAGTAATTATTACAATTTGATAAAGAGGTGGGAATTACCGTATTTTACGGGGTATATGTCGATGTGGTGTATAGGTCGAATTGTCATATTTTACTGTTTTTCTGACCTCCATTCATATATAAGTCGAAGCTGTATATAAGACGAATGTTTGTCAACTCCACGGTAGCAATCTATTATCGAGTTTCAGGACTGTTATCCTGTACCGGTGTATGCCAAGAAAAATTATTAATTAGGCTTACGATAAAACAAACAGTTTATAAATGTAGGACTAACTTGTTTAATATTCCAAGTTGTGGTCTTGATTCATTTGATTTCGTGTCAATATATCAGGGTTCCCGCGGCTTCGTCAAACATTTTTTCAAGGATATTCAAGGATAATTATACGTCAAATTCCAGGATTTTCAAGGACATTTTTAGCCTAAAGTTACAATTTTTCATCTTAAAAACAACCAAAACATTACCAACTATCGTTATAATTGAAGACATAAACTGTTTTTTATTATTACAGATCGACTTTCGGCAAACCGGGGAAAACTCCCGCCATTTTTAAAACAGAGTTATTTCCCTTTTCCTTATTATGCATTGTTTAATGTAATTACTAATACCGATTTTGATTAGTCAGTGTAGTGGCTTCTAGTATGTTAATTGGACAATAGAGTCACGTGAGAGTATTTGGTTGCCTAACGGTAAATGTCATTCCCAGGTAGCAGTCTTACGTTGGGCCAATGTCGGCAGTGGTTGGCCAGCGATGGTGTCGCAAGGCCAACGTCGGGCCAACGTCATATGGCCAACGTATTCCCATTCATTATTTGGCCAACATTGGACCAACGTTGGGCCAACATTGTTCATACTTCGTGTAAATTTTCACGTTAATTATCACTTGACTTTAATGCGGTAGTGGCTAAACATCACACTCGTCCTTGCTGCTTCTATTATAATCAGAAGTAGAACGCGTTGCTCCATTTCCTGAACTTTGAATTGGATAAAGCAACTACAGGGACTTTGTTTGCTGTCTTTTGGGGCCAAATTCCGGAACCAGAAGTGCAGTAGGTCTGAAAATTGTGGCCGTGGTCTAGAACGGCCCACAAACTGAGCCACATAGTTCATTGCCCCCAACCTCGGTTCAGTGTGGCTCCAGTGCACCCATTGGTCCTATTTCAATCATTATTTTTTCTATTTTTTTCCGATCTTCCCCGGAACTAGTTCCTGTGCCTATCGTCATTAAATCGACCCTTGTGCGTCACATGGTAACTTGAACCCTTCTGCGGAGACTAAAAGTGGGTCAAAATGGTGCATAATGGTCATTTTACCTTGACCTTGACCTCTGATTGTCAAACCAAGGTCACCACGAGACTCCCAGGGGTCAATTTAGTTTAAGTGGCCGCGACCTCAAGGCCGTCGTGTCCTATTTGGGATGGGCGAGTTATCTGCCCTTAGACCACATCGCTTCACTGCTCAGCTGTTTGACTTTGTAGGGAAATTTGCCCAAAAAATATCTTCCGATCGCGCCAGGATTTGGTGACACGATAGATTGACCCCACATTTGTTCTTCATTTTTTAAAATCGTCAACCAAAAGTCGTGACCTTGACCTGCTAGGCCCCCCAGAAGTATTTTGGTTTTTGCCGCCTAGGGACCCAACAGATAAAGTCAGTATCATGGAACCTTGACCATTCAAAATGTCTTCTCGGCCCACGTGACCCCTGTAGGTTAAGGTCATCTGAAAGGGTCAAGGTCACCAAAATATCTACTGAGTCGAGTGCCCCCGGTGTCTTGGTGGGGCCCCTGGTCTGCGTGGCAAATCAAAGGTCATGACCTTGGATGGGCATTTCACTTTCCTTTCGAATGGGACCTGGATCTTTGACCTGACCCTTGACCTTGGGATCAAAATAGTCCCAAAACTTCATGTACTACCCAGACTTTCGCCATGAAATTGCCTGACACTCTCTGTTCCCGGCGGCAATTAAGAATTTAGGTAAAAAGTCACATTCTAAATCCCTAGAGCATGTGAAAGCAGAACTTTCAAAATATTATTTGGAAGAAAATATTTGCTTTCTTGTCAGTAAAATAAAGGACCAGAAGTTCGATGACTTTTAAGTATAATAAAACATTTTCACGTTCTTGTCATTGAACACGGTGAATTTGTATTGCATTGGTTGTGGGTTGAAACCCTTTATCGGGTCCCACTCGGCGGTGTGCGACATCGATCATTTATTTGTTTTATAATTTTTTTGCGAATCATGATTTCGGTTAATAAATTAAAGTTATTCGTGTAATAAATAGGCGATACCGGCCTACTTTCATGTTGCTGTAGACACGGGTTGGGCAAGCAAGAAAAGGCGTAAGTATTATACAAAATGTGTAATGAACTATAAGCGAGATGCCTCTCCCGCACCTAAATGTCACGGCTTTTACATTTGGTGTTTTTCAATTGAAATAATAACACAAAGCACAGAAAATGGTGATTAATGCGCGTATCTATAGAATTCGACGTATGATCTCGGATACAGTTGTAATGGTTAACGACGTAGATCGAGATTTAATAACACAATACAAACTGTAATTCATTTTAATTAAGGCTTATTGTAAAACTACTAGAAGCTGACAAATATCCCGGTTAATTCTTCAGTACGTATTCTGGTAACACTAGCGGGTTTTTTTTGCCGCGGAAAAAGATCACGTGACTATTATGTTGCCGCGAAAGATGCTTCTGGGACGCCAAATTGGTTTTTTGGGTTCGTGCCGAAGGTAAGTTCAATTATTTTAACCCTCAACTGTGTATGTGAGAAAGGATATAAAATTCGTCAATTGCATCCTCTAGGGCTATAAAACAACAAAAAGACCAAATATTTGAACTATTTTTACATGTATGTAAAACACGCACATCTATAATATACACTCAACCTCGTGGGTTTCCTCCGGGCACTCCGGTTTCCTCCCACTGCTAAAGACCCCTACGCGCAAGCGAATTATTGAAATAAAATTAAACCATATACGTTAGTCCCTAAATGACCTGGTTTGTGTCGAGTGGACTTTAAACCCAATTTCTCTTAAGTGTGAAACTTGGCCATTATTTAGCTAATTACAGGTCTAAGTGAATCCCAGCAATCACAAAATATTTTTTAAAAAAACAACGTTTTTTGGTTGGTTAGTTTGTTTTGGGTTTTTTTTTATTGTTTCTAAAAGGTTATGTAAAAAAAAAATTATTAAACTTTTTTAAATGTTATAGTGCAAGGTTTTCATAAGTTTTCAATATATATTGATAAAATGTTCAATATATATGTTTAAATAACGCCATTTGAAAAAAAAAAACCCAAACAAATTTTTAAAATATTTATTAAACGTTTAATACAGCTTTATGACTTAATTGCAAAATATCTATATTTAATGCATATAAACAAACTAATAAGGGTCAAGATTAATCATCTTACACATATTTCATTTAAAAACACACCCAATATGTTGACAGTTGACCCAACCAAATTTAAACAGCTTTCCGCCAAAAAGGAATCACAGCCAAACCTGATGGCTGCTTTTTTAGAGCTGTGTACAACTATGGAGTTTTATAGGATACTAGAAGGTCTAAAATTGAAAATTTAGGTATGTTACGATTAATTAATATTTTGTGTCCATTTAGAAATAATTATATAAAAGAATTAATTGTTTGTAGATTATTTTCTACTGGTGTCATTTCCACGTAGCTAAAAGTCTATTGTCATTTCATTATGGAACCCTCCTTAGTCCTTGCAAAGTAAATTGAGTATTTTAAGTATGTTTTATTACCTCTTAAATGAATGATATAATAAATGCATTTGTCTTGCATCTACATGTATATATGTTTTATTTTAGTTGCATTTTAATCATTTAGATTGTGGTTAATTGCTACGAGCCATTTCAATGTCTGAAACTGGAAGAGGCCATTTCAATAATTGTAGTATTGTATAATGGACTGTTCCGTTATCTATTATCTTTAAATTCCTAGGGTTTCCAATTTCATTATTGTTTAGATAAGTTCATATCCCCTGCCCCGTAGTGGGTGCTAATAATAATGTAATGTATACAAAACTTCCAGCTGGAATTAAAAGATCTTAATTTTACCTGAGATATTACAAATGACGAGTGCTATATGAACTATTTGTATTTATATGGTCA
The DNA here is from genome assembly GCA_948474765.1 of Patella depressa. Taxonomy (NCBI): domain Eukaryota; kingdom Metazoa; phylum Mollusca; class Gastropoda; family Patellidae; genus Patella; species Patella depressa. The sequence continues at coordinate 68,518,659 of OX419718.1, read as the reverse complement.
TTAGTGACTGAAACATTGTTTTGGCGACATTCCTGGTTTTGTAGGCCGAATATCGGTTTGTAATTGTTTTAACCGTTTCACCAGTGTAACCAAGTCGCGTTAGAAAATCAAGTGCGATCCTTATTAAAAAGAACGGTTGACAGGCAACAAAACATGCCTGCATATTGAAATGAAATGAAATGGGCATAAACGTCCTACTCTTTTGCACCTAACCTTGGCTGATGGAAGACGGGCCTACGCCATACAGTGTGCTATGAGGGAAAATTTGCCCGGGCAGCGGCGCTACGACCTATTCTTATATCAAATTCCAACTGCCAAGGGATCTTTTACGTGCACTCCAATGTGTACAGGGTACCTCGGTTTTTCGTCCCATCCGAACGACGAGACAGCTGTCCTTGTCAGGCCCTCCTTCTGCATCACTGACAAGGGGAAATCACGCCGGAAAATCGAGATGAACTTTCTCGGTCAATGCAGGCATCGAACACCTGACCTCCATTAAATCTTGTACCTTGTCGGACAAGAGGATATTAATACCAGGCTAGTGCCCGACAGTAGACTATTAGCCCTGGGCTCGTGGATTCAAATTTTTGTTTACGTCCCTGTCTGTTAACCCCACAACCAACTGTAGGCCTCTTTTTAGTCATAATTGTAGGTTGATACTGGTGGGTTTTAGATTTAATTCAAGTCATGGGTAATTTGTTTAGTAAATGTACATCAATATTTATCAGCAGATACACATGCATAATTGAACTGACCGTGATTGTAAATATTACAGTGATTGGAATATAATATACTAGACGTCTTTCATTTATTTCCTGTTATAGGTTACCCATCTGAAAAGCATTGGTGGTTCCAGCGTCGATGACATGGTCAAAGATCCATGTCCTCTGTTTTTTTTCCAATGAGCTGGCCACAAAATATAATCGGAAGGGAAGGGGTCTAACTTTCCCTTCTCAGACTGAATCTTGTCAAAGGCTGTAATTGGTAAGTAGATATTTAAGTTTTTACATTTCTATGGAGTTTTCAATGACACTAGCTATTGTTATGTTTGTTTTTATGCATATATAAGCTAACAACATTAGAAACATTGCTTGTAGTGAGACTAAAATATTGTTATGCTCATTTTACGTCATTGATAGACCTCATAATAAAGTTTTAGCATTTGTAAAATTTTCATGTCTGTAGCACTAAAGGAAATGATTCCTGAAATTTATGAACAATCACGAACTGCATGAATAGTACTGTAAAATATTGTATTGTTTCTAAGCATTGCAATCTTCCAGGACAACTGTGCTGTCTCTCCTTATCATCACACTTCATACTAAAGTTATATGTCTAGACTGATTTTAAATATGAAACGGGTCAATAAACGGGTGAATAAACTTCACATTTACTTCATTCATACAGTTATGATAAACACTGGCACTACCGGCACTATCATTTACCAAAGTGTCAGTGTTTTTCAGAACTGCATAAATGAAGAAAAAGTGGCGTTAATATCTTACATGATAAAAGTATATGACCATAGGATGCATTATGTGAGAGCAAAATATGCCTAATTACAGGTTTTTATTTTGCTTCAAATGTTTTATAGATTGTTAATTAGGCATTTATTTACACGAAAAGCCTATAATGAACTCTCTAGATCAACGGATGGCGCAGATTTAAATGGATTAAATACAATCGCCATTTAAAGATTGTATTTAAAAATGGAGAAGCAAGACTGACCCTTGATTAACAAGTAAAATTGCTTAGATAATAAGCATATCTATCAAAACTCCAAACAGTGATCAAACCTCTAGCCCAGCGTCTTACTCACTAACCCAGTTTGAGTCTAATGAAATATTATAGGAGCCTTAATTTCATATATTATTAAGATGATAAAATAAATCATTATTGATATTATTACACATAAGTTTGTGGTAGTAATTAATATTAATCTAAATCATTATCTATTTGTAGCTACTGATTTTGAAGATCTGCTTTTCTCTGAAGATTAGAAAATGAACTTAATATAATAGTTAAAAAGTGTAAAGAGTGTCGTCAACAGTACAGACTGCAATTATTAACTGATCCTCCTGAAAGTTTACATGTTTACTCAGTTATACCCTGAGGATCACTCCTGTTGTTTTTGGTGGATGCCTGACCCTCAGCCAGGAGCAGAGCTACGTCCATTTTTTTTTCTATTTGTGTATCGTTTAAAGGCTGCAGCAGTAGCGATGATCTAGTTGCATATAATCATCAGTGGGCGTTGAACAGCAGATAAGATTCAAATTGATTGAAAATCAGACACATATGATGGCATCGAGGGTTGATTGTGGTCATTTGATATCAATACATTTAAATATCTAATTAATATTTATGTATCATTTCACGTAAAGAAAGACCTGCAAATTGCCAGATATAGCTCTTGCATAACGCATTTTTCATTTTAAAATAAACAGAGATATATTAATAATCTTTGGCGGTTTTCTTATTTATTCAAGAAGTGGAAATTTGTCTTTGAAAATCACATGTAAAGTATGAATGCACAATTCTTGAAGAAGCCAGCCAAGTTTCATGTTATTGTACTTTAACTGTGTGAGGCGTTCGCTTCTTTTAAGAGGCCGCCCAAAGAACAATAAAAAAAGTAATGTGCTTTGGGGAGGTTGATGGGGGGGGGGGGGATATCAAAATAATTCATATTGATTTTTAATGATATATTGTTCTTTATGCCAATTTGTTATTTTTCATTTTCAAAAGTAGCATTTGTGTGACATCAGTTGAAAGAATGGTAGATTTGGGTATATTTAGGTGGATTTGAGGCCTTATTGTGCTGTCGTACATGCATAATGGGGTCTAGGCTATTTTGAAAGGGGAGGGGGGGGGGCTGTAAGTAGGCCAACATTGGCCCAATGTTGGGCCAACAAATGTAAATATACTGGATGCAATGTTGGATCGATGTTGGCCCAATGCTGGTCCAATGTAAGTTTGGCCAACAATGGGCCAACATTGGGCCGATGGACAAAAAAACATTGGACCAACGTTGGACAATTACATTGTGCCTACGTAACTGCATACAGTGGGCCAATGTTGGACCAACGTAGGCCTGCTACCTGGGTTGGCTAGTCTTGTTATTACGTGACAAAACACAGCTGTTTATTTAGATCAGTTGATTGACAGGTATACGTCAGAGTTATTGTTTGGTATAACCAGCATTACTTATAATCTAAACGTTTTTTTTTTTAAGATCAACTTACCAGTATTGCCAACAAAATTAAGGATCTCAACTGAAATTCAAGGATATTTTCGTATTTCCGCGAAATTCAAGGATATTCAAGACCTTGAAAATGAAATTTTAAATTTAAGGATATTCAAGGATTTTCAAGGACCGCGGGAACCCTGTATATCCGATAACTATAAGACAATGCAGACTCTGTTTTTAATCACACGTGTTTATGAAATATGTTACTAAAATTAGAATAAAACAACGCAGTATAATATCATTGGTTAATTTAATTGAAAACTAAAAGTAGACATCTCGCGAGATGCGTGAAATTACGAGAAACGTGTCATTATTGATGAATGTCTGAGACAAGATTTTATTTTGATACCATATTCTCGTGTTGATAATATTTTGAAGGAGAAGAGGGGGATGTTTTTAAATAAAGAAATAAACAAGCAAAGCCACGTCTACAAATATTTCGATTGGAACGGTGTAACTTAAAGTACATGTAGTTTTATTTGAAACGATCAATGTTGCGTTCAGCATCGTGGAAAAATGGTAACTGAAATTTTTATACGCCCACATTTTCATGTGGACGTATTATGTCGTCGCCCCTGTCCGTCCGGACGTCCGTCCGTCCACAATTTGTTTGTGGACTCTCTACAGGTCACAATTCTTATCCGATTTTGACGAAACTTGAAATATAGGTTTATCCCCAAAAGATCTCGGCTGCTTTCGATATTAGCATGTATCGTATCAAAACTTCATGGATTATGGCCCCTGATTGTACGAAAAATCACGTTTTTAGCTTGTGGACCCTATAGAGGTCACAATTTTGAACCGATTTTGATGAAACTTGAAATTCATGGTTATAACCCAAAGATCTTGGTTCTTTTCGATATTTGCGCATATCGGATTGTAACTTCCTGAATTATGGCCCCTGGTTATACGCAAAATCCCCCTTTCTTTAGCTTGTGGTCCCTCTGGAGGTCACAATTATTATCCAATTCAAAAAAACGTTTGATTATATCACCGTTTCACTGTAAGGAAGGTTGAGTTTGAATTTCGGGAAAATCGGACCAAAATTGACAGACAAAATGGACGCCGTTTGTACGCAAATACTGTTAAAAAAATGATATATCATGGTTGTGGACCCTGTATAGGTCACAATTTTAGTTCAATTTTGATGAGGAAGGTTGAGTTCTAATTTCGTGAAAATCGTACCAAAATTGCCGGACGAAATGGTCGCCGTTTGTATGCGAATAGTGTAAAAATAAGGTATATCATGGTTGTGGACTCTCTACAGGTCACAATTCTTATCCGATTTTGATGAAAAGTCACATTTCTAGGTTGTGTACCGTCACACCATAATCATTGTCGGTTTCGAATTTCATTAATATCAGACTGGAACTGACCAACTAAATGGCTGCTCCCAATACAGTATGAAATACAGGACTTAAAGATGTAGGAAAAATCACTTTCGGTATTGCTTGTTCTCTGTCCATCTCTCGAAAATGTGGGCATATCCTGCCTGGCAGTGCCAGCCTATCTTTCTTCATATTATTAATAACGAGGAATGTAGATCAGATGAAAATATCCCCGGCAGCTTTTATCTTAGAGTCCATGCTTTCAACTGTACAATTAGATATACATAATTGGCAGCCATTACTGTGTATAAATAGAAATGAGTTTATAACTGAAGACTTTAAATATTCTTTAATTTTCTATTTCTAGCAGCCAGTTTCCCAGACAAGTAAGAAATATACAGAAATGAAAGAGAGATTAAGACGACAATTAAAGCATAGGGTAAGTCTCTTGTTGACACTTGGCAAAACCAAATTGTATTTTTATACATAACGCCAGTGTTTAGATCTTACAAATTTCTTAATAAAATAATCTTTTAGAGGCATTTTCATAAAGTTAGGCCATACAAAAACTATATTCTGGTTCTCAGATACTCAAACGTCACTTTAAAAGAGCCGTTTAACCTTTTCCAAAAGAATACAAAAAAAAAACCGACCTGCTTTATAAGGTTCAGGTACATTACCTTAATAATGTTACAATCATAAACAACTGGATGAGATTAATGTAGTGCCTTACAATATTTAGCCCAGTAGTGATCCTATCACAAAATAAAAACCTCCCTCATTCATCAGATTTTTGGAAGAGAACCAGAATCTATTTGACAAGCGGGAGTAAATCTTGACTATCCATTTTACCGTTAGATTTTAATCTTGACTATCCATTTTGCTGTCCATTCTATCGTCTATGTCATGTAAATAAATGTTTAAAGACCACATCAAATGATTCAGAAAATTTTTACGTACGGGTACTCAATAGTTACAAAATCCATTTTACGGCAAGTTCAAACTAATCTGATTAAAATTAATTCAGATATTTACGTTTTAGTATCCAACTGCCAAAAACGGTTTTCAAATTTTCAATTACAACCTTAATCTGGTTGATTGGCTAGTGACGTCACAGGCACTACACATAGTATATACATCATCTGTACAATATATCACACAGTCAGTTGACACGTGTGTATTTGTCGGTCCAATAAACATTTGACTGGCGTAATCATTAACGCATAATTATTTACATGTAAGTTACATATCACTATATCATTCAAAGCATTTTCAAAAGCCGACTTTTCTCGTCTTGGGTTGTAATAGATTATATATTTGTGACTAGAATATTACCGAGTGTATTTCAAGATGCCATATTACCGTTGTGTTATTGAGAGTTGTGGAAATCCCAGCAAGGGAAAGGGGAATAATGTACCAGCGTTTCATAAATTTCCCAACGATGAAATCGTACGGAAAAATTGGAATGCGTTTGTAAACAATTCAAATCCTGAATGGCAACCTACAGTCACAACAGTGATATGCAGTGAACATTTTACGAACGATTGCTTAATTACCTATACACAGCCAGCGTGTGTATTTATTAACGCCTGATTGATTCCTTAATCCCCCTAATTAAATAAAACAATTGACTACGGAATAATTTGTTTTGTAATACATTTTAATTCAAGATCCATTTTAAAATTTGTTTCATTATGTACGGCCGTTCTGTTTTCTCACGGCAGCGATTTTAATACAATCTACCATCGTGTGCAGTCCAAACGATTCGAGATACATTTTCGTCAGTATTGTGGTTCTAATTTAGAAGGGTAATTATCATATTTTGTTACGCCGGCCAGATCAATTTGTAATAATGAATGTCAAATACACTTGATCAAATGTGGAGTTCCTGGTGCCGTTTGGTGAGTGATTAAACTGTCAATTTAATTGTAAAATACTTGTATTCTTTATAAAAAAGTTAAATGATGTTAGACATTATAACCCTATCGTATATCCATCGAAGGATTTATATTTAGATGTTGTTTAAACACCAATCAACAAATAATACGAGGCTACTTTATTACAAAAACATCGGTGAGCAAAGAAAAAGATAATTACCTAAGCAACATTCTTAATTACTTTATGACCCAATCACTGTTCCAATTTAGTCTCATTGATTAATGACAGGTATTAACAACACTACACTTGCGATACACATAGATAGTTAGGTGATCCTTCTCAATCTGTTATTTCTAACGTATATTGAGATATTTTTTCGTATTTCATTTTTACGGTCTATTTCAGAGTAATAAAGTCAAATTCGCAAGCAGAAATAAAGGCGCCGTACGTCGATAACGGATCGTCATTTACAAATCGCGTTTCAATCATGTTTGAAATTTATGATATATTTTGCGTGACCACATCTTTTTACTCCTATACTCTTTTACTCTGGGAAATTCAAACCACAATACTCTTCTGACGACAATGTATCTCGAATATATGTGACTGCACACATAGGAGAGTGTATGACATCGCTGCCGTGTGAAAATGAACGACCGTACATTATGAAACAAATTCTAAATTAGAACGACGATACTCTTCTGACGAAAATGTATCTCGAATAGATGTGACTACACACATAGGAGAGTGTATGACATCGCTGCCGTGTGAAAATGAACGACCGTACATTATGAAACAAATTCTAAATTAGAACGACGATACTCTTCTGACGAAAATGTATCGCGAATCGTTTGGACTGCACCCGATGGTAGATTGTATTAAAATCGCTGCTGTGAGTAAACAGAACGACCGTACATAATGAAACAGATTCTAAATTCGAACAATAAACTTCTGACGAAAATGTATCTCGAATCGTTTAGACTGTACACGATGGTAGAGGGTATTAAAATCGCTGCTGTGAGAAAACAGAACGACCGTACATTATGAAACAAATTCTAAATTGGATCTTGAATTAAATTGAATTATAAAACAAATTATTCCGTAGTCAATTGTTTTATTTAATTAGGGGGATTAAGGAATCAGTCAGGCGTTAATGAATACACACGCCGGCTGTATATAGGTAATTAAGGAATAAACATTCCGAATATGCATTCGGTCACTGTGACGTCACTGGCGTCTGAGGGGATTAAGAGTGTTTTCAATAATTGGCAATAGTCGTTTTTACGGGAGGTCTATTTTTACGACTTTGAATGAAGATAGCTGATTTAATTTTAGTCGGATTGATGTGAATTTGCCGTAAAATGGATAAAATAACCATGGACTGCTCACATAGAGAAGTTTTCAGGGCCATTTTATGTGCACTTTAAACATTTGAAGTCCTAATAATTAAGACCTGCAAAAGTAGTTGAGCTCTTACATGATGCATCTTTAAGTAGAAAGACCTAGATATTAATGAACAAAAAACAGCGGCAGAAACAAAGAAAGGTAGATTGATTATTGTTTGTTTACTTTTTCCAAGACAGTGAAATCATATTTTTTTTAAGTACTTAATATAGTAAGTGCAGAAGGACATCACCACACATAAACAATTACACTAGACAAACCTGCGGACATGACAATGTATAGACAACAAACATCAATATCAAATCAATACAGCATTTTAACGGTTTCTATTGATCTCAGCGGGTAAGGATTACGGAATGGTTAGTTTGTGCATTTTGTATCATACGGTCGGTCATTGAGTTAAGTGGCATGGTTTAGATTCCCCTTGGTACATGACAAGGAGTAGGGTCGCCTGTCCAACCTCGTGGGTTTTCTTTGTGTCTTCTGGTTTCCTCCAACTGTTAAAGACCCTTACTTTCAAGTGATTTATTGAAATAGAATTTAACCATATGTTAGTCCTGAAATGACCTAGTTTGTGTCGATGTTAACCCCTATATCTCTCTCTCTCTCTTTTTTGTGTTACTTAAATATCATCTGAGGACTCTTTAAATTACACTTATTATTCTTGCTTTTCAGGCTGAAGAAAAAGCAAAACAGGAAGAAAAAGAGGAAAGAAAAAGACGTAAAGCAGAGAGGAAATTACGGAAAAAATTAACCTCTACTGGTAAACTAGAACATGTTGAAAGAACGGAAACGTTGGAAAGTCGAGAATCTCCAGTATTAAAGAAGATTATTAAGAAGGTGCCGAAAGGATCAAGTGTTGAAACGTGTACAACAACACCAACCTCTAGCAGTGCTAATCAACCAGTTCCTTCTAGCAAGGAACCTGTGTCAACCAAAGGTCATAGTTCAAAGTTAAAAGAAAATACAAACAGGAAGTCCACAAGTAGTCCAAAAACTCCTATTAGAGAAGCCAAGGAACCAAAATCAGCTTCCCGACCTCAAACCCCCAAACAATCTGCAAATAATCAATCAAGAAAAGGTCAGAAATTGACTAAGAATGATTCAAGAGAAAGTCCAGTGCCTGATCAGCAAGTTAAAAATACTCCTGTTGGTAAAACCGACCAGTCTAACAAATCAGTCCAATCCAACCAGAAAAATAGCACCTCAAATAAAGTAACTCCAAACCATGCAGAAGTGAACAAAACATCATCAGGAACCAACCATCCAAAATTGGGACTTGTACAAAATAACAAATCGATTCCAAAACAGGAATCGAAACCAGCTGTGATAGACCCCTCTCAATCCGAATCATCTCCCCGAGATGGCAAATTAGCTAACTCATCAGGTAAAAAGAAGGCAGAAGCCACACCACAAGTCAAACAGAATGGATCATTGCCCAACCAGTCACCAAGACAAGCACAACAATCGGTAAAACCAACACAAGAAATCGCTCAAGTTACAAAACAACCCAGTAGTCAAACCACTAAGTCCAAGAAGAAAGATGTTAAAGCTCCAACTAATGGACTAATACCAGCAGTAAATGGCGATATAAGTAATGCTCAGAAGATACAGCTTAAAGCAACAGGCCCTGTCAATGGTCCAACAGTTACTGTGGACAAGAAAATTGCAGAGCCGGTATGTCTGGAAACTGAATATTTATATAAATATCTCTAAATTGATTGATATTTCAATAATCAATCTGTGACCATAATTAGAACTTTGATTGCTAGAAAAGAATATTATAATTCTGTCCCGGGGGTTGGGGGGGTGGGTGGATGGCTAGCATATGCATGCCAAATTATAACGTTTGTCATTGAGTCATCTGGCCTGGTTTCAATTCCCCAGGAGTTCTTTGGTTTCCTTCCACTGCTAAAGACCCATTCAGGCAAGCAATTTATTGAAATAAAATTAAAACATGTTAGTCCCGAATTAACCTAGTTTGTGTTGAGTGGACATTAAACCCAATTTCTCCTGTCTCTCCCATATATTTCTTTCCCAAATAGATATAATGAAATTGACTCTTTTCTTATCCCTGATGCCAAGTAGAGCAGCCTTACATTAATCCAGCATAGCTAGAACCACATTTAACCCAACTTAGGTTTACAAAGTCTTAACATAATTTCTATGTGAACACATAATTCTCAAAGTAAATTGAGTTAGGATAAGAAGCGCCAAGAATGCATGTTTTGAAATATTATACATTAGTAATACAAGTGTATATTTTATTATTTTTTCTGAGTTTGAAAGTCCTCACATAAACAAATATTAAAATTTTTTGATTTCACATAATATACCTTATATTTAAAAAAACGGTGTATTTATTTGAAGGTGAAAAGTGGTAAAAATAAGAACAAGAAAAAGAAGAAAAAGAGCAAGAGTGATGAATTTGGTATGACAGGTTTTATATGGCGTATTCGTTCAATTTTCATCAAGGGCACTGTACATATAATTAGAACAGTTAGATATCAGATTCCTTGTTTCTTAAACAGATGTCTTTTGTCCTCAATTAAGGTGTTCAAACACAAAAAGTCTCATTAGGAAGTGGCCTTGCAATTGAAATCATTATAAACCATTTGACAAAGACTCATTCTAATCAAATACATTTTCCAGTTGCTTTAATTTCTATTCTGGAAAACAACCCCTATATTCCCAAGAAAACTCGCACATGGTGCATGACTCCTGAATGTGTCACTCGCACTATGTATGTGCACCAGTCGATCGCATCCAGTTAGCCCCATTTTATTTTTTGTCCTTTCTAGTTCAAGGAACAACAGTTGATGGATCTGAGATACAATCAGTGGAAGGAAGTACAGATGTGAATAGTGTAACAACTTTTCACATAAAGCTTGTGAAAGAGGTAATAGTAATTATTACAATTTGATAAAGAGGTGGGAATTACCGTATTTTACGGGGTATATGTCGATGTGGTGTATAGGTCGAATTGTCATATTTTACTGTTTTTCTGACCTCCATTCATATATAAGTCGAAGCTGTATATAAGACGAATGTTTGTCAACTCCACGGTAGCAATCTATTATCGAGTTTCAGGACTGTTATCCTGTACCGGTGTATGCCAAGAAAAATTATTAATTAGGCCTACGATAAAACAAACAGTTTATAAATGTAGGACTAACTTGTTTAATATTCCAAGTTGTGGTCTTGATTCATTTGATTTCGTGTCAATATAATATTCGATAACTATAAGACAATGCAGACTCTGTTTTTAATCACACGTGTTTATGAAATATGTTACTAAAATTAGAATAAAACAACGCAGTATAATATCATTGGTTAATTTAATTGAAAACTAAAAGTAGACATCTCGCGAGATGCGTGAAATTACGAGAAACGTGTCATTATTGATGAATGTCTGAGACAAGATTTTATTTTGATACCATATTCTCGTGTTGATAATATTTTGAAGGAGAAGAGGGGGATGTTTTTAAATCAAGAAATAAACAAGCAAAGCCACGTCTACAAATATTTCGATTGGAACGGTGTAACTTAAAGTACATGTAGTTTTATTTGAAACAATCGATGTTGCGTTCAGCATCGTGGAAAAATGGTAACGGAAGTTTTTAAACGCCCACATTTTCATGTGGACGTATTATGTCGTCGCCCCTGTCCGTCCGGACGTCCGTCCGTCCACAATTTGTTTGTGGACTCTCTACAGGTCACAATTCTTATCCGATTTTGACGAAACTTGAAATATAGGTTTATCCCCAAAAGATCTCGGCTGCTTTCGATATTAGCATGTATCGTATCAAAACTTCATGGATTATGGCCCCTGATTGTTCGAAAAATCACGTTTTTAGCTTGTGGACCCTATAGAGGTCACAATTTTGAACCGATTTTGATGAAACTTGACATGCATGTTTGTAATCCAAAGATCCTGGTTCCTTTCGATATTTGCGGCTATCGGAATGTAATTTCCTGAATTATGGCCCCTGATTGTCCGAAAAATCACCCTTTTTAGCTTGTGGTCCCTCTGGACCCTAAGGACCCTAAGGAAGGTTGAGTTCAATTTCGGAAAATCGGACGAAAATTGCCATACAAAATGGCCGCCGTTTGTACGCGAATACTGTTAAAAAATGGTATATCAAGGTTGTGGACCCTGTGGAGGTCACTATTTTGATTCGATTTTGATGAAACTTGAAATTCGTGGTTATAACCCAAAGATCTTGCTTCCTTTCGATATTTGCGCATATCGGAACGTAACTTCCTGAATTATGGCCCCTGATTATACCCAAAATCGCCTTTTTTTTAGCTTGGAGGTCACAATTATTATTCAATTTAAAAAACCATTTGATTATATCACCGTTACACAGTAAGGAAGGTTGAGTTCGAATTTCGGGAATATCGGACGAAAATTGCCATAGAAAATGGCCGCCGTTTGTTTGTGAATACTGTTAAAAAAAATGGTATATCAAGGTTGTGGACCCTATGGAGGTCACAATTTTGATTCGATTTTGATGAAACTTGAAATTCATGGTTATAACCCAAAGATCTTGCTTCCTTTCGATATTTGCGCATATCGGATCGTAACTTCCTGAATTATGGCCCCTGATTATTCGCAAAATCGCCTTTTTTTTTAGCTTGGAGGTCAAATTATTATCCGATTTAAAAAAATGTTTGATTATATTACCGTTACACCGTAAGGAAGGTTGAGTTAGAATTTCGGGAAAATCAGACCAAAATTGCCATACAAAATGGCCGCCGTTTGTACGCAAATACTGTTAAAAAATGGTATATCAAGGTTGTGGACCCTGTAAAGGTCACAATTTTAATTCGATTTTGATGAAACTTGAAATTCATGGTTATAACCCAAAGATCTTGGTTCTTTTCGATATTTGCGCATATCGGATTGTAACTTCCTGAATTATGGCCCCTGGTTATACGCAAAATCCCCCTTTCTTTAGCTTGTGGTCCCTCTGGAGGTCACAATTATTATCCAATTCAAAAAAACGTTTGATTATATCACCGTTACACTGTAAGGAAGGTTGAGTTTGAATTTCGGGAAAATCGGACCAAAATTGACAGACAAAATGGACGCCGTTTGTAGGCAAATACTGTTAAAAAAATGATATATCATGGTTGTGGACCCTGTATAGGTCACAATTTTAGTTCAATTTTGATGAGGAAGGTTGAGTTCTAATTTCGTGAAAATCGTACCAAAATTGCCAGACGAAATGGTTGCCGTTTGTATGCGAATAGTGTAAAAATATGGTATATCATGGTTGTGGACTCTCTACAGGTCACAATTCTTATCCGATTTTGATGAAAAGTCACATTTCTAGGTTGTGTACCGTCACACCATAATCATTGTCGGTTTCGAATTTCATTAATATCAGACTGGAACTGACCAACTAAATGGCTGCTCCCAATACAGTATGAAATACAGGACTTAAAGATGTAGGAAAAATCACTTTCGGTATTGCTTGTTCTCTGTCCATCTCTCGAAAATGTGGGCATATCCTGCCTGGCAGTGCCAGCCTATCTTTCTTAATATTATTAATAACGAGGAATGTAGATCAGATGAAAATATCCCCGGCAGCTTTTATCTTAGAGTCCATGCTTTCAACTGTACAATTAGATATAGATAATTGGCAGCCATTACTGTGTATAAATAGAAATGAGTTTATAACTGAAGACTTTAAATATTCTTTAATTTTCTATTTCTAGCAGCCAGTTTTCCACACAAGAAAGAAATATATAGAAATGAAAGAGAGATTAAGAAGACGATTAAAGCATAGGGTAAGTCTCTTGTTGACACTTGGCAAAACCAAATTGTATTTTTATACGCCCACATTTTCATGTGGACGTATTATGTCGTCGCCCCTGTCCGTCCGGACGTCCGTCCGTCCGGACGTCCGTCCGTCCACAATTTGTTTGTGGACTCTCTACAGGTCACAATTCTTATCCGATTTTGACGAAATTTGAAATATAGGTTTATCCCCAAAAGATCTCGGTTCCTTTCGATATTGGCATGTATCGGATCAAAACTTCATGGATTATGGCCCCTGATTGTACGAAAAATCACGTTTTTAGCTTGTGGACCCTATAGAGGTCACAATTTTGAACCGATTTTGATGAAACTTGACATGCATGTTTGTAACCCAAAGATCTTGGTTCCTTTCGATATTTGCGGCTTACGGAATGTAATTTCCTGAATTATGGCCCCTGATTGTCCGAAAAATCACCCTTTTTAGCTTGTGGTCCCTCTGGAGGTCACAATTATTATTCGATTTAAAAAACCGTTTGATTATATCACCGTTACACCCTAAGGAAGGTTGAGTTCGAATTTCGGGAAAATCGGACGAAAATTGCCATACAAAATGGCCGCCGTTTGTACGCGAATACTGTTAAAAAATGGTATATCAAGGTTGTGGACCCTGTGGAGGTCACAATTTTGATTCGATTTTGATGAAACTTGAAATTCATGGTTATAACCCAAAGATCTTGCTTCCTTTCGATATTTGCGCATATCGGATCGTAACTTCCTGAATTATGGCCCCTGATTATACGCAAAATCGCCTTTTTTTTTAGCTTGGAGGTCACAATTATTATTCGATTTAAAAAAACGTTTGATTATATCATCGTTACACCTTAAGGAAGGTTGAGTTCGAATTTCGGGAAAATCGGACGAAAATTGCCATACAAAATGGCCGCCGTTTGTACGCGAATACTGTTAAAAAATGGTATATCAAGGTTGTGGACCCTGTGGAGGTCACAATTTTGATTCGATTTTGATGAAACTTGAAATTCAAGGTTATAACCCAAAGATCTTGCTTCCTTTCGATATTTGCGCATATCGGAACGTAACTTCCTGAATTATGGCCCCTGATTATACGCAAAATCGCCTTTTTTTTAGCTTGGAGGTCACAATTATTATCCGATTTAAAAAAACGTTTGATTATATTACCGTTACACCGTAAGGAAGGTTGAGTTCGAATTTCGGGAAAATCAGACCAAAATTGCCATACAAAATGGCCACCGTTTGTACGCGAATACTGTTAAAAAATGGTATATCAAGGTTGTGGACCCTGTAAAGGTCACAATTTTAATTCGATTTTGATGAAACTTGAAATTCATTGTTATAACCCAAAGATCTTGGTTCTTTTCGATATTTGCGCATATCGGATCGTAACTTCCTGAATTATGGCCCCTGGTTATACGCAAAATCACCCTTTCTTTAGCTTGTGGTCCCTCTGGAGGTCACAATTATTATCCAATTTAAAAACACGTTTGATTATATCACCGTTACACTGTAAGGAAGGTTGAATTTGAATTTCGGGAAAATCGGACCAAAATTGACAGACAAAATGGCCGCCATTTGTACGCAAATACTGTTAAAAAAATGATATATCATGGTTGTGGACCCTGTATAGGTCACAATTTTAATTCGATTTTGATGAGGAAGGTTGAGTTCTAATTTCGTGAAAATCGTACCAAAATTGCCGGACGAAATGGTCGCCGTTTGTACGCGAATAGTGTAAAAATATGGTATATCATGGTTGTGGACTCTCTACAGGTCACAATTCTTATCCGATTTTGATGAAAAGTCACATTTCTAGGTTGTGTACCGTCACACCATAATCATTGTCGGTTTCGAATTTCATTAATATCAGACTGGAACTGACCAACTAAATGGCTGCTCCCAATACAGTATGAAATACAGGACTTAAAGGGACAATAACATTCTTGCTGGCTTGGTAGCTCCAGAAAATAAATAATACCCTTATTCTAAATACTAGATGTTTAAATGTCCTACCTGTTGTGTAAATTATCCATTACAACCTATTTTACTTGCCCAGAGGGTTCAAAAATATTTTAAAATCCAAGTCACATTTGAAAAGGTTTACGTTAGACTTTTCAAATCAATTGGTTGAATTTTTCAAATTTTTTAAAATAGGTGTGTTAAGATGAAATTTATATCATCATTTAATTGGAATATTCTTAAATAATACGATTTGTTGACCAGAATGACGATTGGGACATATTTTTCAGTAACAACAAGAGTGTTATTGGGGCTTTAAAGATGTAGGAAAAATCACTTTCGGTATTGCTTGTTCTCTGTCCATCTCTCGAAAATGTGGGCGTATCCTGCCTGGCAGTGCCAGCCTATCTTTATACATAACGCCAGTGTTTAGATCTTACAAATTTCTTAAAAATAATCTTTTAGAGGTATTTTCATAAAGTTAGGCCATACAAAAACTATATTCTGGTTCTCAGATACTCAAACGTCACTTTAAAAGAGCCGTTTAACCTTTTCCAAAAGAATACAAAAAAAAAAAAACGACCTGCTTTATAAGGTTCAGGTACATTACCCTAATAAATGTTACAATCATAAACAACTGGATGAGATTAATGTAGTGCCTTACAATATTTAGCCCAGTAGTGATCCTATCACAAAATAGAAACCTCCCTCATTCATCAGATTTTTGGAAGAGAACCAGAATCTATTTGACAAGCGGGAGTAAATCTTGACAATCCATTTTACCGTTAGATTTTAATCTTGACTATCCATTTTGCTGTCCATTCTATCGTCTATGTCATGTAAATAAATGTTTAAACATTTGAAGTCCTAATAATAAAGACCTGCAAAAGTAGTTGAGCTCTTACATGATGCATCTTTAAGTAGAAAGACCTAGATATTAACCCTTGTCGGTGCACGTGGGGTCTCCGTGGACCCCATGCACTTGTTTTATAGTGTTTTGTGATAACTACTGGGCACTGCTTTCTGAAATTTAGTGACTTTGTCTCCAATATAGTTTTAAACATAGCAAATAGATCGGTATTCATCTGCTTCCCACATGAAGAGTTATGTTACATGCAAAACAGGCCCAGCGCTTGTGGGGCACAAGGGGTCCAATCGGACCCCAAACTTACAACCCGCAGTAGGAATTTTGCTAATGTGTTTGCTGCCTGATACCATATTGCGTATGCCAGACTATTCTCTCTTTCAACATCTGCATGTTACAAATACCAAAAATTAAATGATGAATTCCAAAAATTCTATGGTTTTTGTATCAAGCGTGAATCGCCATTTAACCTCGTTATAACATAGTACACAAAGTAGCAATTTTGTGAGTATTATTAAATCTGTTCAAAATATCACTTAAATGTTTTTGTATAATAATTTAGTTGTTTTTCAGTTGTCAAATATAAATGCAAATAAAAACTTAACCACTGCTTTTAAATTCAAATACATCTGTACATAAAAACTTTGAATTACAACTGGGGTCCATACGGACCCCTTGTTACCTGCTATGTGATTCTCACCACATGCACCCATAAGGGTTAATGAACAAAAAACAGCGGCAGAAACAAAGAAAGGTAGATTGATTATTGTTTGTTTACTTTTTCCAAGACAGTGAAATCATATTTTTTTTAAGTACTTAATATAGTAAGTGCAGAAGGACATCACCACACATAAACAATTACACTAGACAAACCTGCGGACATGACAATGTATAGACAACAAACATCAATATCAAATCAATACAGCATTTTAACGGTTTCTATTGATCTCAGCGGGGTAGGGATTACGGAATGGTTAGTTTGTGCATTTTGTATCATACGGTCGGTCATTGAGTCCTGAAATGACCTAGTTTGTGTCGATGTTAACCCCTATATCTCTCTCTCTCTCTTTTTTGTGTTACTTAAATATCATCTGAGGACTCTTTAAATTACACTTATTATTCTTGCTTTTCAGACTCCAAACCATGCAGAAGTGAACAAAACATCATCAGGAACCAACCATCCAAAATTGGGACTTGTACAAAATAACAAATCGATTCCAAAACAGGAATCGAAACCAGCTGTGATAGACCCCTCTCAATCCAAATCATCCCCCCGAGATGGCAAATTAGCTAACTCATCAGGTAAAAAGAAGGCAGAAGCCACACCACAAGTCAAACAGAATGGATCATTGCCCAACCAGTCACTAAGACAAGCACAACAATCGGTAAAACCAACACAAGAAATCGCTCAAGTTACAAAACAACCCAGTAGTCAAACCACTAAATCCAAAAAGAAAGATGTTAAAGCTCCAATTATTGGACTAATACCAGCAGTAAATGGCGATATAAGTAATGCTCAGAAGATACAGCTTAAAGCAACAGGCCCTGTCAATGGTCTAACAGTTACTGTGGACAAGAAAATTGCAGAGCCGGTATGTCTGCAAACTGAATATTTATATAAATATCTCTTAATTGATTGATATTTCAATAATCAATCTGTGACCATAATTAGAACTTTGATTGCTAGAAAAGAATATTATAATTCTGTCCCAGGGGTTGGGGGGGGGGGTGGGTGGATGGCTAGCATATGCATGCCGAATTATAACGTTTGTCATCGAGTCATCTGGCCTGGTTTCAATTCCCCAGGAGTTCTTTGGTTTCCTTCCACTGCTAAAGACCCATTCAGGCAAGCAATTTATTGAAATAAAATTAAACCATGTTAGTCCCGAATTAACCTAGTTTGTGTTGAGTGGACATTAAACCCAATTTCTCCTGTCTCTCCCATATATTTTTTTCCCAAATAGATATAATGAAATTGACTCTTTTCTTATCCCTGATGCCAAGTAGAGCAGCCTTACATTAATCCAGCATAGCTAGAACCACATTTAACCCAACTTAGGTTTACAAAGTCTTAACATAATTTCTATGTGAACACATAATTCTCAAAGTAAATTGAGTTAGGATAAGAAACGCCAAGAATGCATGTTTTGAAATATTATACATTAGTAATACAAGTGTATATTTTATTATTTTTTCTGAGTTTGAAAGTCCTCACATAAACAAATATTAAAATTTTTTGATTTCACATAATATACCTTATATTTAAAAAAACTGTGTATTTATTTGAAGGTGAAAAGTGGTAAAAATAAGATCAAGAAAAAGAAGAAAAAGAGCAAGAGTGATGAATTTGGTATGACAGGTTTTATATGGCGTATTCGTTCAATTTTCATCAAGGGCACTGTACATATAATTAGAACAGTTAGATATTAGATTCCTTGTTTCTTAAACAGATGTCTTTTGTCCTCAATTAAGGTGTTCAAACACAAAAAGTCTCATTAGGAAGTGGCCTTGCAATTGAAATCATTATAAACCATTTGACAAAGACTCATTCTAATCAAATACATTTTCCAGTTGCATTAATTTCTATTCTGGAAAACAACAAAATGATTATAATTAGTAATAACCTAACCTAAATCAAACTTGCTTGTATACCATTTGCAGCACACTTAATATCTCTTCTCAGTTTGAAATCAATGTAAAAGTAGGTTGTAGCAATGTTTTCAAGGCAAAAATCAGTCATAAGCATTTACATGTATGCTGACCCCCTTTAGGTTTGTGAATTTTTTTTTTTTGTCGTATGTTTTAAATTGTCCTGTATTTTGTAGATAAAATATTTTTACCGAGATCAGACAAAGAATATGGTAAATTGGATGATGTGGAGAAAGAAATTGAAGATTTCAAAAGGTAAAGGAGGATATTTTGTTGGAAAATATTAAAGTTGACGTAAAACAGATTAAATTTAGTTACTGTTTTACACACTTACTTTTTTTATATTGACCAAAATTATTTGTTTGAGCTGAGAAAATTCATCAGGATTATCCAGCATGGTTTCCCCTGTCAGTGATGCAGGACCGAGAAAGGACAATGTATAGTTGTCAGGATGTTACAGTATATCCCTATCACGTCATCTGCAAATCATAGGTCATGGGGTCAACAAACAAAATGTCAACATTCCACAACACCAGCGCTCACGCTGTCGATCGCCATTTCCGCCAATTGCAATAAAAATATAATTTTGGCGTTAAAATATTCAATCTGGAAAAATTTTTGGCGATCCTTTTTCAACCATGGCTAAAACTAAAAAGATTTCTTGCCACAAAGTTTTGATTTCCACGCCGTGCACACACGGTACAATCTATCACGCTTGGCTGAGTCATTTATCAATCAATCAAGTACTAATCCTTTATCTCTTGATCAATCTCGGATTAGCGTTGATTAGTATATACAGTAAGAGTAGTAATAAACTAATCAAGAGACAAACGATTGTTTGTCTCCAAATACGAACCGGTGGCTTTTTTTGACGGCTTCTATATATTCAAAATGGCGGACACCGTGAATAATACTCGTTCGATTTGTGTGAGATTATTGGACTATGACATCTGTTTTATCCTTTTCCTACTCCTGTTGCACGTATCGTTAATAAATAAAGCCAGGTTTGTTGTTAAAGTTAATAAATAAAGCCAGGTTTGTTGTTAAAGTTTATATGGAAGTCGATATTAAACGCCAGAAACGAACAAACGAAAGTCAGTTATTTTCTAATCACATGCCATTAATAATAATGGGCCGTAAGCGAAAACTTGAACAGCCTTCGTCAACGTCCGATAGAAGAATTTCAAACTTTTTTTTTTTTTTTTGTTGTTTTTTGTATTTCACCACCAAAATACTCCCGAACTGACTATACAATAGTTAAAAAATAGATAACGTAAATGGAATATTGTGAAAATTTGAGTCAATTTGCTTCCTTTGAACCGAGATTATTAGCGTTTGATATTAGGCCCAGCCTCGATCATCATCACTAAAGAAAGATTCAGCTCTTAGTCCTTACATAATGTATGTTTGTGCATTTGAAAAATGTAGATCTCTTAAAGATGAATGAAAATTTTTAAATCCTTGATATATCAGTAAGTGCTTGGTCACAATTTCTGTTATAAAGAAAAATATTCATTAAAAACAAATACACTGTGTGGTCACCCCAGATGTTGAAAAAGCTCTAAAAAATGAGCTTCTGCAAAGCAGTCAAGAATTTTGTAAATTGTAATATCATATGTATATTATATGTAAATAAAAATTACTGAAAAAATATAATAGAATAGATATTCGTTTTTTTTTTTTGGCGGAAAAAATATATGGCTAATAAATTAAAATGAAAAATTGGCGGAAGAAAAATTGAACCCAGAGTGAGCACTGCACAACACGTTACATTGTTTCCTTTGCAACCTTTAGAACTATATAATCCTTACAGCCCCAACATGTTCTCTTTTCTTCCAATGATTTTTCACAAAAATAACATCTACAACTCATAGAATTGATGTCGTCTTCAATGACAGCTTCAGCGAATGGTGGGTGGTTCGTGGCGGCCGTCATCTTGCACTATTTTGTGCTTCAGTCGTGTCTATTTCCGATGTACACAATCAATAGTTCATTTATTTTGCTCCGAAACACATATTTTAAACTTTAACACAAATTTTAAAAAATAGCCAAATTCTGGCTGGCATTACTGCGCAAAATGACCATTCACTGTATACGTATGAGAAAAAAAGCCAACCACCAATTAATTTTCGTATCTTAGTTACGTATAATGTACACATTGGCATGAACACTAAAGCCCCCTTGGAAGTTGTCTGTGTAAAGTTTCCCTCATAACACATTGTATGGCATATGCTAGTCTTCATAAGCCCAATCAAAACATGTGGGATGTTAAACCATTTCTTTTCAATTTTCAATAATATGTTATTTTATGTGCGCTAATTGTTTTTTGTTTAACCATTTTAGGTTTTGTTTGTATTCTCCTCAACCACCTGTTAGAGAAAAGATAAAGGTGAATATCAACATGACGTATATTCGCACCATGAAGAAATTGGGCCTTGGATTTATGGGGCGCCGTTTGTAAATTAATTATTTAGTTTTTTATATAGCAAAAAACACTAGATTTAATTTAAATTTATATATATAGTTAAATCTCGACTTTTGTGCAAATTTTTCACTTTTAATATTTAAACTAAAAATACAACAAAAACTCAATATTTAACATAATATATATAAATATTTCTTGATTTGTCTCTATTTTCATATTTAACATTTAGCATTGAATATTAAGACCAAAACAAGAGATTTGATGATATATAAATATTTAGCTAAATATTTAGTTAAATGTGTAAACATTTAGCTAAATATATATATTTAGTTAAATGTTAAAATATTTAGTTAAATGTTAAAATATTTAGTTAAATGTTAAAATATTTAGTTAAACATTTATATATTTAGTTAAACATTTATATATTTAGCTAAATAATATATATTTAGCTAAATATTTATATATTTAACTAAATAATTAAATATTTAACTAAATAATTATATATTTAACTAAACATATAGTTAAATTTACAAAGCGCAACCGTACCACGCCGTTTGTAAAATAATTATTGTTGTAAGCGACTTCACACTAAAATATGACGTAGTGTACAACTTTCCATTGACTGCACAACACAGTACTATATCTGGTACCTGAACGCTCAGCTTAGTTCTTACATCCGCAATTCGTTAATAATGCCTACATATATTTAACGTTGGACATCGATCACTCATAAATATGGTAACTTCACGACATATTACGGGTTAACGTGTTGGGTACACGTCATCATTTTATGCGCAGTTTTTTTGTGTCGCTTACGATAATAGAAATATAGGCGGGACCACAAATATATATTTAGTTAAATATTTATACATTTAGCTAAACATATATATTTAGCATGATATTTATATATTTAGTTAACTGTTTATATATTTAACTAAATAAATATATTTAGTTAAATGTTTATATATTTAGCTAAATGTTATATATTTAGCTAAATGTTATATATTTAGTTAAATGTTTATATATTTAACTAAATATATATATTTAGCTAAATGTTTATATATTTAGCTAAATGTTTATTTATTTAGCTAAATATTTAACTTTAGATTTTTCAGTGATTTAGTATTTAGCATTTATACCTACGAGAAACAGCACATTTAGCTATATATTTAACTAAGTGATGTGAAATCAAGATATAACATTTAAAGTTTTTCTTAGACCAAAAACTCGACTTTTAGCTACAATATTTTTTGATATTTACATATATGCCATTTTTGTTCTAATATTTATCTAAATATATATATTCGGAGTTAAATCTAATGTTTTTTGTTATAGAAAAAGTTAAATAATTATTTTACAAACGGCGCTCCATATGGATGTGGTTAAAATTGACAGCTGACACAGATTATACCACTAGTCAGCAGCTCATGTACCTCAAAATACTTTCATTTATTGTATTCAACTCAACATAAAAATGTTCTGAATAGTTTATGTATCATACATAACACAGTTCTATGCAATACAATTACTATATAATACTGAGCAACATCTTATAGTAATTATATTTCATAGACTTGTCCTGTGTATTTCCATTTCAATTACTCAATGCCATTGAAACAATTTCTTTTTGCGTATTGTTTAGGACCAGTTTAGTACAAACTGTTTGGAAATTGTCTAAATTTATGATACCAATTATATATCTTTAGATTGTAAACTTTTTTTGAACAGCCTTTAATGATGAGATTTTGAAAGGTAATATAAAAAATAGGTTGCCAGGCAACGAAACATACGCCCACACAGCAGCCAAATCGTCCGGGCAGTCAACAAGAGTTGTCGCATATTAAGGAATTATCAGAAAATCATTAGAATTTGTTTGGTTTTTATAATCTGTGGGAGTTTTCATTTTTGAAAATCCCTTTTATCACAAAACTATCACACGACATGCTTCAAAACTACCAGTAATTTATTCAAAACACTCTCTACTTTCGTGTTTAGAGTCATTTGCGTATAGAACATTTGTTTGTTCACCATATTACGTGAATAATTGTCAATATTCATTATTTACCTGTCAGAAGTCGGCTATGCTTGATTCGCACCTTGAGCTTTCGATACGTGTTCTATGATTGGCTACGCGCGACCAATCAAATTGGCGTTTAGTTATATACGTTTAGCGCTGATTTGCACGAGCGTTTCGCCGGTAAGAGGGTATATAAGCAGCCGAATTCATCACTTGCATTTGTACCGCGGCCGGCGTTGAATATAGGTACCGGTACGGGAATAGTAACTATTCCATCTATTAGCCGGGAAAAGTAACTTTTCCGCCATGCTAATAGACTATATTTAATTTTGGGATTTATTTGTCGATGATTCAAGAAGTATTTAAACGTCGTGATTTGGTTAGGTTTAAGTTAGGAATTTTCCACGCTCATATGTTTAGCATTTAAAGTGACTTTCCGCAGTTTCTAATATTACTGCGCCTTAAATTCGGTTCGAATTGTTCCGTATTTATACTCGTCGATCATTGGCGCGGGTTCACTTTCTAGAGGTGATTCCGTGGTGCTTTTTTTAATTTTGTGGACTATTGTCTGCATTTAGCTGATTCGGTCTTGGTTTTTCGGGTCATTAGTTTTATTGTGCGAAACTTTGTGCAAACCGGTACCTGCATTGTGTCGCGTTTAAATGACTGTGCCTGACCGTCTGACTTTTATCTTGCTCAGAGATAATTCTGGCATTTAGGACGTGGTCTTGAACGGGTGGAACCAGTATTAATATAAGCGGAAAGACGCGTAACATTTGTACTTGTTGAAAGTTACCGTGACATATTATCATGGAATCTCGAGATTGCATTTAAATTAGTTGTTTTAGTAAAAACGTACCTTGATATTCATCTGGATAAAACTAAACCCTTATCTTGGAACGTGAGGTCCGTTTTTATTGGTTAGGGATGAACTCCTACATTCATTCATTCATCTATTTATTTATTTATGTATTTACTTGCTACCCAATTGTCAGGAGTTACAATTGGTATAATAAAACTTTGTAATAATAAATATTGTTGTTTTCTCTGAGTTGATGTTTGGGGCAAACCATTGAGCATCCAGTATACGAATCCCTGTTTCTTCTGAACAAACCCACAGTTGGAGATATTGTGTCTGGTAAAAGGGTGGGACTTATTTTGCCTGAATTTGATCTGAGGGTTGGGACGCGATTTGATCCCAAGGTACCTTTGGTTTGTGGCGAGCTTGAACCTACATTTGTGCTTATAAGTCCCTAGATGCTTCATTTTCGTCACGTTTGTCCTCACGAGATTCGTGGAGTACTTTTTGCCAGTTATAAGCCCCTCCTACTACAAATCAAACGGGTTTTTTTTAAATCAGATAATAATTGTGACCTCCAGAGGGACCACAAGCTAAAAAGGGTGATTTTTCGTACAATCAGGGGACATAATTCAGGAAGTAATGACCCGATGGGCGCAAATATCGAAAGGAACCAAGATCTTTGGGTTATAAACATACATGTCAAGTTTCATCAAAATCGATTCAAAATTGTGACCTCTATAGGGTCCACAACCTTGATATAACATATTTTCACACTATTCGTGTAGACACGGTGGCCATTTTGTCCGTCAATTCTAGTCCGATTTTCACGTAATTCAAACTCTCTCTTCATTACCATGTAACGGTGATATAGTCAAACGTTTTTTAAAATCGGATAATAATTTTGACGGAACCAAGATCTTTGGGTTATAAACATACATGTCAAGTTTCATCAAAATCAGTTCAAAATTGTGACCTCTATAAGGTCTACAACCTTTATATAACATATTTTCACACTATTCGCGTACAAACGGCGGCCATTTTGTCCGTCAATTTTGGGCTGATTTTCACAAAATTCAAACTCAACCTTCATAACCATGGAATGGTGATATAATCAAACGTTTTTTTAAATCGGATAACAATTTTGACCTCCAGAGGGACCACAAGCTAAAAAGGGCGATTTTTAGGACAATCAGGGGCCATAATTCAGGAAGTTACAATCCGATGGGCACAAATATCGAAAGGAACCAAGATCTTTGGGTTATAAACATGCATTTCAAGTTTCATCCAAATCGGTTCAAAATTGTCACCTCTATAAGGTCCACAACCTTGATATAACATATTTTCACACTATTCGCGTACAAACGGCGGCCATTTTGTCCGTCAATTTTGGTCCGATTTTCACGAAATTCGAACTCAACCTTCATAACCATGCAACGGTGATATAATCAAACAGTTTTTTAAATCCAATAACAATTTTGCCCCAGAGGGACCACAAGCTAAAAAGGGTGATTTTTCGGACAATCAGGGGCCATAATTCAGGAAGTTACGATCCGATGGGTGCAAATATCAAAAGGAACCAAGATCTTTGGGTTATAAACATACATGTCAAGTTTCATCAAAATCGGTTCAAAATTGTGACCTCTATAAGGTCCACAACCTTGATATAACATATTTTCACACTATTCGCGTACAAAGGGCGGCCATTTTGTCCGTCAATTTTGGTCCGATTTTCACGAAATTCGAACTCAGCCTTCATAACCATGGAACGGTGATATAATCAAACGGTTTTTTAAATCGGATAACAAACAATTTTGACCTCCAGAGGGACCACAAGCTAAAAAGGGCGATTTTTCGGACAATCAGGGGCCATAATTCAGGAAGTTACGATCCGATTGGCGCAAATATCGAAAGGAACCAAGATCTTTGGGTTATAAACATGCATTTCAAGTTTCATCCAAATCGGTTCAAAATTGTGACCTCTACACTGTTCACAAGCTAAAAAACGTGATTTTTCGTACATCAGGGGCCATAACCCATGAAGTTACAGTCCGATACATGCCAATATCGAAAGGAACCGAGATCTTAGGGTGATAAACCTATATTTTAAGTTTCATTGAAATCGGATAAAAATTGTGACCTGTAGACTGTTCACAAACAATTGTGGACGGACGGACGAACAGGGGCGACGACAATATACGTCCACATGAAAATGTGGGCGTATAAAAAAAGTAATTGAAGAATATTTGAAGTATGTATTCAGATCTTAGTTTACCAATTATTATGATCAGAAGGGGTTATCCTTCCATTATTGTAATTTGTTATTATGGGAAGAGATCTATTCTTAATGAAAATGCTTTATTTCTTCCGTTCAAAAAACATTTTTTTTTTTTTTTCCACTAGGAATTTGAACTATTGATTAGTGGTTTGTTATGAAAATATGATTTATTTATTCACAAAAGAAAATAATATTTGTAATCACACATTTAATGTATTTTGGATTTATGGTATTTTGTACTGTGAGGGGTTATGTGTGTAAATTTAAGAATGTATTTTACAAATACTGGTTGGTTGATAATGGGGTTGAAACCACACCAGATTACATATTTGTAAAAGATGTATTAATGAGTTCTCAGCGACTCGAAAATTGTTAAGTTAACTACTGAATATTGTATGAAAATAAATGCATGACATTTGAAATTGTTTTGCCGCCTGGCAAGTCGAACCATTTTGTTTGTTGTTGGGCTTACCCTTATTTTGCCATTTTAGCTTGTATCATACTATTATTATCCTTATGGAACTAAACCTTTTACAAGAAATATTTTTATTTGTTTTTGTTTATCAAAATCGAAGTCACCACCCACGTACAAGAATTAATTTGAAGAATGTTAAACTAAGGGAAATGAGTTATATTTGTTGAGAATATTTCTCATATTACTGAAGGATGAAAACAGTATTCGCCAGACAAAACACTGTCATTTGTTCATTACAAATTATATATTTTGCATACTCAGGATACGGTGTGTCTGTAGTTTGACACCGCTTGCCATGTTACAGGGCTAATATAACTGTCTAGAATGAATTGATGTGAAAAGTAACTTTCAAATTAGATGACTGTGAAGCAAGAATTCAGTTATTAAATCTGACTGCTTGAATTTAATTGGCACAGCTATTCAATGCCATATACTTTTTTAACCGTATTTAATCCTCCCCCATCACTTGCACAAGCTGTTGCAGCCTTTGTCTATCTCGCATTTAAGGAGAGAATTGGATAATTCCATAGTTATGTTCTTTTTTTTCGGTCACATTGACTTTAAATTTATACACAGTGTCAAAAGGCATGAGACATAGAATCCTATTGATTTCAATGGTTTCTGTTAAGTACTACCATAGTTATGGCCCTTGATCACTGTGTAATATCCTATGGACGCCCTAAGGGATTAAGTTAATATTCGATTGACTTTAAATTTCTGCACTGTGATTCCTATCGTTAAGAAGAAGCCTATTGATTTTAAATGTTTCAGATAGTTGCTGTCAGAGTAATGACCTTTGATTACTCGAAATATTTGTAGACACTCTTGAGGCAGAAGTTATATCCGTTTGACTTCAAACTTTTGCACAGTGCTAAATGTCATGTGAAAAACTCTAGTGATTTTCAATGTTTTCCATTAACTATTAAAGCCCCAATAACACTCTTGTTGTAACTGAACAATATGTCCCAATCTTAATTCTGGTCAACAAATCGTATTATTTTAGAATATTCCAATTAAATGATGATATAAATTTCATCTTAACACACCTAATTTAAAAAATTGGAAAAATTCAACCAATTGATTTGAAAAGTCTAACGTAAACCTTTTCAAATGTGACTTGGATTTTAAAATATTTTCGAACCCTCTGGACAAGTAAAATAGGTTGTAATGGATAATTTACACAACAGGTAGGACATTCAAACATCTAGTACTTAGAATAGGGGTATTTTTTATTTTCTGGAGCTACCAAGCCAGCAAGAATGTTATTGTCCCTTTAATAGACATATTACTTTGAAATCTCTTGTGACGCGCTAGATTTATCCTTATATAATATGTAAATATTTACATGATATGTTGTTTTTTGTTTTTAATTTTAATTATGAGCCCTTTGTCATAAATGATGTTCATGCTTTTTTCTTCTTAAAATGTTTTGTGGATATTTGTATGCTGCCTCTTATGGAGTGTTTAGATACAATAAAATCTTATCTATCTTATCTTATCTATAACCCCTTTCAAAACAATAAAGTAATGATATACAGTACAGAATAGGATTTTATGGAATATCATAACTGTACTTCCAGTTCTTACTAAATACCATTGGAATTATCTAGTAAAGTAGATATTATTCAGCAATGGTTATTTGGAGGAAATAGTGATGTTGGATTTTCTATGACAAATGCAAGACCATATTCATCATGATAAGAGCTTCCTACTATTGTGCGAACATGAGTGGTCTATCAACTTCTCTTTTGGTTGGTGTGTGGGCTGATTATCAGCTAAGCCTTAGACAACAGAAAAACAAGAACTTGGTATCAAATACATATATACATTTTTGCTTTAAAAACTCAGCTATGAATTTGGTACCTTTGCCTTTATTATAGTGTGAGAACAGCGGTAAAAGTAGACCTGGTAGGCTACAGAAGAAAAAACTCCTATCAATTTGAATTGTGTAGGTGGGCCTACATTATGTTGCAATAAAATACAGATGACACCATCCTTTGATACAGGCAGTGTGCCAAGCAAAGGCCTACATTGTATATACTAGTTGCAATATTGGAAGGTGTGATGTATTTCATTGATAGTGTCCCTATTTAAATTGTATAACAGTCTCCTGCAAACATTATGTAATTATATAGATATTTCCCTCCTGCAATGTCAATATGTTACTTAATGTCTCACACTTGACCATTAAATTATACATACATTATGCAAGAGGTAAATTTGTCTATTGTAAGTCTTTCTTTAATAGGGCAGCGGCTGTATTTTGGAGCGTGGTATTTAGCCACTGCCATTCTAAAAAAGTAGGGGATATTTGATTTTGGGGGCATAATACTAAAATATGCAAATGACTACGAAAAAAGTCACTATAGAACCTAACAGAAGAAACATTTCCAGTTACATGTGACACCCAAACGCACCAATAGCTACCGCATGGAATGCAGGTGATGCTTGGGATCATCATGGGGGTCCAACCCAAGATTTGCACGACTCTGACTTTGAATGTTACAGTCATTGTGGCATTGAATTCCAGGGTGGAAACATCAGTTTAATTGTTTTAGTGACCAGAAAACAAATTTTGATATGCGTCGGCTTACCCAAAATGAAAGGTTACGTGCCCTTGGCATGCTACAGATCGGCACAACACAGGCGGTTGTGGCGCGGACGATGAATGTTTCTCAGTCTGTCATAAGCAGGCTATGGTCCAGATACAGTGATGCACAATCTGTACAGGACAGACCACGCTCAGGTCGACCAAGGGCGACAACTCAAGCCCAGGATCGATTTATCTGTACCTTGGCCTTGAGAAATCGTGTCATCACAGCAAATCAGATCAGCGCTCGTCTTCAAACAGACACTGGTGTGAGAGTGAGTGGCCAGACGATTCGGAATCGACTGCATAGGGGTCACCTTCGCGCCCGACGTCCTCGCGTGATCCCTTGTTTGAGAGATCACATTCAGGCAAGACGTCGTTGGTGTAGGGATCGTCAACACTGGGATAATCGACGCTGGAGCAATGTGATGTTTTCAGATGAGTCAAGGTTCACTGTTGATTTTTTGGACAGACGTAGGAGGGTGTGGCGTCGTCCAAACGAGCGCTTCCAAGACTTTAACGTCATTAGACATGATCGATTTGGGGGTGGTTCTGTTATGGTGTGGGGAGGCATCACTGTTGCTGGAAGAACGGCTTTACATGTTGTTGCAGGGCGTGTTTTAGGCCAGTACTACCGGGACAACATCTTGGCAGTCCATGTTGTGCCGTTCGCACGACGTCGTGGCCGCCGTTTCATCTTCCAGGATGACAACGCAAGATGTCACAGGGCCAGGATCGTTACAGGTTACCTCCAACAACAGAACATCACCACATTACCTTGGCCAGCACTGAGTCCCGACCTCTCCCCCATCGAGCATGTCTGGGACATGCTTGGACAGAGGTTACGTCAACTTCAACAACGTCCTGCCAATGTCCAAGAACTTGCTGCTGCTTTGCAACAGGAATGGGACAATCTGGACCAAAATGACCTTAGACGTCTCATTAGGAGTATGCCACGTCGGATCAATGCTTGTTTGGCAAACAGAGGAGGATTTACCCGTTACTGACTTTGTTGTGATGCTGTGGTAAATTTGCTGTTTTTGGGGGGTTGGGATGGCCTAGTGGTCTAGAGTGCCGCGCTTCGACCTCTAGCTGGCCGGTCACCTCTGGCTTGCGGCTGTGGTTTCGAGCCCTGGTGTGAGCGTATGTGGCATGGAGATAGGGGCGCCTTCTCAACCTCGTGGGTTTCCTCCGGGTACTCCGGTTTCCTCCCACTGCTAAAGACCCCTACGCGCAAGCGAATTATTGAAATAAAATTAAACCATATGTTAGTCCCAAAATGACCTAGTTGTGTTGAGTGGACGTTAAACCCCATTTCTCTCTCTCTCTCTCTAAATTTGCTGTTTGACCCCGGGTATCATTTTACCCTTATAATGGTTAGTCTGTGCCTTACTTAGTCTAACGATCATTTGGAATAAATCGATGAATGTGAACTTCATTTCATGTTGTCATTTGTTTCTTCGTCAGTTTCATTAGGTGACTTTAATAACACTTAAAAATCAAATATCCCCTACTTTTTTTGAATAGTATATATTTAGTTAAATGTTGAAATATTTAGTTAGACATTTATATATTTAGTTAAACATTTATATATTAAGCTTAATAATATATATTTAGTTAAATGTTTATATATTTAAATGTTTATATGTTTATATATTTAAATGTTTATATGTTTATATATTTAGTTAAATGTTTATATATTTAGTTAAATGTTTTTATACGCCCACATTTTCATGTGGACGTATTATGTCGTCGCCCCTGTCCGTCCGGACGTCCGTCCGTATACAATTTGTTTGTGGACTCTCTACAGGTCACAATTCTTATCCGATTTTGACGAAACTTGAAATATAGGTTTATCCCCAAAAGATCTCGGCTGCTTTCGATATTGGCATGTATCGGATCAAAACTTCATGGATTATGGCCCCTGATTGTACGAAAAATCATGTTTTTAGCTTGTGGACCCTAAAGAGGTCACAATTTTGAACCGATTTTGATGAAACTTGACATGCATGTTTGTAACCCAACGATCTTGGTTCCTTTCGATATTTGTGGCTATCGGAATGTAATTTCCTGACTTATGGCCCCTGATTGTCCGAAAAATCACCCTTTTTAGCTTGTGGTCCCTCTGGAGGTCACAATTATTATTGTTTTAAAAAAACGTTTGATTATATCACCGTTACACCCTAAGGAAGGTTGAGTTCGAATTTCGGGAAAATCGGACCAAAATTGCCATACAAAATGGCCGCCGTTTGTACGCGAATACTGTTAAAAAATGGTATATCAAGGTTGTGGACCCTGTGGAGGTCACAATTTTAATTCGATTTTGATGAAACTTGAAATTCATGGTTATAACCCAAAGATCTTGGTTCCTTTCGATATTTGCGCATATCGGATCGTAACTTCCTGAATTATGGCCCTTGATTATACGCAAAATCGCCTTTTTTTAGGTTGGAGGTCACAATTATTATCCGATTTAAAAAAACGTTTGATTATATTACCGTTACACCATAAGGAAGGTTGAGTTCGAATTTCGGGAAAATCGGACCAAAATTGCCATACAAAATGGCCGCCGTTTGTACGCGAATACTGTTAAGAAATGGTATATCAAGGTTGTGGACCCTGTAAAGGTCACAATTTTAATTCGATTTTGATGAAACTTGAAATTCATGGTTATAACCCAAAGATCTTGGTTCTTTTCGATATTTGCGCATATCGGATCGGAACTTCCTGAATTATGGCCCCTGGTCATACGCAAAATCCCCCTTTCTTTAGCTTGTGGTCCCTCTGGAGGTCACAATTATTATCCGATTTAAAAAAAAACGTTTGATTATATCACCGTTACACCGTAAGGAAGGTTGAGTTTGAATTTCGGGAAAATCGGACCAAAATTGACAGATAAAATGGCCGCCGTTTGTACGCGAATACTGTTAAAAAAATGATATATCATGGTTGTGGACCCTGTATAGGTCACAATTTTAATTCGATTTTGATGAGGAAGGTTGAGTTCTAATTTCGTGAAAATAGTACCAAAATTGCCGGACGAAATGGTCGCCGTTTGTACGTGAATAGTGTAAAAATATGGTTGTGGACTCTCTACAGGTCACAATTCTTATCCGATTTTGATGAAAAGTCACATTTCTAGGTTGTGTACCGTCACACCATAATCATTGTCGGCTTCGAATTTCATGAATATCAGACTGGAACTGACCAACTAAATGGCTGCCCCCAATACAGTATGAAATACAGGACTTAATGATATAGGAAAAATCACTTTCGGTTTTGCTTGTTCTCTGTCCATCTCTCAAAAATGTGGGCGTATCCTGCCTGGCAGTGCCAGCCTATCTTTAGTTAAATGTTTATATATTTAGCTAAATATAGATATGTAGCTAAATGTTTATATATTTAGTTAAATATTTAACTTCAGATTTTTCGGGGATTTAGTATTTAGCATTTATACCTACGAAAAACAGCACATTTAGCTATATATTTAACTAAGCGATGTAAAATCAAGATATAACATTTAAAGGTTTTCATAAACCAAAAACTCGACTTTTAGCTACAATATTTTTTTATATTTACATATACGCCATTTTTGTTCTAATATTTATCTAAATATATATATTAGGAGTTAAATGTAATGTTTTTTGCTATAAAAAAAATTAAATAATTATTTTACAAACGGCGCCCCATTCACTTGATCCATATGATAAATTCAGTTTCAGAATTTCAGAGCAATTGATGGAAGCCACATTAAAATCAGATCATCTGTTCAGAGCACAGTGGTTCAGAGTGCTGAACAGTTAGCTCATCAGTCAACAGTGTTTCTGAGATAAACAGTGTGTCCAAGCCTGAAATCCTGGACTCGACATAGCAACTACATTACTAGAACATGAACAACAATTGGAAATTACTCACCATGGTTCGGGGAGCAGGGGGAGGGGAGTAATTACTGACAGTGTTCAGCCCAGCATTACAGGAATGTGTTCCAGACAATCATGGGACCTTATCTGGAGGTTGATGTTTGCATGACCAGGGTAAACATATTACTATATCACACAATGATAATAGAAAACAAAGTTACAGAAATTGAGTTTAACATCCACTTGACACATACTGGGTCATTTCAGGACTAACATAGTTCAGTTTTACTGAAGTGTGTAGGGGTCTTTAGGAGTGGGAGGAAACCTGAGGTCGGACAGATGACCCTAGATAATTATGCTTATGTAAAATATATAAGTTTGTTTGATGGTTATGGAACATTATTATCGGTATATCAAATGTGTTTCTGACTATTTTGTTTGATATTTATATTATATACATGTACATCACATATCTTTCCGTTTATCTGTACACTTCTGTGAAAAATAGCCCATTCATGTAATAAGATACATTGATAATGTGAAATGGTCTCTAATTTCAATGTTTATTATATTATATCCTATACCATTTCATGTCTTCAATGACTAATATTCACCTGTATTCAGATAATAATAAGTATGACTGTAAGGTTTATCTTGTATGCATTAGAGCATATAGAAGGATATCAAACAGTCACTTTGATGTAATGCATTCAGCGAACTAAATTTCTGAAAGGATTAACTAAATTTCACCATTAGAATTACATACGGTCAAATTAGTTTAATATCGTCGGTTCATGATGGAAATTTTTGTTTTGTTTCCAGGATTTGTTTGTTTGAAAATGAAAATGCATCCAACTGAAAACTCATTCAAACATAAGAAGTTTAAATCTAGAATCTAATTGGAATTGATATAAAACTTTGTAAGTTATACTATTTTTATTTAATATTATAATCTAATTTGAACTATTTTACTCAACTTTAAATTTGAGAGTTTTAGCCTTATTCGATTTTAGATGCTTCAGAAAATTTATTGAGTGATGTCCTAAAGCAGTGTTTACATGATAC
The DNA here is from genome assembly GCA_948474765.1 of Patella depressa. Classification (NCBI taxonomy): domain Eukaryota; kingdom Metazoa; phylum Mollusca; class Gastropoda; family Patellidae; genus Patella; species Patella depressa. The sequence continues at coordinate 68,484,023 of OX419718.1, read as the reverse complement.
AACTGCCAGATACAACGGTCGCATCCGATCAACACATCAGACAAACGGTCGGACAGACAGCTTGTTGTTTGAATATGACCAGGTCTATTCTCATCCGACGACGAATGGATGCAATACCCAATCAAATTGCATTGTATCTCACTAAGTCAGCAGACGGCTGACTTTAGAGACGGTCTACCTTTTCTTCAGTATTATCCAATTTTCAAATTTATGATATTGAATAAATGTGAAAGAAATTAACGCTAAATACACAAGATCAAATGATATCTGAGTTACAATGCATAATATCTCTAAGCCACCCTTTAAAGAAGGCTATATTATTTTTAGATACATGATATGCAGGGATTGTCTGGTGTGTAAACATAGGCCTATAAGGACATTGATTTATAATTTAATGTGTAACGCTCAGGGCGAGGAACGTGGAATAGTTCACTTTCTGAAAATTTTCAAAACACTGGATGATAATCAGGGTTAAAAGTGAACCCTTAGTCGCAAACCATTAAGGTCAACTAGATGTTTGTATTATATTGAAATGTTATTTTTAGGTACGGTTAGGAATATATTTGAACTCGGTCCATACATATACATAACTCCTGCACCATAGAATATAGATCCTAGTCTATTTTGTAGTCTTTCTCTCCCTCTTCCTTTTCTCACTCTTTTGAGTAGCCATTTTTATTGTTTTTTTGATCGAGAACTATATAAGGGGGTTTGAATTGACATTTTCTACTAGGTTGTTTTGATGGATTGGCGGAAGGATAACAGAATTAAAGATGGGAGATAACCGCTTTAAACAGACGAGTTTCCCCCCTTAGTGCACGCGCGCCATCTACTGGCAAAAATTAAGCTGACATTCCCCATTGCACTTCTTTCTGAGCTTGTCTACAGTGGTGTAAAGACGTATTATCTCGAGCCAGTAGATTTTTGATTTAGATTGGGGACTACAGGTATGATGTTTATTGGGATTATTTTTGTAAATTTAAGATGAATATTATCTAGTTTCTATAAACTAAACGATATGATGTAAATAGTACGTATTAGTTGACTCATCACAACCTTCAGAATTAATATGTGAGAATGAATACCTGATCTAGGTGATCTCTGTCATGTATCTGACTGCATTTTTGTGTGAAGGGTACGTCTGTGAATTTCTATTACTATTACCGTAATATTATTACATATTATAATAGATCAGTTGTAATCTCGACATTTTATCATTTATTGTTATGGGCCTCATGTCAAGATTATAGCCCGTATTAAGGGCATACAAGATATGTTGACAATCAAATTTTACTGAATGACTTATTTACCTAGTTATTTAGTGCAATTTTTTTCTCGTTTACTTTGAATGGTACATATGCAAGGCCAAATATATTTGTGTAAAAAGTAAAAGTATCGATTTTATGTGATTATGTGGGATAACAATCGGTGGGCAATTTTTTGCATCTTTACGTAAAGCTAGTATTGTATCTATTTCGAACATCATATGACCGTATATGGCCAGAGGGACACACCTTATTTTCCGTTCTCATGGGAAACACTGCTTATTATTTTACTTCTTTTTTTCTTCTGGAAAAAGGCTAATTTAAAAACGAGCAGTTATTTGCTGCTTTTAGGTGATTCATGTGACTACATGCATTTATCAAGACCTAGAAGAACTCAAAATTCTGTTACCGTGTCAAGATGACAAACAATTATGTTATGTATGCTAATAGAAGAAAGACTGTATGCAATATTGAATTAAACATACACTATACAAGAGGTAAATCTGCCTATTGCAGGTATTTCTTTAGGCCTAAAATTAGGGGTGTGGCGATTAGTCAGTTTAGTCAGAGTCGGTTCGGTTTTACCTACAAACCCGTTCAAGTTTAGGGAAATCGATAGTCGTCTAAAAAATACAGCATCACCAGTAATAAGATAAAGACCCATCCAACAATAATACCAACAACAACTCCAGGTTAGGCAAACTTTATATAGGTAGGACACGACATAGCAGCATACAATTACAAAGTGGCGATGGAAAAACACGGAGCACGGGAACCAGGCGAAAACGGAAGTACCGGACGGTCGTACTTGGCTACAGGGCATAGCCTACTCTAATGTCCAACTTGATTCCATACAAGTATATGTATGGCGCATGATATAAACCAGTCGCCCGAATATTATAGACCGAACACAAACTGGCGACCTATTCGTCTAGCGACCTATTCGACCAATCCAGCTGGCAACCTGTTCGTTGGCAACCTATTCAGAATGAAGACAACACTCGCCCAAACTCATCTATTTCTATCAACCAATAAAATCCAAGTTACATGTATCAAATGAAAGTAGAATATATTGGGCTTTTTTTTAACCATTCCTTTAGCTTAGAATTGAAGTGTCATTTAGCATTATCTTACACTATTTTGGGCAAACAACTAAATATATACCGAAAGGGAATTGAATAAGCTTTCCAAATATTATTAGAGGGGTGCACTCTCGACCTAAACATGGCCAATTTTACAGGGAAAACCGTTAATATCCCGTGTCAAAATTCGGACCATCGTACAAAATTCTGAGCACCCAGCTATATATATTCTGAAAGGTCATTGAACACGCTTTCTAAATATTATTAGCAAAGGTTGGCACAATTATATAAAAGGGGTGCGCTCTCATCCTAAACGTTGGCACAATCATATTAAAGGGGTGCGCTCTCATTCTAAACGTCGCCAATTTTGCAATATTTTAAAGTAAAAGAACGGTAATATTCTGAGTCAAAATTCGGACCATCGTACAAAAGTCTGAGCATCCAGCTATACATATTCTGAAAGGTAATTGAATAACCTTTCAAAATATTATTAGTAAAAGTTAGCACAGTCATATTAAAGGGGCGCGCTATCAACCTGAACATAGCCAATTTTTCAATGTTCTAAATGTAAACAGAGACAGGTATATTTTTCGAAGTCCAAATTCGGACCATCGTACAAAGTTCTGAGCAGCCAGCTATATATATTCTGAAAGGTAATTGCATAAGCTTTCTAAATATTATTAGTAAAAGTGTCACAATCATATTAAAGGGATGCGCTCTCATCCTAAACGTCGCAAATTTTTCAATATTTTAAAGTGATAGAACGGTAATATTCTGAGTCCAAATTCGGACCATCGTACAAAATTCTGAGCATCCAGCTATATATATTCTGAAAGGTAATTGAATAAGCTTTCGAAAAATTATCAGTAAACGTTGGCACAATCATATTAAAGGGATGCGCTCTCACCCTAAATGTCGCCAATTTCTCAATATTTTAAAGTGAAAGAACGCTAATATTCCGAGTCAAAATTCGGACCATCGTACAAAATTCTGAGCATCCAGCTATACATATTCTGAAAGGTAATTGAATAAGCTTTCTAATTATTATTAGCAAAAGTTGGCACAATGATATTAAAGGGATGCACTCTCACCGTAAACAACGCCAATTTTTCAATATTTTAAAGTGAAAGAACGGTAATATTCCGAGTCAAAATTCGGACCATCGTACAAAATTCTGAGCATCCAGCTATACATATTCTGAAAGGTAATTGAATAAGCTTTCTAAATATTATTAGTAAAACTTGGCACAATCATATTAAAGGGGCGCGCTCACAACCTGAACATAGCCAATTTTTCAATACTCTAAACGTAAAGATAGACAGGTATTTTTTTTGAAGTCCAAATTCGGACCATCGTACAAAATTCTTAGCAGCCAGCTATATATATTCTGAAAGGTAATTGAATAAGCTTTCTAAATATTATTAGTAAAAGATGGCACAATCATATTAAAGGGATGCGCTCTCATCCTAAACGTCGCCAATTTTTCAGTACGCTTTTATTGAACACGCTTTCTAAATATTATTAGTAAAAGTTGGCACAATTATATTACAGGGGTGCACTCTCATCCTAAACGTTGCAAATTTTTCAATATTTTAAAGTGAAAGAACGGTAATATTCTGAGTCCAAATTCGGACCATCGTACAAAATTCTGAGCAGCCAGCTATATATATTCTGAAAGGTAATTGCATAAGCTTTCTAAATATTATTAGTAAAAGTGTCACAATCATATTAAAGGGATGCGCTCTCATCCTAAACGTCGCAAATTTTTCAATATTTTAAAGTGATAGAACGGTAATATTCTGAGTCCAAATTCGGACCATCGTACAAAATTCTGAGCATCCAGCTATATATATTCTGAAAGGTAATTGAATAAGCTTTCGAAAAATTATCAGTAAACGTTGGCACAATCATATTAAAGGGATGCGCTCTCACCCTAAATGTCGCCAATTTCTCAATATTTTAAAGTGAAAGAACGCTAATATTCCGAGTCAAAATTCGGACCATCGTACAAAATTCTGAGCATCCAGCTATACATATTCTGAAAGGTAATTGAATAAGCTTTCTAATTATTATTAGCAAAAGTTGGCACAATGATATTAAAGGGATGCACTCTCACCGTAAACAACGCCAATTTTTCAATATTTTAAAGTGAAAGAACGGTAATATTCCGAGTCAAAATTCGGACCATCGTACAAAATTCTGAGCATCCAGCTATACATATTCTGAAAGGTAATTGAATAAGCTTTCTAAATATTATTAGTAAAACTTGGCACAATCATATTAAAGGGGCGCGCTCACAACCTGAACATAGCCAATTTTTCAATACTCTAAACGTAAAGATAGACAGGTATTTTTTTTGAAGTCCAAATTCGGACCATCGTACAAAATTCTTAGCAGCCAGCTATATATATTCTGAAAGGTAATTGAATAAGCTTTCTAAATATTATTAGTAAAAGATGGCACAATCATATTAAAGGGATGCGCTCTCATCCTAAACGTCGCCAATTTTTCAGTACGCTTTTATTGAACACGCTTTCTAAATATTATTAGTAAAAGTTGGCACAATTATATTACAGGGGTGCACTCTCATCCTAAACGTTGCAAATTTTTCAATATTTTAAAGTGAAAGAACGGTAATACTCAAAATTTGGACCATCGTACAAAATTCAGTGCATCACGCTATACATATTCTGAAAGGTAATTGAATAAGCCTTCTAAATATTATTAGTAAAAGTTGGCACAATCATATGGAAGGGGCGCGCTCTCAACCTGAACATAGCCAATTTTTCAATATTCTAAATGTAAAGCTTTTTCAATAGCAAAAGTTGGCACAATGATATTAAAGGGATGCACTCTCACCGTAAACAACGCCAATTTTTCAATATTTTAAAGTGAAAGAACGGTAATATTCCGAGTCCAAATTCGGACCATCGTACAAAATTCTGAGCATCCAGCTATATATATTCTGAAAGGTAATTGGATAAGCTTTCTAAATATTATTAGTAAAAGTTGGCACAATCATATTAAAGGGGTGCGCTCTCATCCTAAACGTCGCCAATTTTGCAATATTTTAAAGTAAAAGAACGGTAATATTCTGAGTCAAAATTCGGACCATCGTACAAAAGTCTGAGCATCCAGCTATACATATTCTGAAAGGTAATTGAATAACCTTTCTAAATATTATTAGTAAAAGTTAGCACAGTCATATTAAAGGGGCGCGCTATCAACCTGAACATAGCCAATTTTTCAATGTTCTAAATGTAAACAGAGACAGGTATATTTTTCGAAGTCCAAATTCGGACCATCGTACAAAATTCTGAGCAGCCAGCTATATATATTCTGAAAAGTAATTGCATAAGCTTTCTAAATATTATTAGTAAAAGGTGTCACAATCATATTAAAGGGATGCGCTCTCATCCTAAACGTCGCAAATTTTTCAATATTTTAAAGTGAAAGAACGGTAATATTCTGAGTCAAAATTCGGACCATCGTACAAAATTCTGAGTATCCAACTATACATATTCTGAAAGGTAATTGAATAAGCTTTCTAAATATTATTAGCAAAAGTTAGTCCTAATTCGTACCATCGTACAAAATTCTGAGCATACATCTATATTTATTCTGAAAGGTAATTGAATAAGCTTTCTAAATATTATTAGTAAAAGTTGGCACAATCATATTAAAAGGATTCGTTCTCATCCTTCTCACTAAAAGATTCAGGTCGAACTGAAGAGTTTGATGAAAACTCTATGTTTTATAGCATTGCTAAGTCTAAGATATCGCCTGTCAATGTCGCACACTACAAACGCTGGGCTGCAGCTACGCAGAACTCTGAGAATTTATAAAGTTTATATAAGTGGCTTTCTACTGAGTTACGTTATCGTGTCGAGGCGCACGAAGAAGTCGAGGGTTTCGTAAATGCAAAGTCATTTAATTATTATCAACCAAAAACCTCATCGAACAATTCACGGGCTTACACAACTTTTGACAAATCGAAGTTACCCCCTCCTAATCAAAGTCCTTTGTGTTTAAAGTGTGGTTATTTTCATGAGTTTCAAAACTGTTCATCGTTTCAATCTATGCCACTCAACTTACGATGGGATTTCGCCAAAGAAAAACAGCTATGTTATCGTTGCCTGAGTAACTCACATTTTGGTTCTAAGTGTTTGAACTCTAATCGCTGTGGCATTGATGGATGCCCTCGGACACATCATCGTCTCCTTCACGGAGAGGGATCAGAGTATATGGTAAGAAAAACAAAAATTGATTAGCAGTCATAGGATGTTTTTAAAAATCCTCTTGATTGAATAGCAAAAAAGTAAATTTTCATGGTATCATATTGAACGATCTCTAGAGGCCATAATTTCTACCGGTATACAAGTAAAATTGATGAGTGTAATAATGGGGGACATTATATAACTCTCTTTAATAATAGTTTTATGTTTATATACAGCACATTGTTCTCAATACAAACAAATAGATGCACCTCGCTATTTTTCATATTGAATTCCCGTACAATATTCAAATTTAAATCCACATTAATTCTACAAAATATTTGTTACGAATACGATAGAATTCGGCTACCTGGTTCAATTTCATGCCGGCAAAATATTCCTCCAACATTACATGTCTTTCTTTACACGACAGAAAATGAAACCAAATATCCGTGATAAGACTTTGTTATAAAACGGTAGATTTTATTTAAAATTACATAGAACCTTTAACACCCGTATGCAATGCATGCCACTCGGCAAACCTCGGAAGATCTGCCGAAGTTTGCCGAGTGCAATGCATGCATTGTCGCCATGTTGTTGTTATTTGTCTACGTGACCTTTTTTTCCCGCCAAAATGAACCAAGTGCAATTTGTCGCAAATTAGTTTATCCATAGAACTGTACTAGAATATACGATCTATGGTTTATCAAACAAATAAAAAATAAACCGATGTCAAGAGCTAATAATAGTGCACGCTTCAGATGGATACATTTTTCGTACGATAAAAGACAACGGGATATTATTTTGTTGAGTGAATGGAAAATAATTAAAATATTTGTGTGATGGCACTGATGACAAATAGGATAGCCTACCAGTTGGGAAGACGCGGTCAATTCTTACTACAAAGGGAAATGGTTACAGATACAAATTATTGTTTTATGAATAATTATCGAGCTTGTATATTTATGGAATTGTGTACCTAATTTGATAGTGAACTGGATGACTGTTAAAAGGTTAGCTTACAATTACCGTAGATTACTGATTATTTACGAATTAAGTGACCGACATGCAGAGGATTAAAATGTCCGTACGCAGTGAAACGGTAAATCATATAGGCCTAAGTTAAACATTTTTCACGCTTGATTTGGGACAAGAAATTTGATTCGCGGGTTCCCTTGAATTTGAAAATTTTCTGCTAATCAAATTAATATTTGATTCGCACTTACGTCGTTTTTGTTTAGCAAACTGCGATTCGATACCGCTTATCATATTCCCTGCTGGATCTGCCCTCGGACCGGATACACATGTATGGAATCGTGGTTCCCCTTCGTCAGCAACTGCACCCCCCACAAGTACACATGCTCACACAACTAATAAACTAAATGGTGATTTTGTGGCAATGCGGGTCGTACCTGTTATACAGGCAAACGCTTTAATAGACGAGTGTTCAACAGACAGTTATGTTGATGAAAGTGTTGCTGCAGAGTTAGGTTTAACCGGACCTTTAACTTCGCTAAATGTAGGCGTCTTAGGTGGCACAACCAAGCCATTGAACACCACTATCGTAAAGCTTGTTATGCAAAGTGCTGATGGAAGTAATATTTTTGATTTTGATGCATTTACTGTAAATGATGTCACAGGCGATATGAAAGTGATTGACTGGAACAAACATGCACAAAAATGGCCCCACTTAGCGGGTATTGAATTTCCTCGTGTCGGTTGCAGTAATCGTGTAGACTTATTGATCGGCCTTAACGTTCCAGGTGTAACAGAAATCTATGGTGGGCCAGGCGAGCCAGTTGCTCGTTTGACACCACTTGGCTGGACTTGTATTGGGCCACATGATCCATTACTTAGCAACACTCAGAATCATTTCGTTAGAGCATTTTTTACGCACAATCAGAATAATACTAACTCACTTATTCGTCGAATGTGGGAACTTGACTCGATGGGAGTTTCATCGTCCCAGAAGCAAAGTTTATCCACATCAGATATTGAGATAGACAGAAAAGTTCGTTCATCGTTAGAATTCTATGATCATCGTTATCGCATTGGAATACCATGGAAAGACAATGAACCTAGCTTGTACAACAATTTTGATCTCTCAAAATCTAGATTAATGAACCTCGAAAAGTCACTAGTAAAGCAACCATCGGTTGCGTCTTCTTACTGTGCAATTATTAAGGATCATATCGATAAATAGTATATAAAAGAAGTACTACCTCCAGAGAGACACTCTGAAAACATCTGGTATCTCCCACACTTCCCAGTGGTTCGTCCAGATAAGAACACAACTAAAGTACGTCTAGTAATGGATGCAGCTGCACAATATCGAGAAAAGTCATTGAATGATTGCATATTTCAGGGACCTAAATTGCAAAGGGAGCTAATAGATGTTTTGATAAGGTTTCGCAGCTCACCCATAGCTCTTGTGGCTGACATCACAGAAATGTTTTTACAGGTGGAAATGACTCCGCAAGATCGCAGATACCATCGATTGTTGTGGCGTGATATGCATTTGGACACGCCCATACAAGAGTATGAATACCAACGTTTGGTGTTTGGGAACACAGCATCCCCCTACCTGTCGCAGGCTGTTTTACGTGAACATGCAAAAATGAACGAAGAACATTTTCCGCTTGGCTCTGATGCTGTATTAAACTCGATGTATGTTGACGACCTATTAGACAGTGTGGACACGCTTTCGGACGGATTAAAGCTACGACATGAAATTTCGGACTTGTTATTGAGTGGTGGATTTGAAATTCGCAAGTGGTTGACAAATGAACCACGCCTATTGGAAGATATTCCCATTAAGGATAGACTTTCTAGTCTTATGCTTCAAGATGAAGGACTGCCTTCAACAAAAACAATACTTGCCAAAATTGGCATCCAGTCATCTTGGATCCTTGGAACAGATTGGGATGATGTACTCCCAGATAATTTAGCAAGAAAATGGGCTAATTGGTTTTCGGAACTTGATGAGCTGTGTTCAGTAAGTGTTCGCAGATGTTTAGTTGATAAATCTCCTATTGATTGTAAAACATACATTCGTGGATGCCTCGGAAAAGGCTTATGCGACTGCTTGCTACCTTCGTTGTAGTTATAAAGATGGAACTGTGTCGGTTAATTTGATAGCAGCCAAAACTAGAGTTGCGCCTCTGAAAACTATATCTATTCCAAAGTTAGAACGCTGTGGTGCAGTTCTTGGTCTTCAATTGACACAAACTATTCGCAGTGTTTTGAACATTTTGCCTAGTCAAATTACTTACTGGTCAGACAGTCAGAACGTTTTGTTTTGGATCCGGGGCGAATCAAGAACGTACAAACCTTTCGTGTCACATCGAGTAGGAGAAATACATGAATTGTCAGATCCTCAAAACTGGCGTTGTGTTCAGGGAATATTTTACTTTTTTACATTTGATTAGCAGTTTCCAGAAAAATTGTGTAAGAATGCTAATCAATTGTATAATTGAGTAGCAAAATTTACCAATTGATTAGCAGTTTTTTAATATGTAATAGAATTCTTATTTCACATAATTAGGCCTATATGTGACAATAACAATACCCACATAATATTATTTGTATTACCAAACGGTTGTTTGTATTTATATATAAAATAAAAATAAAAGTATGTGACCACATGTTATTCTTTGTACGAAACCTGGACATTCTTTATTTACTTCATACTCTAGTCAGATCTTTTCTGCGTCATATTTCCTCACCCAATCTTGAACTGTTGCTAATTTTAATGTCGAATTTGAAGACAAAACATAATATCATGTGTTTGAATTTCGCGACGTACCCTCGATCATTCGGTAATTTTATCTTGTAGTGTTTTGAATGTCTGTCATGACGAATGTGACTACAGCAGATATAGAAAGAAAGTATGTAGTGTTGTCATCTCTGTCATCAAAACTTTTTACGTCTATAAATAGCAGACGTCAACATGTACTGCTCTCGTTCCACTGGACCGTTGCAGAGGCACGTAAAGAGTCTTGATGATATAGACAATAAAATTGCGAGATTTGAGATTTGTTTTGATGTCTTTTACGATACTGAATGGTTTTAAAGTTAAAATTAATTTTCAAAACTTTGATTCGCGCTGAAGCAGGGTTTTAAGCTAATAATGCTAATCAAATATGAATTTGATTCGCAAAATCGGACGTTTGAGTCTCAAATTGCGATACAAACCCGGTTAAAATATTCCCTGGTTATGTTCCTAGTAAATTGAATAGCAGTGATTGCGCAACCAGAGGGTTGTCTGCCTCAGAACTCTGTCACAGCAGTCTATGGTGACACGGACCAGATTTCTTACATAAGGATACATTTGACTGGCCTGTGAATCATAATTTTAATCCAACAGAGGCCTGTGAAGAAATTCGTAGGAATGTCAGTACTGTTGCCTTCATTACAGTTGTACAGGACATCGATCTCGGGAGACTCAGTCCGGATAGATATTCAAAATGGTTACGTTTTATTAGAGTTACTGCTTGGGTTTATCGTTTCGTTACTAGCAACTTTCTTACATCAGAAGAAATTTCACGTTCGGAAAGTGTGTGGTTTCGATTCGTCCAAGGAGAAGTGTTTTGTGATGAGATTCACGATTTACATAAAAATTGATCTAGAAGTAGTAATTCCAAATTGTCCAGTCTTAATCCATTCCTGGATAACGAGGATGTATTACGCGTTCAGGGAAGATTAGAGAAAGCTGACAACTTAAGCTACTGTGCACGGTTCCCTGTGATCTTGCCATTGAAACATAAAGTTACTAAACTAGTCATAACACATGCTCACGAGCTTTCAAATCATAATTTGGGTGTGTCGCATACTCTTTCAGATCTGAGATCTCGATTTTGGATATTACGTGCTAGAGAATCTGTGAAAAGTGTCATAGCCAAATGTTATGAGTGTATTCGACGACGAAAACGCCCAGCTAAGCAAATGATGGCACCATTGCCTAAGATGAGGTTAGGAGTACCCCTTCGTGCTTTCGCCAGGGTTGGTGTTGACTTTGGTGGACCATATTTGACAAAGCAAGGCCGTGGTCGCATTCACACTAAAAGATATTTCTGTTTGTTTACATGTCTCGCCACTCGTGCTGTCCATTTGGAGATGGCATGGAGTATGGATACTGATAGTTTTTTATCTGCCCTTGACAGATTCGTAAGTCGTTGATCAAAGCCTATTCAGATTCTATCGGACAATGGATCGAACTTCGTGAGTGCTAATCGGGAACTTAAAGACTTGCTCTCCGCTCTGGATGAAGAGAAAATAGGTAACCATTTATCGAACCAAGGAATTGTTTGGCAATTTAACCCTCCCTTATCTCCACATTTTTGTGGGGTTTTTGAATCCCTCATCAAATCTGCAAACAATGTGATACTAGGTAATGCAGACATAACCGATGAAGAATTATTAACCGCTATAGTGGGTGCTGAAGGACTTATGAATAGTCGTCCATTGTGCTATATAGAAATAGCTGTCATGATGAACCCGTTCTAACCCCAAATCACTTCCTTTTTGGACAACTAGGTGGCTCGCTTGCACCTGAATCAGTTGACGAACTCAGTTTTAATCCACGAAGGAGATGGCGTCGCGTACAAGACTTGTTGAAACACTTTTGGCAAAGATGGTTACGCGAATTCCTGCCTACCCTGAACAATCGTAATAAATGGAACAATTCTTCGAAAAACTTAGAAATCGATGATGTCGTATTAGTCATCGATCCCCATTCGCCTCGTGGAAAGTGGCCGCTAGGGCGAATTGTTAGGACCTTTCCTGGTAGTGACGGACTGGTTCGTGTCGTAGAGGTCAAAGTTGGTGACACTATTTATAAACGGTCCATTCATCGATTGTGTCCCCTTGAGGCATAATTTAGAGACTACATGCACATGTCACTGGACATTCACAAACTGTGTTGTTTAAATTTTATGTTCGGTTAAATTCTTAGTCATATGTTTGAGATCATGATACTTGATAATGTTATAATGTACGACATCATTTGGTTTTTATATTGACATCGTAATTGTTTTGTACATCGCTTCAATCAATTGTATTGACATCGTAGGCCTAGTTAAACATCGTTTGAACATTGCATGAGTATAGTTCTTTTTCGCATTGTAACGTCAACATTGTTAGTATTTGATATTGATGTTTCTTTTTAGGGCACATCAAGGAGAGGGATGTGTTAAGAACTGAATTTTACTTGTCATGATGTAATTTGTAACTTGTATTTTCGTTTCGTTTATTTTTGTATTTCGTTTCATTGTCCCCCGCCTTTCGAAGAAAGTTGGGGGACTATTAAAATGGGTTTGTCCGTCCGTCTGTCTGTCTGTCTGTCTGTCCGTCTGTCCGTCACACTTTTCAGGACACAATAACTCTCTTCCTAATTGAGCTACAATGTTCAAACTTGGTGTATGTGTTTATTAGGTCAATGCCTTGATGGAGTTCAAAGATGAGCATTTTCCGCTTAGGGTAAGCAGAGATAAGCAATTTGATTGGTTGATGCTTTGGGACACGATAACTTTAGTTCTAATTAAGTGAGAGTGATGAAACTTAGTGAGCATTTTCCGCTCAGGGTAAGCAGAGCAATTTGATTGGTCGAGACTTTGGAACACAATAACTCTCCTAATTGAGTTAAAATGTTCAAACTTGGTGTATATGCTTATTAGGTCAATAATGAGCATTTTCTGCTCAAGGTAAGCAGAGCGATACGCAATTTGATTGGTCGAGAGTAGTCGAGACTTTGGAACACAATAACTCTCCTTCTAATTGAGTTAAAATGTTCAAACTTGGTGTATATGCTTATTAGGTCAATGCCTATATAATTTTTATATAATTTTTACATTAGTGAGATGAAGAATCCTATTTGATTTCAACAATTTCTGTTAATTGTCCCCCGCCTTTGGGGACTATTAAAATGGGTTCGTCCATCTGTCTGTCTGTCTGTCTGTCCTTCTGTCTGTCCGTCTGTCCGTCACACTTTTTGGGACACAATAACTCTCTTCCTAATTGAGCTAGAATGTTCAAACTTGGTGTATGTGTTTATAGGGTCAATGCCTTGATAGAGTTCGAAGATGAGCATTTTCCGCTTAGGGTAAGCAGAGATAAGCAATTTGATTGGTTGATGCTTTGGGACTCGATAACTTTAGTTCTAATTAAGTGAGAGTGATGAAACTTAGTGTATAGTTTCATTACAGTAATACCTTGACTAAGTTCGATAGTGAGCATTTTCCGCTTAGGGTAAGCAGAGCAATTTGATTGGTCGAGACTTTGGAACACAATAACTCTCCTTCTAATTGAGTTCAAATGTTCAAACTTGGTGTATATGCTTATTAGGTCAATGCCTTGATGGAGTTCGGAGATGAGCATTTTCCGCTTAGGGTAAGCAGAGCGATACGCAATTTGATTGGTCGAGACTTTGGAACACAATAACTCTTCTTCTAATTCAGTAAAAATGTTCATATTGGTGTATATGCTTATAAGGTCAATGCCTTGATGGAGTTCGAAGATGAGCATTTTCCACTTAGGGTAAGCAGAGATGAGCAATTTGATTGGTTGATGCTTTGGGACACGATAACTTTAGTTCTAATTAAGTGAGAGTGATGAAACTTGGTGTATAGTTTCATTACAGTAATACCTTGACTAAGTTCGATAATGAGCATTTTCTGCTCAAGGTAAGCAGAGCGATAGCAATTTGATTGGTCGAGAGTAGTCGAGACTTTGGAACACAATAACTCTCCTTCTAATTGAGTTAAAATGTTCAAACTTGGTGTATATGCTTATTAGGTCAATGCCTTGATGGAGTTCGAGGATGAGCATTTTCCGTTTAGGGTAAGCAGAGATAAGCATTTTGATTGGTTGATACTTTGGGACAAGATAACTTAGGTTCATCTTGATTGATGATTTTTATGCCAATACAATGACTGCATTCTCATTTAGTAATCGATTCGACAGTAACAGTGTATAGAAACGATTGACTTGGACACGAGGGCCCTTTCCCTTGGCCAGAGGGGCCCTTTTGTCAAGCGTGGGGGCCCTAACTACGGTACATTTTCATATTTCCGTTGGTTTTAGCATTTTTCGTTATAAAAACACTTTGGGATGACACTTCGTGTACAGTTTCATTGCTCGATATGTTTGAAAAAAATAAATGTGCGATTAATTAATATGTGTCCTCTATTTATTTTGGGATTTCGGCGGGGGACATCAGCCTCACTGTTGGCTTGTTTTATTTGGTTCATTCCGAATTTTGTATGTAACCACCGTGTGTCTAACTTTTTTGTGTGCTCTCTGCTTTTCAGTTATATACATGTACCATCGACATCGTCAATAAAAATACATCGAAACTTCGTCAAAGTGTTTTGTTGAAATAAACAAGGCATTTACATGTGCTTCTCAACATACTATAACAAATTAGTTTAATTTCGCCAAATGAGACACCCTGTCTAAATACTCAATTAAATTCAGTTCTTCTCCCTCGTGTCTTCATTTTTATACGCCCACATTTTCATGTGGACGTATTATGTCGTCGCCCCTGTCCGTCCGGACGTCCGGACGTCCGTCCGTCCACAATTTGTTTGTGGACTCTCTACAGGTCACAATTCTTATCCGATTTTGACGAAACTTGAAATATAGGTTTATCCCCAAAAGATCTCGGTTCCTTTCGATATTGGCATGTATCGGATCAAAACTTCATGGATTATGGCCCCTGATTGTACGAAAAATCACGTTTTTAGCTTGTGGACCCTATAGAGGTCACAATTTTGAACCGATTTTGATGAAACTTGACATGCATGTTTGTAACCCAAAGATCTTGGTTCCTTTCGATATTTGCTGCTATCGGAATGTAATTTCCTGAATTATGGCCCCTGATTGTCCGAAAAATCACCCTTTTTAGCTTGTGGTCCCTCTGGAGGTCACAATTATTATTCGATTTAAAAAACCGTTTGATTATATCACCGTTACACCCTAAGGAAGGTTGAGTTCGAATTTTGGGAAAATCGGACGAAAATTGCCATACAAAATGGCCGCCGTTTGTATGCGAATACTGTTAAAAAATGGTATATCAAGGTTGTGGACCCTGTGGAGGTCACAATTTTGATTCGATTTTGATGAAACTTGAAATTCATGGTTATAACCCAAAGATCTTGCTTCCTTTCGATATTTGCGCATATCGGATCGTAACTTCCTGAATTATGGCCCCTGATTATACGCAAAATCGCCTTTTTTTTAGCTTGGAGGTCACAATTATTATTCGATTTAAAAAAACGTTTGATTATATCACCGTTACACCCTAAGGAAGGTTGAGTTCGAATTTCAGGAAAATCGGACGAAAATTGCCATACAAAATGGCCGCCGTTTGTACGCGAATACTGTTAAAAAATGGTATATCAAGGTTGTGGACCCTGTGGAGGTCACAATTTTGATTCGATTGTGATGAAACTTGAAATTCAAGGTTATAACCCAAAGATCTTGCTTCTTTTCGATATTTGCGCATGTCGGATCGTAACTTCCTGAATTATGGCCCCTGATTATACGCAAAATCGCCTTTTTTTTTAGCTTGGAGGTCACAATTATTATCCGATTTAAAAAAACGTTTGATTATATTACCGTTACACCGTAAGGAAGGTTGAGTTCGAATTTCGGGAAAATCGGACCAAAATTGCCATACAAAATGGCCACCGTTTGTACGTGAATACTGTTAAAAAATGGTATATCAAGGTTGTGGACCCTGTAAAGGTCACAATTTTAATTCGATTTTGATGAAACTTGAAATGCATGGTTATAACCCAAAGATCTTGGTTCCTTTCGGTATTTGCGCATATCGGATCGTAACTTCCTGAATTATTCGAATTTCGTGAAAATGGTACCATAATTGCCGGACGAAATGGTCGCCGTTTGTACGCGAATAGTGTAAAGATATGGTATATCATGGTTGTTGACTCTGTACAGGTCACAATTCTTATCCGATTTTGACGAAAAGTCACGTTTCTAGGTTGTGTACCGTCACACCATAATCATTGTCGACTTCGAATTTCATGAATATCAGACTGGAACTGACCAACGAAATGGCTGCTTCCAATACAGTATGAAATACAGGACTTAATGATGTAGGAAAAATCACTTTCCGTATTGTTTGTTCTCTATCCATCTCTCGAAAATGTGGGCGTATCCTGCCTGGCAGTGCCAGCCTATCTTAATTCCTTGAGCTGGCTTTTGATTTGGGTATATTTATGCCTCTTCCTTGGTGGTTCCTGTCCTCCTCCATCATTTTAATCATTAGTTGCCAATTGGTGAATAAAATTCAGAGTGAAATAAATTCATAAAATCTTTAACACCGTTAATTGGGTTCTAATAACAACATGTCTCTCTTCAAACGAAAGTCGACAAGTCGATATCTGCACCTTCGCGGGAAGGATTAACTTTGGTCACGCTCTGTAACTGCGCCTTCGCGGAATACACCAACATATTCAAACTAATTAATCTATCATAATTTGGCTTCAAATCATTGTCAAAACACTGTGGACGAGGTATAATCTGGGTTTCAGAAAATATTTTCCCAAATTGGAAACAATGGGGTCATAAGAACATGAACCCTAGAGATTTGATTTCGTCAAGGATCCTGTCAAATTGACTCAACATAGGGTTTTCCTTTCAGATAATAAACTGGAAACGTTAAAGTCACTTTGCAGAATGATAGTCCAGCAATTGCAAGCTACATGTACTATGAATAATTTGAATATTTTTTTTTTTTTATAAACAATATTTTATTCAGAATGTCTGAACGGGATTGGGGAACAGGCTTGGCCTATGTAAAACCCCTCTCCCTAGATAATATACATACATAATATTAAAACAAAGGAACAAAATGCAAAATGGGTGTATATACAGAGTTAAAATGGCAAACACATACCTAAATACAATAATATATATATAATAGGAAAGATAGCAATGTATAACATATTATGTATTATGGGTTAAATCATCACGTTAATTAAAATTAATACTATAAAATGAAGCTGCTAATGAGCTAGTTTTAAAATCTGTTAAAATCTGTTTGACATCTCAATAAACTTGTGGACTTGATTAAAAATATTGTTGTTTACATCAATACTGTAATTTGTGGATCCGAACAAGAGACAGTTTATGTTTTTATGGTTATATTGTAATTTGTCTATGGTTTCCTTTCGTGCATTTGAATGTAAAGAGCATTGCAAAAGGTAGTGATCAGAATCTTCAAAGTAGTGACCACAGAGGCATGCGGGACTGTCAGCAACATGTCTAAGGTACTTGTGACCCTGTAGATCGGAGTCTGAATTTACTATGGATTATTTGGACTTTCCGCTGACCGTTATAGTAAAAAGGTGGAATTTTTATGTCTGCTTTGGAGAGATGATCTGAAAATATTTTAAGAGTTCTTGAATTTCTCACTGGGGGACTGAGTTTATTCCACTCCTTTATACTGGATGGGATAAATGATTTAGTTAATAATTTAGTACGACATCGAAATTCTTTGATTTTATCTTCGTTTCGAAATGAATATGTATTTGTTGGTTCCAGATTTATGAGATTCTTGAGATAGGGTGGGGTTAGGTTGTTTATAATTTTGTATAGTAATTTTAATTTGTGCTGATTTCGACGTTCTTTGAGTGGAATAAACCCAGTTTCCGCGTACAGGGAAGCGTGACTAGTACCTTTAACTGCCCCACATATAGTGCGTAGTGCATCAAGCTGAAGAGATTCAAGATTATTAGATAAGTAGTCGGTGCACCTGTCCCAGATTACATCGGCATAGTCAAAGTGTGGCAGAATAAATGAAGAGTATAGGGTATTTAGCGATTTTCTGTTTAGGCGATATTTAAAGGAGCGAAGACAGTTTACTAATTTTGACACTTTACTAATTATACTATCAATGTGACTGTTCCATTTACAATTGGTTTGAAAAATAAGTCCAAGATGTTTGTGTTCAGTTACTTCCTTTATTCTTATTGATTTCATTAATAGAGGTGGTTTCACAATGTTGCGTTTAGTTGTGAGGGTTAGGGTTTCTGTCTTTAGGGGATTAAAAGTCACTAGCCACGCTTCCGCCCATGCATTGATTTTTTGTAGATCTGTGTTTAGGGTAACTGCGCATGCCTCTGGATCGTCTATTTTTAAATAAAGAGAAGTGTCATCTGCAAATAGTCTAATGTTTGATTGTATATCATCAACAATATCGTTAATATATAATAAAAATAATAGTGGCCCCAGAACGCTACCCTGTGGGACACCAGCGGGGATGCCCCTGGAGTTGGAGGAGGTTCCATGTATTACGACGCATTGGTGTCGATTTTCTAAATAATTCTTGAACCATAATAATAACCCCCCTCGGACTCCAGCAGCATCCAGCTTGTGACAGAGTCCGGCATGCCAGACTCTGTCAAAGGCCTTGCTTATGTCACAGAAGATGATTCTGGTATATTTGTTACGATCGATGGCTTGACAAAAATAGTGATTTAGATCTATTAATTGAAAGATAGTAGAATCACCTGGTAGGAAACCACTTTGCAGGGTTGTTAGTATAGAGTTGTCCTTGAAGAAATTAAAGACGTGTTTATATATTATTTTCTCAAATATATAATTTGAATATTAACTTAATGAAATAAAATTATCTAAATGGGGAATGATAGAAAGTTGAAACATTAAAAGGAACGAAAAAAACCAAATGAATTCTGTTACACAATGACAGATGTTATAGACGCTTCGTGCCATCTTGACACGTGAAAGTGATAATGTAGTAGGGTGAATTACAGCCCAATAGTAAATGATTAATACGTCGTGCTAATCCGCACAGTATTACTTAATTTTAAAGACCATATTTTAATGGATCTTAATCCACCTAAATTACCCCCATTTATATACATTTATATTGTCTTATATATCTCATTAATCCAATGTCTCCAGTCTACTTTGTTTTACACTTTAAATCTATCTTATTAATTGTAATTAATGTCTATGGGCGAAAGCATTTTAGTCTACGGGCGAAAGCGTTTTAGTTGTCACGGTATATTGTTTGTATATACGATAGATTTATGGGATTAATGCCCTAGGCGATGCATGGGGAGAGAGCTGGCTACACATGTGTCTTGGGAGATGAGCTTAGATTGCATGCCTAAGAACAAACCTGTGGTTCAATTTTATTTCAATAATTCGCTTGCACACAGGCGACTCTACTCCTTGTCACGTACAACCGAGGAATCAAAATTACGCCACTTGAATCAATGACAGACCTTATAATGTAGCAAGCACTCAACCAACCAACCCCTCCTATGATTACAAGCCCAGATATAGAAATACGGTAAATCATAACGGTTTTGTAAATGAATTTCGTACATGTTACCTCAACATTAATAACATTATGTGCATGACTGCACAAATGGCCCTTATTTATATGTCTGCATTATTATGTCAGGTAGGTTTTTATCTCTTCGTACATTGTATGTAAATATAGAACCTACATGTATTTACAATAGATGATTTAAAACTTGCGCGCTTTTTTATGACGTCAGTGGACAGGATTGTGGGTAAATGATAAACATACGGGTACTTGATATACACCGGTTTAGTTGATGAGAGAAATAAAAAGTTTAGGAATTTTAAGCTACTTGGAATTGATATAAAAGTTTGTAAGTAACACTATTTTCATTTGAAATTATGATCTCCACTAAGCTGAGCTATTTTACTAAAGTTTAAGTTATGTGTTTTTAGTCTCATTTCATCTTAGATACTTTTGAGAAATTTTTGATTTGTGTAAAAACTTAAGATGGCGACCATAAAATTAAATGACACAAATAGTTTATTAATTATTATGATAATTATTATAGGAGAGAGGTAATATAGGCCTAACCTGTTCCTCAATCCTTTTCTGAGAATAAAATATTATTCTGAGAATAAAATATTATTCTGAATGGGTTGTCAACATTTGAGAAAAGCTAGGTCATTGGCTAGATTACCTGCACACTTGAATTATGGAATACTCAAATTCGCCAAAAATCATGAATTTTCTATTTATGGAATACCTTCCATGGCCAAAAATCACGAATTTATAACATAGCAGGCAAGTTATGCCCCCTTAAGAACATCACTATACTCTATTGCATTCTTAGTTTACATTACTAGGAAAATATTTGTCGAAATATTATATTGTAACACATGAAAATAGTATGAATATAATTTAGGATAATTTATGATAGTGTGCATCCTTTGCCGGAAGGGCTGTTTGCATAGACTTTAAAAAAAACCCAAAGAACCCAATTCAATAGATTACAATAAATAGTGGTAGTATACTATTCAAAAAAAGTAGGGGACATTTGATTTTTAAGTGTTATTAAAGTCACCTAATGAAACTGACGAAGAAACAAATGACAAAATGAAATGAAGTTCACATTCATCGATTTATTCCAAATGATCGTTAGACTAAGTAAGGCACAGACTGACCATTATAAGGGTAAAATGATACCCGGGGTCAAACAGCAAAGTTACCACAGCATCACAACAAAGTCAGTAACGGGTAAATCCTCCTCTGTTTGCCAAACAAGCATTGATCCGACGTGGCATACTCCTAATGAGACGTCTAAGGTCATTTTGGTCCAGATTGTCCCATTCCTGTTGCAACGCAGCAGCAAGTTCTTGGAAATTGGCAGGACGTTGTTGACGTTGACGTAACCTCTGTCCAAGCATGTCCCAGACATGCTCGATAAGGGAGAGGTCGGGACTCAGTGCTAGCCAAGGTAATGTGGCGATGTTCTGTTGCTGGAGGTAACCTGTAACGATCCTGGCCCTGTGACATCTTGCGTTGTCATCCTGGAAGATGAAACGGCGGCCATGACATCATGCGAAAAGCACAACATGGACTGCCAAGATGTTGTCCCAGTAGTACTGGCCTGTAACACGCCCTGCAACAACATGTAAAGCCGTTCTTCCAGCAACAGTGATGCCTCCCCACACCATAACAGAACCACCCCCAAATCGATCACGACGCCACACCCTCCTAAGTCTTTCCAAAAAATCAACAGTGAACCATGACTCATCTGAAAACATCACATTGCTCCAGCAACGATTATCCCAGTGTTGACGATCCCTACACCAACGACGTCTTGCCTGAATGTGATGATCTCTCAAACAACGGATCACGCGAGGACGTCGGGTGCGAAGGTGACCCATATGCAGTCGATTCCGAATCGTCTGGCCACTCACTCTCACACCAGTGTCTGTTTGAAGACGAGCGCTGATCTGATTTGCTGTGATGACACGATTTCTCAAGGCCAAGGTACGGATAAATCGATCCTGGGCTTGAGTTGTCGCCCTTGGTCGACCTGAGCGTGGTCTGTCCTGTACAGATTGTGTATCACGGTATCTGGACCATAGCCTGCATATTACAGACTGAGAAACATTCATTGTCCGCGCCACAACCGCCTGTGTTGTGCCGATCTGTAGCATGCCAAGGGCACGTAACCTTTCATTTTGGGTAAGCCGACACATATCAAAATTTGTTTTCTGGTCACTAAAACAATTAAACTGATGTTTCCACCCTGGAATTCAATGCCACAATGACAGTAACATTCAAAGTCAGATTCTTGCAAATCTTGGGTGGGACCCCCATGATGATCCCAAGCATCACCTGCATTCCATGCGGTAGCTATTGGTGCGTTTGGGTGTCACATGTAACTGGAAATGTTTCTTCTGTTAGGTTCTATAGTGACTTTTTTCGTAGTCATTTGCATATTTTAGTATTATGCCCCCAAAATCAAATATCCCCTACTTTTTTTGAATAGTATATCTTAATACATGTATATAATTACAGGGGCGGATCCAGGGGGGACTAGGTCGGGTTACTAGTCACCCCCTCCCCACCGGTGTATAGGAATCCCGGGTCCTACAAGCTTCCACCGGGACATGCACACGTATGGTCGTATATATATATTATATAGCACACGGTACGCATCTTATCACACACACAATGAGCATCTATGTTACTAGCGGCAGAAATTAGCTCCGTAAACCGCGGCTGATCTCTTAGGACATTTGCAGGAAATTCATCAAAGCATTTAATCGCCGGATGAAGGCATCAACACTTTTGTCAGACTGATGCATAATTTATACATTATTTTACGTTGGTATTGATAGGACTGATATCATTGGCGAAGAAAATTGACCGTACATTTCCAAATATTCGATAACATTCAAACATTTTGTTCATTATTAGGCTCATAATCTGAATACATAACTTGGTGTTTTTATAAGAGGCGTTGACAACTTTTCCGTGAATGTGGCAACTTCTTTGTACGTACAGTCTGCTCTATCTTTGATGTATGCAAAATTTCACAATAATCAACATATATAAATTTCAAAATTTATTCTTCGAAATTCGTCAAGGAAATGAAAAATTGTTCCTTATGGCTCAGATGCAAGGAAATAGATGATAATTTTTCAAAACTTCCTGGGGGGAGAACCCCCCCCCCCCCCCCCATACCCCCCTCTACTGCTTGCGCCTCCGCGGTCGGTGAGACAAAACACAAGGTTGTCACCCCCGTCAAAAAAATCCTGGATCCGCCACGGAATTAATATTATAATCCTCTTTGTATACCTTTAATATTTTAATCTTTGTCTAAATTGTTGTGTTATGGTAATTTTAATGTAGGTATTTAGGGGTTACATCTTCAAGAATATAATATGAAGATGTATTCATGAAGGACAAGTTAAATAGGCGATACAGCTACTGAATACACTCATAGTTATGCCAACTCTTGATTTTACACTTCTTTAGTTGAACACAGGGGCAGATCTAGGAATTTTGAAAAGGGGGGTGCCGCAAAATGAGGGCACTGACTGCGGAGACGGGGCACGCTGCTGAGGGGGGCGGGGGGTCCCCAAGAAAATTATCCGTCATTTCCTTGCATCTGTAGCCATTCCAAGAGTTATTTGGCTGATATTTTTGTCTAAAACGTTCGGAACGGACATATTTGGGTCTGGGAAAAGGTACTTTCAGCAGTAAAAAAGGGCACTGTCGAAAATTAGGGGGAGGGTGCGCGCCCCCCATTGAATCCGCCTCTGGAACATAATTGTGTAGTTATTATACCACTCTGTATATATTGTCTGTTATAATTGTTATGGCTGTGTCTATATAAAACTCTACAATTAGCTGAATCAAGTGTTTGTTATAATTTATAACAAGAAGAAACCAGAAGGATGAACTATCAACAGTACTGAGGATCAAGCTGGTTACAATTAGCAGAAAGTCAAGTGGCAGGTTTTCGAGTAGAGTCAACTGTCCAACCTCTTTTTTTTCCCCAATCCATTGGCCTCTCCCCCCCCACCCATTTCAAATTGATAAATCTAATTTGATTACCTATTGTCTCTTTCAGGTAAACAACTTCTATCCGAATCAAATTAAAATGGAAATTGATTTAGATTTAGAAAAATCGATCAAACAAGAAGGAAAGGTTTTGACTTTTATGGACAGTAGTGTGGAAGAAGCCATAATTGTAAAATGTTCCTTTGATCCGGATAGAAGCCCTGATAAGTCAAATGAAGATGAAATTGGAAATAAGCCCTACCAATTGTTTTATTCTGCAATTAAAAAAGTGCGAAATGTACTTAACTCTCTATTCGGTGAGTATTTTTATACATCATGCTTTGGTATTTGGGATAATTTTCACTTATTGCCCTTGATCCAGTACTGGATCTAGGGGAGGCAAAGTGGGACAAATGTCCTGGGCCCACCACATAAGCCCCCCCCCCCAACACCAATTCTGGATCATACTAATATTTTATCACAGACAGAGTCAACCAGTATCTGGGCTGAGGGGGCGAGGATTGGGGCCCTGGGCAGTAAAGGATATTAGGGGCCCCAGGACTTGGGGAAAACACCCCGGGCACTCAAGGGGGTGGAGTACATACTAGTACGATCCGCGGTCAGTACGAACAATTTGAACAAACAACAAAAGGGCCCCTGGCACAGTTGGAATGGGCCCCCACAAGGTTAATCCGGCACTGCCTTGATCTCATGTAAAGCTCTTCTGTTGAAGAGGGTTGTATTTTATTATCTTTGCGTGGATATTTTTCTAGGAAGGCCAGTACAGGATGACAGAGAGGTTGTTGATGAAGAGGAATTAACGCCAGCCAAGTCGAATAAAAGAAAGGTAGAAACACCAACTCCAGCCACACAACAAAAAATCTCCAATCATGAACAATTGCGTAAGTTTGAATAATGTGGTAATTTTCACAGGTTCCGCCTCTCTCCCCTCTCACCCCATACCAGACTCACAAACAGGGCTCACACTGGCTTTCAATTTTTTTCCGTCAAAATGGATGATAATTTGTATATAAAGAAATGTTCATATATTTTTTCCGGCAACTTGAATATTTTATCTGCCAAAAATATGTGATAAAAAGCATAATATCTAACAATTTTATGTCTCAGCTGGGCTTATTATAAAACAATTACCGTTATATACAATACAATATACAACAACTTTTAAAATCTGTCTTTACATAATACATTAGCACAGTTTGGATTTAATAAGATCAGATTATATTTTTGGTGACTTCAGTCTATTTGAACATCGTCGTAATACACTATATATTCAGTATTTACACGTAACATCTGGTCATCTCGTCCCAGGATTGCCGTTTTTCTATAAATTTATGTGTAGCGTGTACAATAGACCTATTGTTATTTTCGGGTACCGTAAAATCATCTGAATCTCCAATATTTCAATTATAATTGTAAGAGATGCTTACAATTATACTCGTTGTTCACCTTTAGACCATTTTGGCGACGGTAATACAAATGGCGAACCACTTTCTCGCGTAAGAATCGCCGATATTCGACCAGTGTTGTTAAGATAATTTGAAATAATGATATCCGATAGGCATACTTGTATATTATACATGACGTATATGAAGCCACAGTAAACGGAATCCAACTATCAAAATATTTAATTCTCTTCGATAGAACTGTCGCCGTGTTGGCCATTTTGATTACATGCATTACCATTTTTTTGTTAAAGATGAAACAAAACATCAACTAATCACAGCTTAAATTAATCATTAGGAGTAAATAGTGACTTGAGATAAGGTTTGATATATATCATTGGCAATTATCAATCAACTAATCATTAATCTAAGACAATTGATTAGTATTACTCATCGACGTGGTCCGGATTATCAGTCAGTTGATTAATTTATTATAGTGTTTAGCCACGTGATTGACACGCAACAATGGTTAATCCAAGATACATACAATGACAATTTTAAGATTTTTTTTCCGCCAGTTCTCAAAAAGAATCGCCAGTACAGCAAAACTTTAGTGCAAAAATTATCGCCAAAGTTAAATTTTAATCACCACTTTCATATTTTTTCGCAAATTGCGACTTTGGCGCCCGACGGTGTGAGTTCTGCTCACAAAATATTGGAGGGGGCAGTTAAGCCCTCCCTGGCAAAAAATCAGCACCCTTTCCAAGTCGCACTCTAACTTTTCGTTTTTCTCATAAATTATTATTGGTACGTGAAAGTTGTATTCCTTCCTTCAAATATTTATAATGTTCCTTTCAAAATATCATAAAACTCCAATATCGCAAATTCAGTCTCAAAACTGAAATTTTCTGTCATTTTCACAGTTCATCTTCTTTTTTTGCCATTTTTCTGGAGGGGAGAGCACCCTTGACTCTTCTCTAAATGGAGACACGTCCACTGTGCCGTTCGCTGTGGACCATCAATTGTAGGTACATCGACGCTCCGAGAAGCCCATTTGTCGCCCCACAAAAGATCCCGTAAAAATTGATAAGTACATACAGCCTGCCATTGAATCAACTGGCGTGGTTTCGAATCCCCGGTTGTACGTGCCAAGGATTAGGGTCGCCTGTCCAGCCTCGTGGGTTTTCTCCAGGTACTGCAGTTTCCTCCCACTGCTAAAGACCCCTAAGCACAAGCAAATTATTGAAATAAAATTAAAACCATATGTTAGTCCCGAAATGACCTTATTTGTTTCAGTGCACTTAAAACCCCATTTCTCTCTCTCTCTCTCTCTCTCTTGATAAGTACATTCCAGAGTCCAGTGGTCTTTATTTTCTTTCTACCTATGCCCATTTTTATACGCCCACATTTTCATGTGGACGTATATTGTCGTCGCCCCTGTTCGTCCGTCCGTCCGTCCGGACGTCCGTCCGTCCGTCCACAATTGTTTGTGAACAGTCTACAGGTCACAATTTTTATCCGATTTCAATGAAACTTAAAATATAGGTTTATCACCCTAAGATCTCGGTTCCTTTCGATATTGGCATGTATCGAACCGTAACTTCATGGGTTATGGCCCCTGATTGTACGAAAAATCACGTTTTTATACGCCCACATTTTTATGTGGACGTATATTGTCGTCGCCCCTGTCCGTCCGTCCGTCCGTCCGTCCACAATTTGTTTGTGGACCCTCTACAGGTCACAATTCTTATCCGATTTTGACGAAACTTGAAATATAGGTTTATCCCCAAAAGATCTCGGCTGCTTTCGATATTGGCATGTATCGGATGAAAACTTCATGGATTATGGCCCCTGATTGTACGAAAAATCACGTTTTTAGCTTGTGGACCCTATAGAGGTCACAATTTTGAACCGATTTTGATGAAACTTGACATGCATGTTTATAACCCAAAGATCTTGGTTCCTTTCGATATTTGCGCCTATCGGAATGTAATTTCCTGAATTATGGCCCCTGATTGTCCGAAAAATCACCCTTTTTAGCTTGTGGTCCCTCTGGAGGTCACAATTATTATTCGATTTAAAAAACCGTTTGATTATATCACCGTTACACCCTAAGGAAGGCTGAGTTCGAATTTCGGGAAAATCGGACCAAAATTGCCATACAAAATGGCCGCCGTTTGTACGCGAATACTGTTGAAAAATGGTATATCAAGGTTGTGGACCCTGTAGAAGTCACATTTTTTATTCGATTTTGATGAAACTTGAAATTCATGGTTATAACCCAAAGATCTTGGTTCCTTTCGATATTTGCGCATATCGGAACGTAACTTCCTGAATTATGGCCCCTGATTATACGCAAAATCGCCTTATTTTAGCTTGTGGTAGCTCTGGTGGTAACAATTATTATCCGATTTAATAAAACGGTTGATTATATTACCGTTACACCGTAAGGAAGGTTGAGTTCGAATTTCGGGAAAATCGGACCAAAATTGCCATACAAAATGGCCGCCGTTTGTACGCGAATACTGTTAAGAAATTGTATATCATGGTTGTAGACCCTGTAGAGGTCACAATTTTAATTCGATTTTGATGAAACTTGAAATGCATGGTTATAACCGAAAGATCTTGGTTCCTTTCGATATTTGCGCATATCAGATTGTAACTTCCTGAATTATGGCCCGTGATTGTCCGAAAAATCGCCTATGGTCCCTCTGGAGGTCACAATTATCATCCGATTTGAAAAAACGTTTGACTCTATCACTGTTACACCCTACGGAAGGTTGAGTTTGAATTTCGAGAAAATTGGACCATAATTGCCAGAAAAAATGGCCGCCGTTTGTATGCAAACAGTGTAAAAATATGGTATGTCAAAGTTGTGGACCCTGTAGAGGTGACAATTTTAATTCGATTTTGATGAAACCTGAAATGCTTGTTTATAACCTAAAGATCTTTATTCTTTTCGATATTTGCGCATGTCAAATTGTAACTTAATGAATTATGGCCTTTGATTGTAGGAAAAATCACTTTCAGTATTGCTTGTTCTCTGTCTATCACTCGAACAATTATTATCTGATATAAAAAAAAACTCTGATTATATTACTGTAGCACCGTAAGGAAGGTTGAGTTCGAATTTCGTGAAAATCGTACCAAAACTGCAGGACGAAATGGTCACCGTTTGTACACGAATAGTGTAAAAATATGGTATATCATGGTTGTGGACTCTCTACAGGTCACAATTCTTATCTGATTTTGACGAAAAGTAACATTTATAGGTTGTGTACCGTCAAACCATAATCATTGTCGGCTTCGAATTTCATGAATATCAGACTGGAACTGACCAACAAAATGGCTGCTCCCAATACAGTATGAAATACAGGACTTAATGATGTAGGAAAAATCACTTTCGGTATTGCTTGTTCTCTATCCATCTCTCAAAAATGTGGGCGTATCCTGCCTGGCAGTGCCAGCCTATCTTTTAGCTTGTGAACAGTGTAGAGGTCACAATTTTGAACCGATTTGGATGAAACTTGAAATGCATGTTTATAAACCAAAGGTCTTGGTTCCTTTCGATATTTGCGCCAATTGGATCGTAACTTCCTGAATTATGGCCCCTGATTGTCCGAAAAATCGCCCTTTTTAGCTTGTGGTCCCTCTGGAGGTCAAAATTGTTATCCGATTTAAAAAACCGTTTGATTATATCACCGTTCCATGGTTATGAAGGTTGAGTTCGAATTTCGTGAAAATCGGACCAAAATTGACGAACAAAATGGCCGCCATTTGTACGCGAATAGTGTGAAAATATGTTATATCAAGGTTGTGAACAGTGTAGAGGTCACAATTTTGAACTGATTTGGATGAAACTTGAAATGCATGTTTATAACCCAAAGATCTTGGTTCCTTTCGATATTTGCGCCAATCGGATCGTAACTTCCTGAATTATGGCCCCTGATTGTCCGAAAAATCGCCCTTTTTAGCTTGTGGTCCCTCTGGAGGTCAAAATTGTTATCCGATTTAAAAAAACGTTTGATTATATCACCGTTCCATGGTTATGAAGGTTGCGTTTGAATTTCGTGAAAATCGGACCAAAATTGACGGACAAAATGGCCGCCATTTGTACGCGAATAGTGTGAAAATATGTTATATCAAGGTTGTGAACAGTGTAGAGGTATTTTGAACCGATTTGGATGAAACTTGAAATGCATGTTTATAACCCAAAGATCTTGGTTCCTTTCGATATTTGCGCCCATCAGATCGTAACTTCCTGAATTATGGCCCCTGATTGTCCAAAAAATTGCCCTTTTTAGCTTGTGGTCCCTCTGGAGGTCAAAATTGTTATCCGATTTAAAAAACCGATTGATTATCTCACCGTTCCATGGTTATGAAGGTTGAGTTTGAATTTCGTGAAAATCGGACCAAAATTGACGGACAAAGTGGCCGCCATTTGTACGCGAATAGTGTGAAAATATGTTATATCAAGGTTGTGGACCTTATAGAGGTCACAATTTTGAACCAATTTTGATGAAACTTGACATGTATGTTTATAACCTAAAGATCTTGGTTCCTTTCGATTTTACGCCCATCGGATCGTAACTTCCTGAATTATGGCCCCTGATTGTCCAAAAAAATCGCCCTTTTTAGCTTGTGGTCCCTCTGGAGGTCAAAATTGTTATCCGATTTAAAAAACCGTTTGATTATATCACCATTTCATGGTTATGAAGGTTGAGTATAAATTTTGTGAAAATCGGACCAAAATTGACGGACAAAATGGCCGCCGTTTGTACGCGAATAGTGTGAAAATATGTTATATAAAGGTTGTGGACCTTATAGAGGTCACAATTTTGAACCGATTTTGATGAAACTTAACATGTATGTTTATAACCCAAAGATCTTGGTTCCTTTCGATATTTGCGCCCATTGGATCATAACTTCCTGAATTATGTCCCCGGATTGTCCGAAAAATCGCTTTTGTTCGCTTTTGGTCCCTCTGGAGGTCAAAATTATTATCCGATTTAAAAAAACGTTTGGCTATATCACCGTTACATGGTAATGAAGAGGGAGTTTGAATTACGTGAAAATCGGACTAGAATTGACGGACAAAATGGCCGCCGTTTGTACACGAATAGTGTGAAAATATGTTATATCAAGGTTGTGGACCCTATAGAGGTCACAATTTTGAATCGATTTTGATGAAACTTGACATGTATGTTTATAACCCAAAGATCTTGGTTCCTTTCGATATCTGCGCCCATCGGATCGTAACTTCCTGAATTATGGCCCCTGATTGTACGAAAAATCACCCTTTTTAGCTTGTTGTGCCTCTGGAGGTCACAATTACTATCTGATTTAAAAAAAAACCGTTTGATTATAAAAACCAAACAAATTCTAATGATTTTCTGATAATTCCTTAATATGCGACAACTCTTGTTGACTGCCCGGACGATTTGGCTGCTGTGTGGGCGTATGTTTCGTTGCCTGGCAACCTATTTTTAGTTCCTGGTGTCCAAGAATATTATACATTAACCAACTTGAAAGTGAGCTTTGGAAGAAAATGTAGCTAACTCGGCTTGGTTTCCAATATTCAATAATGACATACATTTAGGATAACTCATGCCGATTTTGGTGTGAAGCATTGGGGTCCTGAGACGATGAATCCTAATGATATTCTGCAACTTTTCATTCTGAAATAATCCCCCCTTTGCCGAAAATATTGTGACCACTTTTAAGACTGGCTTTACAGATGATGGGCATATATTTATTGAAAGTCATATATAATATAATTTATTATTGATTTTTTACAGGTTTTAGAACAAAATTTCCAGTACTGTTGTTGATGATAGGACTAATCTTCTGCAAGTTGATGTCTCCTGTACATGCCTCAGATAGATCTCCTGTCCTTGCCCCAGATAGATGTGGTAAGTCATTTATTATATGACAACATGCCCATCGACCCCAACCATGGAATACATACACTTCTACCAAATAAGCCATAGGAAATTCCCCATGACCAAGTCAATAGGAAGTATATTTGAGCTCAAGACACCATAGAACAGGCCCCAAGTTCACAAAGCATGCTTAAGTTAATAATTTACTCAACTTTCAATCACTGTTTGTAAGAAATATATTTGATCCAGAAACACAAAACTTTGCACACAGTTTCTTATTGATGTATTTGATACATTAAAACAATAATAGTTTTATAAAGGGCTATAATTTAGTTAAAATAAGGCAAACAATTTTGAGTAAATTCTTAACTTAATTCTGAGAATGCGCAGTGCAATATAAACACTATACGAACAATCACGCATCATACTACATATTTATATACCAGCTTCACAGACAATATATTGACTGACCAAAAACTTTATTTCACCTGAATGATAATAAAACAGAAGGGAAATAAATGTGTAAATTTTAATTAGATATTTTACCACACTGTCACTTTCAATCCATAAGCTGTTTTGAGTAATGTAAATATAAATTTATCAAATATTTCTGATGGTCTGGTAAAAAGTTTATTGGCATGGAGGAAGTGATTTCAATGACAGGTTTAAAGGTCTCTTGAGAAACTGGTCATCAGTGCATCATCACTGGTCTTGTTATTATTATTGTGATTCTTACAAAAAATGACAGGTATATTTTCTATACCTATTATGCCTCGCCCCTGTCCGTCCGCCCGTACACAATTGTTTCTGGACTCTCTACAGGTCACAATTCTTATTTGATTTTGACGAAACTTGAAATATAGGTTTATCCCCATAAGATCTTGTCGGCTGTAGATATTGGCATGTATGGAATCGAAACTTCATGGAATGTGGCCCCTGATTGTCCTCAAAATGCATATTTTTAGCTTGTTGACCGAATATCGCAGGTCTGGTTATTATTATCTCACATGTGTAGTTATTGTTATTATATAAATTAAATAAAATGTGATTTTTACAGAATATGACTGGTCAACGAACCCGAAAGATAT
Source organism: Patella depressa (assembly GCA_948474765.1). NCBI lineage: Eukaryota > Metazoa > Mollusca > Gastropoda > Patellidae > Patella > Patella depressa. Next base: position 68,451,751 of record OX419718.1, on the reverse strand, counting down.
GAGTGTAACACAAACTGTTCCAGGGAATTTTATTATTTTATATAAATGCCTGTCACCACTGAAAAATATGCATGTTGTATTTCTACCGGACAATGGCTCAACTGTAAGTACCTTATACGTTTATTGTTATTTTCGCTGGCTTTGTAGGGGAGCCCAGATAATTAACTGCTAAATCAAGGAATTAATGGAGGCGCCACGAAGGGATGGTATCAACAAATGGTGATATTTTGTTAAGTTTATAACTAAAATAGTGACTGCAGGGCCACTTACAGGTGTAATCATTTATTAAAGGGATCAAGCCAAAGAATTTCTGCGAAGGGGTGGGGGGAATATTGTGAGTGTCTGCTTGTACAAATTCTACTGTTCGTATTATACTGTCTGTCAATGTCTCTATTTACAGTCTACTATTAGGGGACCATCAGGTAATTTCATTCATTTCACTTCTACAAGTGTTACTGGGGTGGTATTGTGTTTAGCCTGTTGTGCATTTATTTGTTATGTTGCTATGGTTACAGTTTTCAAATTCCCCTTCTTTTTAGAGAAAGACGTCCGAGAAGTAATCTTATTCATTTCACCTCTACAAGTGTTACTTGTAGTAATGTGTTTAGGTTGTTGTGCATTTATCAGTCCTTCACGTTTAAGTCTCACTTTTGCTCTTGTGCCTCCCGTCACACCTCGACTTAACTGCGGGGGAGTCATTAGATACGCCCGCTAATTAGCTAAATCGCTCTCCTTATTGAGATTCATAAACTACCGTACTTTCAGATTTTGTATATTTTTAAAACTGCACATCCTTGAGTATAGTGACCTCCTCCAAGCATTGAGCATTCCCATGGTAAAATACATATTCCTGAAGCAATGGCGCGAGAAATCCCTCTCTTACCATTGCTGGATAGAAGTCAGATTCTTGAAATTGGGCGGGGCGTGTCTCTTTTTAACGTCCAATCAAATCCCTCCTCTCTTCTCGCATTCGGCATAATTTTCAAAATGGCCGACGAAGAAAACGTGTGGGCACTGGACAATCGAGCATAATAAATTTCGCGGGTTATGACGTAAACAAGTCGCGATTGTCACTAGATACATTGCGGTAACATATTTTGAGGTCTGGTTAACTCCGATATTGTTTGTTACAATGTAGGTCATTGGTTGGTAATGGCACTACTGACCAATAATAATTTAGCACAACAATGTTCACTCAAGATAGCAGTGTGAAGTGGATTAGTTCTAATCAAACGAAACACTGCGCAGGAGTATGGGTAAAATAGGGCTGCCATAGTTATTCACCAAACATATTGCATGCTAATGTAAGGCTCGTTTTAATTGGATAGAAGTCTAAATCAGCCAATATAATACGATGTAACTTGACAGCCTAATATGTAGCCAGATGTTGATGGAGAATATCCGCGGGAATGATATTATGACCCGTCTATAATGACATTACATTGTTTTCATGTACTGCATGTCCCATTGGCATCCCATGAATTATTGCTATCAATACGTCTAGAGATGGTCAGAACTTAAATTTTTAAATTGGAATAACTGGATGGCAAATATAGCCAGGGTGAGGGGACAAAAAAGGTTTGTAATTTGTGCGCTAATCACATGGCAAAGTGATCAAACTGACAACAATTCGAGGAAAATATAAATCACATAACTAGAAAATAATGCAAAACTAAAGCATAAATACAATGTAGAATTACTCTTCAAATATAAATAAGAAGAGTTGTTTTTACGGGAGCTTTTTTCTCAATTTTTAAATTGGCAGGAGTGTTTTACGGCCAGTGCACCCTTTCGTAAACGTGAAGGACTGATTTATTTGTTATGTTGTTATGGTAACAATTTTCAAATTCTCCTGATTTTTGAAACTTTGCATACTTATTCTTTCTACTCTAAGGAACAACCCTATTGTTTGTGGTGAATGCTTAACCCCCCCTGTTTTGTTAGTTGCTATCTGTAAATACTCTACAGGGTGGTACCTACTGATATTGTTCCATATGGAACCCCCATTAGCAGGGCAACACCCAATTTTTGTATTTATCGTCTACAGGCTGCAATGGATCATCTTGGAACTTTGCAATTTTATTCCTTATACTGTGAAGATAGCATTTATTTATTTTGGTGCATGCTTCGACCACCTGAGGCGATGCGATGTCACACCCAACGCCTAGCCTCTTTTCATGTTACAGTCATTTCATATTTCAATCTCGTCGTTTGAAAAAAGTACCATAGCAATGAAAGCAGGAATAAAAATAAAATAAAACCAAGTACGAACAATCCAAACCATTAGTCAAAATTCGAAGTCCAATAAAAACGGGCGAGGCAAAATAGTGTAATCAGCAGATGGACTGGTCACCGTGTACAAAATACACGACAAACAGTGGTAACAGGTGTCCGGAAGAGTAAGCTTACCCTGCCTGGCGCCACACCCGCCATCGCTGCATCCAAACTATTAGACGAAATCTCAATGAAATAGCATGATTGGCCAATGGACTATCGGTATACAAAATGCACGTGATGAACAGTGTTAACGATGTAATAGACAGACATAATTAGGAAGATAATATTTTACGAGTCAATAAAATATATCTTGAATAATAGCCGAGAGAGACATGTTATATTTACCAATCAAGTCAATATGACGTCCATAAAACTTTTTAAAGGTTTTAATGAGTTTAGTGCGCAAGTATCCCTGTAGTTGAAGCCTAGATGACAAATGCCTCGATCTATTTAAAAAATCAGAATAAAAGGAACAAGCTCTCGTTTAACGAATTAGCTGAGACACGAACACTCCATAAGCTGGTGATATAGGAATGTTAATACTAATAAATGGAAAGTTAACGATCGGAAAGTCAAAGTCATCACGTTTATTGTACAATTTAACACTAAGTTTATGGCAATTGTCAAAATCGAGACGCAGATCCAAGTAGGAAGCGTGATTGTCACTGTCAGTAGTGTTTTTAATTTCGAGCTCATCAGGATATATGAATTCTATGTAATCACTAAATTTTGGATTGTTCAGTGAATGTGGATGTATATTGCAGTGTTAGCGATGATCTCGTTTAATTAGTAGGCATGGCATGATTTATATAAGACTTACTTTAGAATCATTTTTTATGCATGTTTTCGTTATTTTTTATGCATAAGTTCTTTTATTTATTGTGTGTCTGTTAGTATAGGATTTCACCTCCGCTTTTATGACTAGATGAATTGAACAACATAACCCCCCATACATTAGGCTTTACATCTAGTAGACTGGTCCTGGTGCAGTAGGTGTTTATATAAATAAGTGTTTAGTAGAATTACATAGTAAGAGACTACCTCAAATTTTCAACAAACAACATAATTCCTGATTCCAGAATTTGACTAAACCTACCCCCAACCAAGAATTCATTGGTACCATATTTATTTGTTTCATTTTATTAAAGCCTTTTTATATGCCCACATTTTCATCCGATTCTGAGGAAACTTGAAATATAGGTTTATCTCCTCTGCTTTCGATATTGGCATGTATCGGATCGATTCTTCATGTATTATTGCCCCTGATTGTACGAAAAATCATGTTTTTTAGCTTGTGGACCCTATAGACTATATAGGTCACAATTTTGAACCGATTGTGATGAAACTTGACATGTATGTTTATAACCCAAAGATCTTGGTTCCTTTTGATATTTGCGCCCATCGGATTGTAACTTCCTGAATTATGGCCCCAGATTGTCCGAAAAATCGCCCTTTTTAGCTTGTGGTCCCTCTGGAGGTCAAAATTATTATCCGATTTAAAAAAAAACGATTGATTATAACACTCTTACATGGTAATGAAGATTGAGTTTGAAGTGGACCAAAATTGACAGATAAAATAGCCCCCGTTTGTATGCAGATAATCTGAAAATATGTTATATCAAGGTTGTGGACCCTATAGAGGTCACAATTATGATCAGATTTTGATGAAACTTGAAATGTATGTTTATAAACCAAAGATCTTGGATCCTTTCGATATTCAGGCATATCGGCTTGTAACTTCCTGAATTATGGCCCCAGATTGTCCGAAAAATCACCCTTTTTAGCTTGTGGTCCCGTCAAAATTATTATCCAATTTTAAAAAAAAAGTTTGATTATATCACCAAAATTGACAGACAAAATGGCCGCCGTTTGTACGCTAATAGTCTGAAAATATGTTATATGAAGGTTGTGGACCCTATAGAGGTCACAATTATGATCCGATTTTGATGAAACTTGAAATATATGTTTATAAACCAAAGATCTTGGTTCCTTTCGATATTCAGGCACATCGGATTGTAACTTCCTGAATTATGGCCCTTGATCGTACGAAAAATCGGCTTGATTAGCTTATGGTCCCTCTGGAGGTCACAATTATTGCCTGATTTAAAAAAACGTTTGATTATATCACCGTTACAGGGTAATCTAGGTTTAGTTCGAATTTCACGAAAATCAGACCAAAATTGACAAACAAAATGGTTGCCATTTGTACGCAAATAGTGTAGAAATATGGTATATCAAGGTTGTGGACCCTAGATAGGTCACAATTTAAGTTCAATTTTGATGAAAATTGAAATACATGTTTATAACCTAAAGATCTTGGTACTTTTCAATATTTGCGCATATCGGATTGTAACTTCCTGAATTATGGCCTCTGATTGTACGAAAAATCCTCTTATTATCTTGTGGTCCGTCTGTTCACAATTATTAACTGATTTAAAAAAAAACGTTTGATGATATCACCGTTACACAGGAATGAATGTTCAGTGTGAATTTCATGAACATCGGACCAAAATTGCTGAACAAAATGGCCGCCACTTTTACGCGAATGGTGTAAAGATATGGTATATCAAGGTTGTGGACCCTGTAGAGGTCACAATTTTAATCTTATTTTGATGAAATTTTAAATTTAAGTTTATAACCCAAAGGTCGCGGTTCCTTTTGATATTCGGGCACATTGGACCATAACTTCCTGAATTATGGCCCCTGATTGTACGAGAAATCATGTTTTTTACCTTGTGGACCCAATGGAGGTCACAATTTTATTCCAAATTAAAAAAAAAACGTTTGACTATATTCCCATTAAAGATTAATGATGATTGAGTTTAAATTTCTTGAAAATCGATAATTGAATCTAATCTAAATCCATAATATAAAATGTTTCGTATACTAAACGTTTGCATGGAGCAGAACTTTATGAAAAACCAAACAAATTCTAATGATTTTCTAATAATTATTTAATATGCGACAATTCTTGTTGACTGCCGGACGATTTAGCTACCGTGGGTGTATGTTTCGTTGTTGCCTGGCAACCTATTTTTAACTTTTGTTTGATTTATTAAACTAGCAGTGTGCAAGTAATATTATTATTACCATAGGGGGTTGGATGGCTGAATGGTTAGCGTGCGCACGCTGTATCATACGGCCTGCCATTTGAGTCAACTGCCGTGGTTTCAAATCCCCGGTCAGGGGCGTGCACATCGATTTCATTTGGGGGGGGTGTTTAGCCAAAATGCGACCGACTGATGCACATACCCCCGCCCCACACACCAGTGGTACTACAAACTGGGCAGTTCATTATAATCGTGAATATGATAGTGCTGAGACAGTATAAGACAACTGACAAGTAGAATAATGATTTTAAAATGGAATCGAGCGCCGCAGGCGCGAAAAAATTTCAGATATGTAACCGAGTAGAAGAATGATGTTATAATGGAATCGCCAAAATGTGACCGACTGATGCACATACCCCCGCCCCACACACCAGTGGTACTACAAACTGGGCAGTTCACTATAATCGTGAATATGATAGTGCTGAGACAGTATAAGACAACTGACGAGTAGAATAATGATTTTAAAATGGAATCGAGCGCCGCAGGCGCGAAAAAATTTCAGATATGTAACCGAGTAGAAGAATGATGTTATAATGGAAATTTTCAGATATGTAACAGAGCTTTTAAATATTTGGGACTGGGGTTGATAAGAAATGGGACAGAATCTTGAGGCTTATCTGTCAATTTCGCTTGTTTTGTGATTGTATGTTTATTTCATTAATTCATTTAGTCGGAGACCGACTGCTGTCAATTTCGCTTGTTTTATGATTGTATGTTTATTTCATTAATTCATTTAGTCGGAGACCGACTGCGGTGAGTACTTTTTTTTTGGAGACCGACTATTTTTTGCCGTGGTAGAAAACATTTTATAGAACAACATACTCACAACAGAATAAGAGTGACAAGCAGACATGGTTATTTTATACTATAGTTTTGAGTGACGTATGCAGTTTAGGCACACGGATTCCCGCAAATACATAGCATTTGGGATCTATTCTGGCATTGTTTTTGAGACCGAATGCAGTGACTGCACTTATTTTGTGACCGACTATTTTTCTCCCTAGTGAAATTTTGTTGTTAGACCAAATTAACATACTTACAACAGAATAAGAGTGACGTATGCAATTTAGGCTCACGGATTCACGCAAATATACAGTATTTGGGATATTTTCTGGCATTGTGTTTGAGACCGACTGCAGTGACTGCACTTATTTTGAGACCGACTATTTTTCTCCCTGGGTTACATTTTGTTGTAAGACTAACATTATACTCACAACAGAATGAGAGTGAAACGCAACATCTTTTCAAAAATGATAAGTTGACAAGGTTATTTTATACTAAGACTGCTCCTATTTTGCGACCGACTGCACTGATTTTGCAACCGACTATTCTTATACTAAAGTTTTGCGTGAGTTGCGTGACGTATACAGTGAGTACTTATTTTGATACCAACTACCTCTACTCTGTGACCGACTGCACTAATTTTGCGACCGACTATTTTTTTTGCGTGAGTAGCGTGACGTATACAGTGAGTACTTATTTTGATACCGACTACCTTTACTTTGCAACCGACTGCACTGATTTTGCGACCGACTATTTTTATACTAAATTTTTTTTGTGAGTAGCGTGACGTAGGCTATACTTATTTTGATAACGACTACCTCTACTTTGCGACCGACTGCACTGATTTTGCGACCGACTATTTTTTTTGCTGGGGGGGTGTACCACCCCCCCACACCCCTGTCCCCGGTTGTATGTGGCAAAGCATACTCCTCGCAGTGTTCCGTGTAAGCTGCTCTACAAAAGCTTTACATTTAAAACGAGTGCCAATATTGAACCAAATATGTTTACATAACGTTACTTCACGGCACACAATTTTATTATGCCCAATTAACCCGTGCATAGCAGGATACTGCAGCAAAACTAATTGCGTGACAAACGAAGTCGAATGAAATGTAAACAATACTGTTTGGAAAAGAGCATACTTTCACCGTTTTTGATACCTTAAATCACTGTCCAAAGTTTTAAGGAAGACCCAGATTAAACGTAGGACTGTCATATTGATTGAACGGGAAGAATAGACACACTCCCTCACAAGTTCAAGAATCGGAAGTCAATCCAGCAATGGGCAGAGAGGGATTTCTCGGGCCATTGCTTCAGGAATATGGTGGCAAGGTTGTACTTGGGTTTTCTCCAGGTACTCCAGTTTCCTTCCACTCCTAAAGACCCCTATGCGGCAGCGAATTATTGAAATAAAATAGAACAATAAGTTAGTCCAGAAATAACCTAGTTTGTGTCTAGTGGACATTAAACCCCATCTCTCTCCCTCTCTCTCTAGTTTGTGTCAGTGGATGTTAAACCCATTTCTCTCTCTCTCTCTCTCTCTCTCTCAAATGTCTTCAAGGATAAATAATAAAGATCTGTTCAATAGGTTAACCTAGTTTCATTAATATCATTTTCTGTTTATGTGAAGTAGACATAAGCAATTTGATATGTCATTGCTTTGAAACACACTAACTATGGCTCAAGTAAAATGAAAGTGATGAAATTTGTAGTAGCCTATGCAAGAATTTACAAAATCGGTCTTTTTGAGATAATATACTAAGATCAGATTTTATTTTTGGTGACTTTTCTCTATTTGCACACCATACTGCACAATATATTTTCAAGTATTTACTCGTCAAATCTCATACAAGGATTGCAAATTTTCTATGAATTTATATTTTGTGCGTACACTAGGACTATTGTTTTTTTCAGGTACCATAACAGTATCAGAAACTAAATCGCTGATAAATGATAGAAATTTCAATTTTATTTGTAAGAGATGGTTACAATCAGACTTGTTCACTTTAGAGCATTTTGGCAGCAATAATGAAACAATTGGTCAACCGTTTTCTCACTGGAGAATTGTCGCTATTCGACTCGTTCTTACGTTTCTGACCAATAATGATGATGTAATTTGAAATAATGATATCCCATTAGACAGGCTTGTATATTTTACACGATGTTTGGAAACTTTCAAATCTAAACTAAAATCTTATCTGGTTGAAGAATCCTATTATAAATAGTGAACTATAAGACCAAAGAGCTAAACAAAACCTGCACCATAAGCCTACTGTTTGGATGGAAATATAATAGGGTTTAACGTCCTACTGTTCTGCTCTGAAACTGGGCTAATGAAGACAGGCATACGCCATACAGTGGGCAGCGGCACTACAGCCTACTCTTATATTGAATTCCAACTGCCAATGGATCTTTTACGTGGACGCCAATGACTAGACAGCTGTCCTTGTCAGGCCCTCCGTCTTGCATCACTGACAAGGGGATAAACTTTCTCGGCCAATGCAGGGATCAAAGACCCGACCTCCAGGTTAGCGAGCCAGCGCCTTACCCACTTAGCCACGTGATCTCCCCTGTTTGGATGGAATGTGTACAATATAAATATTTATTTTATTATTAGTATTTTTCAAATTGTATTTATTGGGTTATACAGTAAAATTCTTTGAAATTGTGGTTTTATGACATATAAATAGACTAACAAGTAGCTGTGACGGATGAGAAATTTATGTGCACTGATTATCTAAATATATTTAATTGTTTTAATTAAAGCCAATCAATGTGTGGACCTTACATGATGAAAGAGGAAATCGGATCTATAATCCATATTTCAAAGGACAATTACAAATTGTAGCTGATCTTAAGAATGGTAAACTGAATGTGGCTGTGAACAATATAACCCTTCACGGTAGAATTTTCGTTTGGTTAGATCATCTTACTGGACGAACATGCATTCCACTGAATCAAGGTAAGCTGATCATCTTTTTATTTGGGGAGATGGAGGGGGTTGTTAAAGCGAGATTAGTGCTTTGGACCTGTTTTGACTGTGCAACATGTTTGAGTACGTTAATAATGTGACAGTGTTGAATATTGTATCTATGTGCACTTTTAACTGTGCAATATGTTCGAGGATGTTAATGGGACTGTGTTTAAGATTGTATCCATGTGCGGGGTTTGGATGGCCGAATGGTTAGTACATGCGTGCTGTATCACAAAGCCTTTCATTGAGTCAACTGGCGTGGTTTCAAATCCCTGGTTGTACGTGGCAAGGAGTAGGGTCGCTGTCCAACCTTGTGGGTTTTCTCTGGGTCCTCCGGTTTCCTCCCACTGCTAAAGACCCCTATGCGCAAGTGAATTGTTGAAATAAAATTAAACCATGTGTTAGTCCCGAGATGACTTAGTTTGTGTCGAGTGGACGTTAGTCCCCATTTCTCTGTTAAATATTGTTTGCTTGATAACGATATCTGTATGTGTTGATAAATTCAGACGTATCATATCCATATAGATGCTCTAAATTTTAGTGAAATCTATTTCTATATGTCTAATAAGGATTATGTAACAATCTTATACTATTCAAAAAAAGTAGGGGATATTTGATTTTGGGGGCATAATACTAAAATATGCAAATGACTACGAAAAAAGTCACTATAGAACCTAACAGAAGAAACATTTCCAATTACATGTGACGCCCAAACGCACCAATAGCTACCGCATGGAATGCAGGTGATGCTTGGGATCATCATGGGGGTCCATCCCAAGATTTGCACGTCTCTGACTTTGAATGTTACAGTCTTTGTGGCATTGAATACCAGGGTGGAAACATCAGTTTAATTGTTTTAGTGACCAGAAAACAAATTTTGATATGCGTCGGCTTACCCAAAATGAAAGGTTACGTGCCCTTGGCATGCTACAGATCGGCACAACACAGATGAATGTTTCTCAGTCTGTCATAAGCAGGCTATGGTCCAGATACCGTGATACACAATCTGTACAGGACAGACCACGCTCAGGTCCAAGGGCGACAACTCAAGCCAAGGATCGATTTATCCGTACCTTGGCCTTGAGAAATCGTGTCATCACAGCAAATCAGACACTGGTGTGAGAGTGAGTGGCCAGACGATTCGGAATCGACTGCATAGGGGTCACCTTCGCGCCCGACGTCCTCGCGTGATCGCTTGTTTGAGAGATCATCACATTCAGGCAAGACGTCGTTGGTGTAGGGATCGTCAACACTGGGATAATCGACTCTGGAGCAATGTGATGTTTTCAGATGAGTCAAGGTTCACTGTTGATTTTTTGGACAGACGTAGGAAGGTGTGACGTCGTCGAAACGAGCGCTTCCAAGACGTTAACGTCATCAGACATGATCGATTTGGGGGTGGTTCTGTTATGGTGTGGGGAGGCATCACTGTTGCTGGAAGAACGGCTTTACATGTTGTTGCAGGGGGTGTTACAGGCCAGTACTGCCGGGACAACATCTTGGCAGTCCATGTTGTGCCGTTTGCACGACGTCAGGGCCGCCGTTTCATCTTCCAGGATGACAACGCAAGATGTCACAGGGCCTGGATCGTTACAGGTTACCTCCAACAAAAGAACATCACCACATTACCTTGGCCAGCACTGAGTCCCGACCTCTCCCCCATCGAGCATATCTGGGACATGCTTGGACAGATGTTATGTCAACGTCAACAACGTCCTGCCAATGTCCAAGAACTTGCTGCTGCGTTGCAACAGGAATGGGACAATCTGGACCAAAATGACCTTAGACGTCTCATTAGGAGTATGCCACGTCGGATCAATGCTTGTTTGGCAAACAGAGGAGGATTTACCCGTTACTGACTTTGTTGTGATGCTGTGGTAACTTTGCTGTTTCACCCCGGGTATCATTTTACCCTTATAATGGTCAGTCTGTGCCTTACTTAGTCTAACGATCATTTGGAATAAATCGATGAATGTGAACTTCATTTCATTTTGTCATTTGTTTCTTCGTCAGTTTCATTAGGTGACTTTAATAACACTTAAAAATCAAATATCCCCTACTTTTTTTGAATAGTATATTTTAATTTTTATACGCCCACATTTTCATGTGAATACGAATGATAAAGTGAGAGGAACCCAAAACCATTTAAATAACATAAACATAGACAGGATCAAAGTCATAATAAACTTGATACAGTGACACCAGTAGTAGGAGTGGTTAAAAACAAAGTCAAAGGTATCAAAAAACCATCTTTTACAGTATCTAACGTTTCGTAGGTAAAATCCTACTTCTTCAGAGAATATAAGCTACAAAAATGATGCAGTTGAAATACAAGGTTAGTCGTGGTAACAAGTGATGTCATAATGTAAATATGACGTCATAACATTGATGACATAATAATTATAAAGTGTGTAAAGTTAAAAAATGTTAGAATTAATTTACAGGCATTTCATTTAAACCATAAGGCCATACAGTATTTAATTTGTGGATCCAAAGTGATTCAGCAAGATTCGTGACCAAGTGTATTCAACGCAGATTAAGACTTTCAGAATTTTTTCTTGACAAACCAGCAAAAGAAATTTTACCACCTTCCCTTTATATAAAGAGCAATTGGTCACCCCCTTCCAACAGAGATGAAGCACTTGAGTTACATTGTAAAAATCAGTATAGACTATTAAAAAATTACAGAGAACATAAAATAAGAAACAACCTCACTGAAGAAGAAAAACAAGCTATCTACTCCCTTAAAGCAGATACAGATATTGTAATTGGCAATAGTGACAAAAGCAGTGGCATAATTATATGGAACAAACATGATTATATTAACGAATGTTTTAAACACCTGAATGACTTGAGCGTGTATCAAGAAGTACCCAGTGATAACTCCCATATGATTCATCAGAACCTTGAGAAAATAATTCTTAATTTGGCAATACCAGATAATGAGAAAAAAGCTATTTTTCACTGGCCTAAACAGCGAATCCCACAATTTTACATCTTAGGTAAAATACATAAGACTAAGAATAAAGGTGAAATCCCTCCAGGAAGACCCATTTGCAGTCATACTAACTCCCCTACAGCTAAAGCATCATATTGGCTTGACTGGAAATTGAAACCAATTGCAGAAACCTACTGCACGGAAGTCGTGAAAGACACCACTAATTTTCTACAAAAATTACAAAATATAAGTAATAATACCTACCTACTCACATTTGATGTTATTAGTCTATATCCTAATATTTCTATACCAGAAGGAATAGAGGCCCTTAAAGTAGCTTGTGAAGAAGACAGCAACTTACACCCTACAGAAATCGACGCTATCCTTCAACTAGCTAATTTTATACTAACAAACAATGAATTTGAATTTAATGGAAAATTTTACCATCAAATTAGTGGAACTGCTATGGGGACCCCGTTTGCAGTTACGTATAGTAATATTTATATGACTTATTGGTTAAAAAAATATTGGAATCATTTACCAAATAGACCAGATGAACACTTTCGATTTATTGATGATATATGGGCTATTTCTTCGTCTACCCTCGAAGAATGTCATAATTTTTTAACAACCCTCAACCAACAGCACCCTAAAATCAAATTCACTATGAATATCAGTAATACTGAAGTCTCATTTTTAGACGTTAAAGTCATCAATCATAACAACAAACTGGAAACTAATTTATTCTGCAAAGAAACAGCCAGTCATCAATACCTTAAACCATCCAGCTGCCATCCTCATCATATCTTCAATTCAATAATTTACAGTGGTGCCATCCGCATTAAGCGTATTTGCAGCAAACCTGAATGGACCAGCTACCATTTAACTAAATTTGAAACCTACCTTAAACAATGCGGATATAAAAATAAAGTCATCAAAAAAGAATTTAACAAAGTCCATCAAAAAAGCAGAAATGAATTACTACAATATACTATTAAAGAATTTAACAAAGTCCATCAAAAAAGCAGAAATGAATTACTACAATATACTATTAAAGATTTTAATGTTAAGAAAGTTATACTTTGGGTAACTACCTATGACCCCCGTCAACCTAATTTACGTACCTTAGCTCAAGACACTTCAATTTTAGAGACTAGCGCCCGTATGTCTGAACTACTGGATAATTCTAAAATTGTAATTTCACAGAAAAAAATGCAGGACCATTGGTCAGTTGATAGAAGTAAACAGATTGAAAAAAACAGAAGTGCCTGTAATTAATAATAATTTTTATAGAGGATGCAAACCTTGTAATAGACCGAAATGCAAAGCATGTGCAACTATGGAAACCACCAATCATATTACTAGTATAGACCAATAAAATTTTTATATTAAAGCTAATTGTTTAAATTGCCACAGTTCTTATGTAATATACTGTATAATTTGTCAATTTTGTAAAAAACAATATGTAGGCCAAACGATCACTCTTTTAGCACGAGACTTAACAGCCATAGAAGTAACATTAAATTAAAAAAAAAAAAAAAATTGGAAAATCCCCCCACATTGCCCCACATTTTAATACACTCGGTCACGAATTTTATGTTTGCACTGTACTCGATAAAATCCCTCAGAATGATAGAACTAAACTTAATATTGCTGAATCACTTTGGATCCACAAATTAAATACTGTATGGCCTTATGGTTTAAATGAAATGCCTGTAAATTAATTCTAACATTTTTTAACTTTACACACTTTATAATTATTATGTCATCAATGTTATGACGTCATATTTACATTATGACATCACTTGTTACCATGACTAACCTTGTATTTCAACTGCATCATTTTTGTAGCTTATATTCTCTGAAGAAGTAGGATTTTACCTACGAAACGTTAGATACTTTAAAAGATGGTTTTGTGATACCTTTGACTTTGTTTTTATCCACATTTTCATGTGGACGTATTATGTTGTCGCCCCTGTCCGTCCACAATTTGTTTGTGGACTCTCTACAGGTCACAATTCTTATCCGATTTTGACGAAACTTGAAATATAGGTTTATCCCCATGAGATCTCGGTTCCTTTTGATATTGGCATGTATCAGATTGGAACTTCATGGATTATGGCCCCTGATTGTACGAAATATCATGTTTTTAGTTTGTGGACCCTATAGATGTCACAATTTTGAACCGATTTTGATGAAACTTGACATGCATGTTTATAACCCAAAGATCTTGGTAGCTTCCGATATTTGCGCCCATCAGATCTTAACTTCCTGAATTATGGCCCCTTATTATACTAAAAATTGCCTCTATTAGCTTGTGGTCCCTCTGGAGGTCAAAATTATTACCCGATTTAAAAAAAAGTTTGATTATATCACCGTTATATACACTGTAATGAATTTTGAGTTCGAATTGCGTGAAAATCGTAACAAAACTGACAGAAAAAAAACGCTGCTTATACTCGAATAATGTAAAAATATGATATATCAAGGTTGTGGACCCTGTAGAGGTCACAATTTTAATCCTATTTTGATGAAATTTGAAATGCATGTTTATAACCCAAAGATCATGGTTCCTGTTGATATTCGGGCACATTGGACCATAACTACCTGAATTATGGCCCCTGATTGTATGAAAATTCATGTTTTTTACCTTGTGGACCCTATGTAGGTCACATTAATGATGGTTGAGTTTGAATTTCTTGAAAATCGATAATTGAACAACTGAATCCATAATATTAAATATTTCATAAACTTTATAAAAACCAAACAAATTCTAATGATTTTCTGATAATTACTATAATTGACTATATCCCCATTACACATTAATGATGGTTGAGTTTGAATTTCTTGAAAATCGATAATTGAACAGCTAAATGTTTCGTAAACTTTATAAAAACCAAACAAATCCTAATGATTTTCTGATAATTACTATAATTGACTATATCCCTGTTACACATTAATGATGGTTGAGTTTAAATTTCTTGAACATCAATAATTGAACAGCTAAATCCATAATATTAAAGTTTCGTAAACTTTATAAAAACCAAACAAATTCTAATGATTTTCTGATAATTACTTAATATGCAACAACTCTTGTTGACTGCCCGGACTATTTAGCTATGTGAGTTAATTTTGACTTTTGATTTAACTTTTGCTTTTAATTTACTTTTAATTTTGACTTTGTTTTTCGTTTTCATTTCATTTTATTTTGGGGTTTTTAATTTTAAATGTTAAATCCTAAATGATAACGATAAGCCACCATAGACCTCATATTCCAGGATATTGAATCAATTTTTTCAAAATTTTCTCAAATTACTCAGTTTTTCTAGGCACAATCATTAATATGACATAAACTATATATGAACTTATAAAACTGCTTTCCGACGAGACAACGATTGGCGAACAACCATGTAATTCTACAATACTATGTATGTACTACTGGGCCGCTTAATGTTATAACCAGTATTTTGTGGGGTGGGATTGTGGATGGCGCCCTAGATTTGAAACCGCCCCTATCCCACCCCTGAATGTGTCACTCGCACTATGTATGTGCATCAGTCGATCGCATCAAGTTAGCCCCATTTTATTTTTTGTCCTTTCTAGTTCAAGGAACATCAGTTGATAAATCTGTGATACAGTCAGTGGAAGGAAGTACAGCGACGATTCTATTCATATCTGCTGTGAATAGTGTAACAACTTTTAATATAAAGTTTTTGAATAAGGTAAAAGTAATATTACAATTTGATAAAGAGGTGGGAATTATCGTATTTTACGGGGTATATGTTGATGTGGTCTATAAGTCGAATTGTCATATTTTACTGTTTTTCCGACCTCCATTCATATATAAATGTCGAAACTGTATATAAGACGAATGTTTGTCAACTCCACGGTAACAATCTATTATCGAGTTTCAGGACTGTTATCCTGTACCGGTGTATGCCAAGAAAAATTATTAATTAGGCCTACGATAAAACAATCAGTTTATAAATGTAGGACTAACTTGTTTAATGTTCCAAGTTGTGGTCTTGATTCATTTGATTTCGTGTCAATATATCCAATAACTATAAGACAATGCAGACTCTGATTTTTATCACACGTGTTTATGAAATATGTTACTAAAATTAGAATAAAACAACGCTGTATAATATGATTGGTTAATTTAATTGAAAACTAAAAGTAGACATCTCGCGAGATGCGTGAAATTACGAGAAACGTGTCATTATTGATGAATGTCTGAGACAAGATTTTATTTTGATGTCATATTCTCGGGTTGATAATATTTTGAAGGAGAGGAGGGGATGTTTTTAAATAAAGAAATAAACAAGCAAAGCCACGTCTACAAATATTTCGATTGGAACGGTGAAATTAAAGTACATGTAGTTTTATTTGAAACGATCGATGGTGCGTTAGGCATCGTGGAAAAATGGTAACTGAAATTTTTGTTTTTGGAGATGTAATTTTTTTTATCTACATCCGTTCATAAGTCGAAGCAGAGTATAAGACGAAGACAAGACTTCGGTCGAAAAAAGTATCGACTTATACCCCGAAAAATATGGTATATACTTGAGTATGTAATCATGGTTGGTGTATGTTCTCTTAACTTAATTAAACATGGTTAGTGCATGTTCCGTTCTCTCCTAACTAAATAATGGTAATGTATTTTTTTTTAGATAATTGGTCCGTCCAACAAATATCACATAACTAATGAAACTGATGGATCGCACACAGTACTATCTTTAATAATCAACAACGTATCGTTAGAAGATGCAGGAATCTACCAATGTTACATAAATAATTCCCAACAATCTATTGACAGAAATCTTTCGGTTTCAGGTAAGATTTATATATTTATTTTATGAACTTTAACATTTTGGAATCAAGATTTAAATTGATGTAGTGGTCTACTTTGTCTATTAAAGACTGTATGATATTCTGTCCTGAAATATTCTGTTCACATTATGAACAATGTTCTCGCTAGAATGTTTTAAAACTCAATTCATGAATCATCACTGATGAAGGGTGGGACGATTTACCCAATACTACCCAATTCTACCCAATACTAGCCAATACCACCCCAGTACCACTTCAATATCACCACATACTACCCAATACTACAACATTATACTGCAAAATGTGTATATCAATTGAATTTTTTCAAAAATAATTAGTTACACCGTGGGAATTGTACTTCAAATGCGATTACCGATGTCTGGCTGTTCCATTTGCCTCCCTATATCACCTAACACAAGCAAAAACTGACCCAATACTACCAAATACTTATCACATACTACCCACTATCATCAAATAGCAGCCTTATGTTGTCAAATAGCAAGACATTAGTTTAATTACAGCGACTAATATTCGATAATTCGCATGGATTGGAAATGAATATGCAGTTATCTCCCTTTACAACCGATAAATAGATTTTAGATTGCTATGCAGATTAATCACCTTCTTTTGGGTTGCAGATGATTTCCAAGTCGACGAAATTAAAATAAGAATAACAAGTATTTTGTCGTGTATATTTTAATCATTATGTGTAATTAACTATTGTATTATATTAAGATGGCTAGCAGTCTATAAATAACATTTCAACCCCTGGGTAACGTCAGGCGGTGGCAATGACAGACAGTTATCACAGATGTCCCCGCTTCAGTTATTGTTTTCATTCCATTATCAAGGGGTCATATTATGCAATATTACATTTATATAAGGCATAATTTAATAAATACATATACATACATTTAAACATGGAAAAATATTAACATAAGGCATCATTTAATCAATACATATACATACATGTAAAATGAAAAAAAAATGTTAACATAAGTTTATAAAATCAATATAGATTTATTACATAGTATATAATAAGAATTGAAATTACGAGTCGTTTGACTACCTTTTATAAACAGTATTTATTAAATATAAACAATTCGTAAAATAAACTGCCAAACCAAAACGAATGTGCTACCCAACGGGGTAACGAGTGGTTTGTCAGTTAATTTTATTATCTTTATTGACTTTGAATCGTCAAGTGTATTATTTGATAGCAGTTTAATCGAGAGATAAAATAAATAAAGCAGAACTTGATTACCCAATCAACAATCTTAACCCCCGTTGATTAATTGTTAAGTAAGGTGGAATGTATAAACGAGTAGAGCATCATACATTCGTAATAAACAAATTACCTCTATTTTCAAATGACAGTAAATTTGCAATAACTTATTAACTGACATGAAAAAATAAATAGAAACATGAGCATTGTTTTTTGTTTGTTATTTGTTAAAGGACATACCGCACGGCGATACCTATAGAGGGGTTGAAATAGTTATTTATAGACTGCTAGCCATCATATGTAATAATACAGTAGTTAATTACACACAATGATTAAAATATACACAACAAAATACTTGTTTTTCTTTTTTTAGTTTCGTCGACTTGGAAATAATCTTCAACACAAAAGAAGATGAATAATCTGCATAGCAAACTAAAATCTATTTATCGGTTGTAAAGGGGGATAACTGCATATTCATTTCCATTCTCTGCGAATTATCGAATATTCGTCGCAGTAATTAAACTAATGGTTTGTTATTTGACAATATAAGGTTGTTATTTGATGATAGTGGGTAGTATGTGATAAGTATTTAATAGTATTGGGTCAGTTTTTGCTTGTTTTAGGTGATATAGGGAGGCAAATGGAACAGCCAGACATCGGTAATCGCATTTGAAGTACAATTCCCACGGTGTAACTAATTATTGTTGAAAAAATTCAATTGATATACACATTTTGCAGTATTATGTTGTAGCATTGGGTAGTATGTGGTGATATTGAGGTGGTACTGGGGTGGTATTGGGTAGTATTGGGTAGTATTGGGTAGAATTGGGTAGTATTGGGTAAATCGTCCCGCCGACTGATGAACAATATCAAATATAGAAAACATTTTTATACGCCTATATGGAAATGTGGTCATATATTGCCAAATTGCCTGCATTCTTCTGTGGGCTGGTCGTCCTTAATTTCTTGTGAACACTCTAAAGTCTACATTTATTATCTCATCAGTTTTAAATTCTTATATGTGACTCTCCACTACAAAACCAGTCACATGTTCAAATTTTTAAAAACTGTGATTTAATGCTTATCTTAAAGGAGACAGAAACTGATTTCTGTTGATATATAAAATATGAAAATCACTCAAAAGTGGACTGAGTTATGTCCCTATGAAATTTCCATAGTTGCAGTGCTGCCAAATTTAAAATTGTGAAAAATTTGCCTTTTGAAACAACCAAAATAAATTCCATAGCAACACATATAACTATTGCCTATATCAAAATGAAATTTTTATGCCCATAATAATATGTGGTGGACCAACATTTGTACAAAATTTCATCAACAAGGATTCACGTAGAATTTTTCTAAAAATAAATAAAAAATCTCGGAGATCAACTATCAAGTCCAACTATTGAATGTGAGTGTTCATCGGTTGTATTTTTCCAGCTTTAGTCGATTAATGTTATATCTAGCCAATTGGTAAAACAATGAATCAGCCACTATGGTATCATCAACTTAGCGTTGTGGTCAGGTTTAACTGCCCTACCGTCTCCTCCCGCCGTTACACCTTTCTCATTTTATCTGACACCGGCAATGTAATGGGCTTTGAATTTTTTTCCATACTAAATTGATAGTTGGGTGTAATATAGTTCATTGGTGATTCATTTTCGTTGTCGCGGTTGTATGGGATATGTTCATGATCGAGAATGTCTTTACTTTTGACTGAAGAGAGCCGACTGCAAACTATACCCCTTTTCCTTGCTGGAATTTCCACAACTCTCAACATCACAAAGATAATGTGGCATTTTAAAATATTCCTGTCACCAGTATGTAATCTATAACAATTCAAGACGAGAAAGATCAGCTCTTAAGTATGCTTTGTGTTATAGAGTGATTTGTAGCTTACATGTAGAGAGGCACTTTTTTATCAAATCATTCTAAAAACTAACTTACTAAATGGATCAAAGCAATTTTAGTCTATTCATCAGTATTTGGTGTATCCACCGCTTGTGTCAATAACAGCAGCGCAGCGTCTGTACTTGGAGTGGACCAGACGATTGATGAACGCCATTGGCACCTGGAACCTTTCTCTCAAAAAAGCATTGCGCAATCCATCGACTGTGTTTTTTCTCGGTACAACGTTATTAAGTCTCCTCTGAATTTCATCCCAAAGATGTTTAATTGGGTTTAAGTCAGGACTAAGGGCTGGTCAGTGCATAAGGTTGACACCATTCTGCTGTAGAATGTCTGGCAGTGTGGGCACGGGCATTGCCATGCTGGAAAACGTTTCAATTTAGAGTAACATACCAACTTAGACGTTTCTTTTGCTGCTTCTTACAGTACTTAGAATTTAGTTTGTTCACTTGTGCTCTTTAAGGGTCCTTTTACGTGCACACCAGAGTCTCAGTGTTTTTCCCATCTGAAAGACTAGACACTGCTCCTTCGCACCACTTCACTGACATGAGGAAAGTACACAAGAAGAAATAGATAGAGAAATGGGGTTTAACGTCCACTCGACACAAACTAGGTCATTTTGGGACTAACATATGGTTTTAATTTTATTTCAATAATTCGCATTAGCCCAGGTTAGGAGCAGAATAGTAGGAGGTTAAACCCCATTTCATTTCATTTTGTTTCTAATTGTTATCGGTAATTCTTTGTTAATTAATGATTAATCTGTTATATGGTTTCCTATTGTTATCTATATATTACACCATATTGCATGCGCTATCACCACGGTGGAAGCAAACGTTAAAGCTATTTCACACAAATGTTAGATATTATTTACTTGTATGTGTATTGAAACGTAGCATGTTAATAAATCCAGAAGTAGTATATCCATATAAATATAAGAGTTTTTAATTTGTGAAATCTATTTCTATATGTCTAAAATAAGGATTATCTAACAAGATTATTTTAATTTGATATTTTGTAAAGCGTGTTGAAAATGTGCCATGCTTTTTACTGTGTAAATTGTTATGTATTAGAATGCGCGATATAAGAATGTACTATTATTATTATTAGTTAACTTAGCCACTGCAGCTCCATGTCTGATTTATAAAGTAGACAACTGAGACAGTTCATGTATAAGTAATTTGTATTGTTTCAATTAAGAATTCAGATGGATCAATAAGAAGAAAGATGTTCAGGCTTATGTTGGTGAAGATGCAAGGTTGGAGTGGAAATTTAGAACATCTCTATGCCCAGATGAAGTTCTGGTACTTAAAGACACGGTTTGTTTTATTTTTATTCACTGGCAATAAAAGAAAACTGTGGTCATTGTGGATTCTTTATATTTTATTCTATTGATTCATTCTGCACACAGAGCTACTGCATACTTCTAGAATAGATCTCTGCCCTGATCTGGCCGCCATATCAAACAACTAGTATATTGTTTTGTAATGCGGTCCTACTCCGGTTCACATCTGTTATATACATAAAGACTAGTTAAACCTTCAATTTTATTAAATGGAAGCAGAATATATGATTGTTGACTAAAATCGTTGATTTAGGGGTTAAGATGTAAAATGTCGGCGAACTAGCTTAGAATCTGTGCCACACCCGCTTTTGGGATAAAGGGTTGCAGTTCCTCAGATTTTGCCATGGTAAATAACTGTACACTAAGGATGGCACTGATTTATTTTCATGTATGCCGACTGCCACTACAGTAAACAATATGTCAGTTTGAGTTAAGCAGAAATCAGAAAAGCTGTCATTTGGAATAAAGCTAGAATGTGGAGTTGGTTAGCGTGCGCTGTATCATACGCCCTGCCATTGAGTCAACTGGTGTTGTTTCGAATCCCCCATTGTACGTGAAAATGAGTAGGGTCGCCTGTCAAGCTTTGTGGGGTTTTTTGCGGGTATTCCTGTTTTGTCCCACTGCTAAAGACCCTTACAAGCAAGCGAATTATTAAGATAAAATTAAAACCATATGTTAGTCCCGAAATGACCTAGTTTGTGTTGAGTGGATGTTAAACCCCATTTCTCTCTCTCTCTTGTATAGTAGGCAATGTCTGTGTAGTTTGTCTTGTCTGCAGGTTTCTCTTATTGGTTTTGTCTGTCTGTAGTGGAGTTCTCCTGTACTTAATCTTGTTTATCAAACTTGGCAGCATTGTTCACCTAGTCTTTCAAAAGAAATATAGAATTCGGACATGGCCATCTTAAGTTATTGTCCCTGGCCCTGAAAGCATCAATCAGAAGTGTACTTGTTGCCATATATTTGTTATCGGGCAAAGCTATGTTTTTAATTTTAGCCTCGGATGATTCAGACTACAAAATAAAGTTTTAGGTAGATGACAAATCCATTGCAATAACAATTTCTTGCTTTCAGGTAAACAGCTTGGTTCAATGGAGAAACGGAGGTGTTGTACATGTCCGTGAGTCTAGATTTGGCTTAAACCTGACAAGAAATGGGTCGTTATATACGATATCATTAAGCATTGGAAACCTTATTAGTGAGGATTTTAAATCTGATTACATGATAAACGTATATTTTGGTAGTCGTGCTTATATTACAAGTCCAGTTATACATATTACAGGTAAGTCATCTTGTGCAGGTAGTATAAACAAATGTAATGGTTTGTTTGGTGACTGAAACATGAAATATGGAAATAGTCCACGGCTAAACGGTTTACTCCTTCGACAAAACATAGGGGATTTGGTGGTTAATTGTTGTAGCTTTAGATGATACGGTCTGTAATTGAGTCAAGTGTCAAGGATTTCTTGTGAACACTATCCGATCTTTTTTAGATTTTAATATGTTGTTTACATTAGCTCGACTGCTATTTACTTCTAGAGTTATAACCTTGTTTCCCTGTGTAGAACCTTGTAAACGCTATAACAATGGACTTATATCCAATCGTTATAAGGTGTATTGAGATTAGTAAAATGAAGAAGCCTATTGAATTTTTATACGCCCACATTTTCATGTGGACGTATTATGTCGTCGCCCCTGTCCGTCCGGACGTCCGTCCGTCCACAATTTGTTTGTGGACTCTCTACAGGTCACAATTCTTATCCGATTTTGACGAAACTTGAAATATAGGTTTATCCCCATAAGATCTCGGTTCCTTTCGATATTGGCATGTATCGGATAAGAACTTCATGGATTATGGCCCCTGATTGCGTGAAAATATGTTATATCAAGGTTGTGGACCCTATCGAGGTCACAATTTTGAACCGATTGTGATGAAACTTGACATGCATGTTTATAACCCCAAAATCTTGGTTCCTTTCGATATTTGCACATATCGGATCGTAACTTCCTGAATTATGGCCCCTGATTGTCCGAAAAATCGCCCTTTTTAGCTTGTGGTCCCTCTGGAGGTCAAAATTATTATCCGATTTAAAAAAACGTTTGATTATATCACCGTTACATGGTAATGAGGGTTGAGTTCAAATTTCGTGAAAATCGGACCAAAATTGACAAACAAAATGGCCGCCGTTTGTACGCGAATAGTGTGAAAATATGTTATATCAAGGTTGTGGACCCTATCGAGGTCACAATTTTAAACCAATTTTGATGAAACTTGACATGTATGTTTATAACCCAAAGATCTTTGTTCCTTTCGATATTTGCACCAATCGGATTGTAACTTCCTGAATTATGGCCCCTGATTGTCCGAAAAAATGTCCCTTTTTAGTTCGTGGTCTCTCTGGAGGTCAAAATTATTATCCGATTTAAAAAAACGTTTGATTATATCACCGTTACATGGTATTGTAGCACAAATTAGAAATTTCCTCAATTCTGATTGGTCGAAAAGTGTGGTCGAATGGACAATAAACCCCCTCTGAATTATCAAGGCGAATTACTGCGTATAAATATTCCAGTGTACTGTTTTTCATTTTTGTGCTCCATGATCTTCCTCAACTCAAATCTTTATTGGCAAATATCTTCAAGAAATTCTGCACATATGACTATCACACCATTTTCAAACATCATCTTTTATGAAAACACATTTCTGAAATACATAAAACAGTAGAAAATCAGTCCATATATTAATTAAAACCGTTTTCAGGTATCTAAATATATTCGTAACTAGGCTGTCACAGTATGGACAAATTTATTTTCTTTTTTGGTAGGATATAGCTTCACTCACCAATCAATTTTTACTTAATCAGGTGGATTTTTTTATTAAATCACGGTTTGATCAAAGTCTGGCTAACATGATCTACCTAATAATAAGCCATTAGTCACAAGAAACCGCTTAAAAATACAATGAGGGGGTCAAAAATAGCAGCTGAATATCTCAACATGCCAAAATTGACATTTGTTGACAACACGTCAGAATAGTATACGTAGCAACCACTTGAAATCTTAGGCTAGCCACCACTGTCATAGTTTTATACGGTACTTTTGCAGATGTAAGTACGAAATGCAATTGTTTGAACACGAACAAGCTGCTGGGTTGTGATAAAAGTCTGCAAATAAAATAATAAAGACTGAAAACTTACATGAAACTCACGAAGCGAAGAAACCTTTGTTGCCAAGAGTTACCCCTCTTTTAGTCTCGGATAGCAGGCCGGAATTATTTCTATCACGCTAACACCCGTCTCTTAAAATGACACAGTAAGACTAATTTCCCGTTCTTTTAAAAAAATCTTCAAACGTTAAAAAAAAATTATATCGATATCCGAATAACATTTTCTTTCATAATTCATTTACTAGACACTCGAGAATCCAGAATTTTAAATTTGAAGGAAAGCCAGGACGGCCTAAATCTGTGTTGAGAATATTTTGAAAAATGAACGCAAGCACGTGGGCAAATAACGGCTTTTTGAAATAGGTGTAAAAATGTTTCCTAAATAGTTCCTAAGAAAATCCCTAAATATTTGAGCTGTCGCGTCTCATGTTCTAATGATTCAAGCATGGTTAAATGGACAATAAACCCCCTCTAAATACGTAACAGGAAGTGTTTATCTCCTAAATGAAGGTTGAGTTCAAATTTCATGAAAATCGGACCAAAATTGACAAACAAAATGGCCGCCGTTTGTACGCGAATAGTGTGAAAAAATGTTATATCAAGGTTGTGGACCCTATAGAGGTCACAATTTTGAACCAATTTTGATGAAACTTGACATGCATGTTTATAGCCCGAAGATCTTGGTTCCTTTTGATATTTGCGCTCATTGATTCGTAACTTCCTGAATTATGGCCCCTGATTGTACGAAAAATCACCCTTTTTAGCTTGTGGTCCCACTGGAGGTCAAAATTATTATCCGATTTAAAAAACTGTTTGATTATATCACCGTTACATGGTAATTAAGATTGAGGTAAAATTTCGTGAAATCGGACCAAAATTGACAGACAAAATGGCCGCCGTTTGTACGCGATTAGTGTGAAAGTATGTTATGTCAAGGTTGTGGACCGTATAGAGGTCACAATTTTGACCGATTTTGATGAAACATGACATGCATGTTTATAACCCAAAGATCTTGGTTCTTTTTGATATTTGCGCCCATTGGATCATAACTTCCTGAATTATGGCCCCTGATTGTACGAAAAATGACCTTTTTTTTAGCTTGTGGTCCCTCTGGGGTCAGAATTATTATCCCATTTAAAAAAACGTTTGATTATATCACCGTTACATCGTAATGAAGGTTGAGGTCGAATTTTGTGAAAATCGGACTAAAATTGACAGCTGTTCTTGTCAGGCCATCCATCCTTCATCACGAACAAGGGGAAGCCACGCTAGAAAATCTAGATGAACTTTGT
Source organism: Patella depressa (assembly GCA_948474765.1). Classification (NCBI taxonomy): domain Eukaryota; kingdom Metazoa; phylum Mollusca; class Gastropoda; family Patellidae; genus Patella; species Patella depressa. Next base: position 68,425,906 of record OX419718.1, on the reverse strand, counting down.
CACCCAAAGCAGGGATCAAACACCAAACCTCAAGGCAACCAAGCCAGCATCTTACCCACTTAGCAACATGATCCCCAGTCGAATTTGAAGCCTACTGAAATGAACCTTTATAACCCAAATATCTTAATTCATTTCAATATTTGCACATATCAAATTCTAACTTAATGATGTAGGAAAAATCACTTTTGGTATTGCTTGTTCTCTATCCATCTCTCGAAAATGTGGGCGTATCCTGCCTGGCAGTGCCAGCCTATCTTTATTAATTTTCGTTACTAACCTCTATACTCATGGCTTTTGTTTCACTCTGTGGAAACTTGTGAACACTTTATCAACAAAAGTTATCATCCACTATGCATTAATGTTATATACATTATTTAAATTATTAAAACTAGGGAATTTCAGCAATTTCTGTTGATAACGTCTTGAGTTATGATCCTTGTTTCACTTTGTAGAATCTTGTGAACCTGTTGGCCTAGTCGATGCAGAAAAATAGGACCTTAAAACCCCTTTCATTTCATTTCCCATAAAACTAGGTCATTTTTGGCTTAAAATTGCATGCCTATACGGAGTTGTGGCGGACAAATAATGTGAAACAACTTTATGGTACACAGACAAAGTGTAGGGTAGATTGGATAAAGTTGATGCAGCACCATAGAAATCTCCCCAAGTTCAGGTTTAAAACTGTAGTATACTTTGTAATCTTTTATTTTGTACAGATGGAAGTGCTGTTAATGCAACCTCCAGACCAACCAGCAGGCCAACCACTAGCAAAGGTATGGTCAAATTATAAAGATATTCTGGTTTTCAAACAATCCTTACCAAATATCTGCTGCAGGGGGGTGGTTTTTATTTTTGTGTTACCTTGCTATCACGGCCTTGGTCTATGTTTATAGAGGGCCTGCTCTATGCTAAACGATGTTGCCAGTCTCATTATGTTCGTGTGATGGCATCCAAACCTCGAGAGAAATTACACAAACGTCCGAACATCATTCTCATCATGTGCTGTCATGGTGATCTGATATGAAATTCAGAATTACAAACTTTATCTCTCAAACAAGATCATCCATTTATCCAGCTTGCTCCTTGACTCAATGACACACAAAAGATCCAGTGTTTGATCCCAGTGGTGGTCAAGAAACTTCGGCTGGATTTCCTGTGTGGTTCCCCCTTGTCAGTGTTGCAGGAAGGAGGCCCTTGGCAACATATATATAGTCATTCGTAAAAAAAAACTTTGACAATTTATAATATGAAATAACATTAGGCCATAGTGGCACTGTCCTCACAAAATTTCCCTCATAAAACTCTGTATGGCACATGCCCGCTTTTATTATATTAGCCCAGTAGGAGCACAACAGTAGGACGTTTCTCCCCCAATGGGAGGCAGACCACCATTAAATTTCACCAGTTCTCTCTCTGTCTCTTTTCTCCCCTTTTGCATGCCCATGGGTTTGAATTAATATTTGCTGCCAGGTTTTGGTAAATATTCATGATTTTGAGGCGGAAGGATAACGGCGTTATGAGGTTGGCTACGGTGATATGTACGGCAACTAGATACATGTTTTGAGTATGCTTCTTCAAGTTCGTGTATCTCAAAATTTTGGTGGTCAACCTCATAAAAATTTTAGTGCAAAGACATGGCCATTTGTTCCTCTGTCTGTAGTGAAAATCATTTCGCCCAATGAAAACTTTGGGAAAAGTTGGAGGTGGGCAAGGGTCCAGAATTAACATTGAAGTCAATGGGGAAATTAATGGGGGTCTGCCTCCTGTATGTAAACAAACTGACAGTAGATAAGAGGCCTAAATTTGATGCTATGAGCTCCAAATTGTCAGAAAATGTGATATATGACATTTTGATGATTAAAAGAGTGAAATTTTAAAATTTCAAAAATATTTGTCAAATTTGTGAGGGGAATTTTTGATTTTGCTTTTCAAAATTAGTGAAAAATATTTTAATGTGTAATTTTGACTTTTTCTACATCATAAAGGTTAGATAGGAAAAAAGTACAATAATTTCACTCAATTTTGCCTAAAAATCATGATAATTTGTCTGAAATTCTTCAGATTACCCACAACATTGCTGTCAAAATTTTAATTATTCACCTGTTTTAAAATGAAACAAAATGTTTTGCATGTCTTTATTCCCATTGTTAAATAACTTGGAAAGGAGCCATGTGTTTGTCAGATATTGAAAAAGTATCTATTTGTTGGTTAGAAATTTTAAAATTTGAAATTTTGACCAATTATGTACTGCTGAGGCATGTTAGAATTTTTAAAACATGAGTGAACTGCATTTTGCTTGGGTGTTCCTCAGACAATTTCAATCTTTTAAAACCTGCAATTGTTGCACTTCCCTTCTCGAGAAAGTAAAATCTATGTGTCTGCAGGGAAATTTCTCTGTCTTCATTTCATTTAGACTGGATCAACCTCCCCACCCCACCCATTTTCTTGAACATGATATTTGGATATTCAATTGAAAATATATCGACTCCGAATTAACAGTAATTGGATTTTGTGCTGAATTGTAGCCGAGTATTTTATTTTGCACAAACAAATAGTTACATAAAAGATTCCATGAATTTTTAAGACTTTTTTGTTTATGGCCAAACATGTTATTCTATGAAATTTTCCCCAAATGAGTCCACACTCCAAAATGGATATGTTGTAGATGTGTTTTGCAGCTTAATGTTTGACATTTTTGATTTTAATCTATTATATTGTTTTTGATCTTTTAAAATGTGGCAGTTACACAGCAATGAAATATTAATTAATAGCCTTTTCACACTCCTTTTATGCAATGAATTATGTCATAACTCCCTTTTTCCACCTCATTTTGTCAAGAAATTGATGTAAAGATTTGCTTCCACAAAATATTGACACTATGTAATTCCAAGGATACCTCTGATTGTTTAAGTGTTTTAAATACTGAAATATTCCCATTTTTATTTACCCACATTGAAATGTGGTCGTATATTGTCGTCCCCCCTTCCGTCAGTCGGTCCGGCGTCCACAATTGCTTGTGGACGCACTAGAGGCTAAAGTTAATAACCGATTGGCTGAAGGTCATGAGACGAAAAATCCTATTGATTTTCAGCGATTTCCGATAATTAGTGCCAGAGTTATGGCCCTTGATCACTTCGAAAAAATCCTGTGGATGCTCTAGAGGCCAAATATAATATCCGATCGACTTTAAATTTACACACAGTGTTTAAGGTCATGAGTCGAAGAATCCTATTGATTGTCAGAGATTTCAAATAATTACTGCCAGAGTTATCTCCCATGAAAAAAATCTTGTGACGTTATAGAGAGGCCAAACCTCAGATCAATACACAGAGTTTAAGGTGTTGAAACGAACAAGTATTTTGATTTTCAATGAATTTTGATAACCGAACAGCTAAATCCATGATATTAAATGTTTCATGTATATACTAATTGTTAGCGTTTGGTAAAACTTTATTCTCATAATTACATGAGTTGTTACTCTTAATGGAAAGTGGCTAGCAGCCTGCTCATATATTGAATTTCAACATGCACGCCAATGTGTACACAGGACCTCGAGGTTTTTTTTCATCACACCTGAATAACTTTTACATTATCCCTTGCTAGGCTTTATGTCAAGAGAGAAATGCACTGGAAAAAACAGGGGTCAAACATTTTATACGATTGTTTGTAATTTATCAGACATATTCATTTAACCATTATATTCTTATATACACTGTAATGCATATAAAAGATCCCTTAACAGTTATACTTTTAGAGCAGGGGCCTTATTTACTAAATTTTACCTAAGATAAAATCCAAATTTTAGTTATTTGATTGGATAATATTAGATTAATTTTACTGCTTAGCCAATTAAACTGAAGTATCTACTAAAATTTGGATTTTATCATTAGTATAAGATTTTGTGAATCAGGACCCAGGTGGATATACTACTGTTGGACATTAAACCCCATTTCATTTTATTTACCGCAAAACTATGTTATTTTTTAGCTAAAATATTGTAGGCCCATATGTCTATATTGGGCTGTGGTGGAAAAATGAGCAGAAATAAATTATGTTACTGATCAGTCTAGATTAGATATACATGTATATATATATATATATATTTGATGCAGAAATATCATAGTGTATAATACAACACAGTAGAAATCTCCCCAAATTCAGATTCAAAGCTGTAGAAATCTCCCCAAATTCAGATAAAAACTAGAAATTTCCCCAAATTCGGATAAAACCTAGAAATCTCCCCGAATTCAGATTTAAAACTCTAGAAATTTCCCCAAATTCAGATTTTAAACTCTAGAAATTTCACCAAACAGTTGTAAACTTTGTAAATTTTGATTATGATGGGCAGATGAAGGTATAGTTAATACAACCACCAGGCCAACCATGAATAATGAAACCATGACAATGAGAATCAGTTACGATAATCCCTAATACTTGTTTTATGTTAAACTCTGTTATTGTTTCATGATATACTGTATTCATTATTTTACAGAGAATCATAATGTTACACATCCACCACCAATAGTACAAGATGAACATTTAGCACCATGGATCATAGTTCTTGCTGTGGTTATTCCTTTGGTGGTCATAGTATTAATAATACTGCTAATCATACGGTACAGAAGAGAAATCAGAGACAACATCAGTAAGTAGAGGTTAATCATTAACAGAAGAAAACCACTCCATGCCAGTTTTATTCAACATTTTAACATGCTTGATTGCTACTGTTTGGATTGGACATTGTTGAATGGACAATAACACCCCTCTAAATTAGAAAAGTCACTGCGTATTAATATTATATAATCCCAATGGAGACAATCAATTTTGATCTCAGTACATTTGATGAAATTTTTGGAGATATATCCGAAGATGAACTTGTCAACCCCGTTGTCAGGTTACAGTTACAAGCAAAAATATATACAATAATCTATTACAAAAACATAAATTTTAATTTAAAAAATACTTTTTAAAAAATGAAGTAAGCATTTTAGTTTTTTATGTCTGCATACTGCTACTATAGCAACCAAACGATAAGCGAGCCAAATCTAACGAAAGTAGCCTGTTAACCCGTTACATCACAACGTTTTCATTACGTCAAAATTGATTTCTTTGTTTTTTATGTCATTAAAACCGATTTGCAGTTTGACGAATTCTGAAGTTTACACAATAAAATAAGTTCTGTTAAAATCCTAACAAAATAGCATGTTATAATGTCGATAAACACCTGTTTTGTATTTAGAGAGGTATTATTGTCCAATAGACATGTCCCAGGGCCGTATCTAGCAGGGGTGCAGGGGGTACACTGCACTGCCAGAAAAATAAGGCGCCCCCTCCACCATCCAAAACAATATAATTTGACAATCTTTCAATTATAAAATAATACACTTAATTATGATCGCACAGTGATGCTCTTCAGGCTCTGATCAGTCGGTCAGTTTTAAGGGCGCCCACACGCAAATGGTTTTGTTTGCCCTGATCCAAACTTTCATACATCACTTACGTGGAGGCTATGGCGCCCCACCACGCTCCTGCACCCCTTCTTTTAACATCCTACATTAGAACCTGCGACGCATACTGAAGACTATTAAATCATGCCACAGTGTGTGGACGTGGGGGGCTCAATTGGACATATGTTGGTAGCTGTTCAGCTAATCAGAGTTGGCTTGACAATTGACCAATTCACAGAGTTCTGCGCGGTAGTGGACAGATAAGACCTGGACAAGTTAAAGGAGTACACATGTACATTAAATGTGAAATTAAAATAGTTGTCATCAAGAGCCAATACTGTTTACTATTACTTCTAGAGTTATTGTCCTTGTAGAACCTTTTGAAAAGTTATCATCCGATCCGATCTGTATGAATTTGATATTGATATTCATTAGGTCAGTTCAGAGCAGAACAGTAGGACTTTAAACCCCATTTTATTTCATTTCATATAGGGTCTTGTAAATACTCCCATTATCTACAAAAGAATAATATGTGACAACCCTTGTCGACTGTTCGAATGAGGGCATATATTTTGTTGTCTGGCAACCTAACTTTAGAAATATATATTTTTTATTTCAGTGTCTGTAATTACTTTCTGTGGTTGAATTAATTATGGGTTACCTTAACAGTGACATGACATCTTTAATTAAAGCATAGTCCTCTTAACTACCAGTCTATGAGATTGAGACAGAATGGAATAATGTGTGTTAATCTATTAATACATGTATATAATTAATATACTCTTCAAAAAAAGAAACGCACAACCCATTTTTAATCATTTTTATACGCCCACATTTTTATGTGGACGTATATTGTCGTCGCCCCTGTCCGTCCAGACGTCCGTCCGTCCACAATTTGTTTGTGGACTCTCTACAGGTCACAATTCTTATCCGATTTTGACGAAACTTGAAATATAGGTTTATCCCCAAAAGATCTCGGCTGCTTTCGATATTGGCATGTATCGGATCAAAACTTCATGGATTATGGCCCCTGATTGAACGAAAAATCACGTTTTTAGCTTGTGGACCCTATAGAGGTCACAATTTTGAATCGATTTTGATGAAACTTGACATGCATGTTTGTAACCCAAAGATCTTGGTTCCTTTCGATATTTGCGGCTATCGGAATGTAATTTCCTGAATTATGGCCCCTGTTTGTCCGAAAAATCACCCTTTTTAGCTTGTGGTCCCTCTGGAGGTCACAATTATTATCCGATTTAAAAAACCGTATGATTATATCACCGTTACACCCTAAGGAAGGTTGAGTTCGAATTTCGGGAAAATCGGACCAAAATTGCCATACAAAATGGCCGCCGTTTGTACGCGAATACTGTTAAAAAAATGGTATATCAAGGTTGTGGACCCTGTGGAGGTCACAATTTTGATTCGATTTTGATGAAACTTGAAATTCATGGTTATAACCCAAAGATCTTGGTTCCTTTCGATATTTGCGCATATCGGATCGTAACTTCCTGAATTATGGCCCCTGATTATACGCCGTTTGTACGCGAACAGTGTAAAAATATGGTATATCAAAGCTGTGGACCCTGTAGAGGTCACAATTTTAATTCGATTTTGATGAATTCTGAAATGCTTGTTTATAACCTAAAGATCTTTATTCTTTTCGATATTTGCGCATATCAAATTGTAACTTAATGAATTATGGCCTTTGATTGTAGGAAAAATCAATTTCGGTATTGCTTGTTCTCTATCCATCTCTCAAAAATGTGGGCGTATCCTGCCTGGCAGTGCCAGCCTATCTTTTTATTTACACAAAGTCGTTCTTTCCATAAATCTTACTTGTTTTAATGTCATTATGTAAGGATAAAAGAAATTCATTGTTGGTTTTAAATGTAATGTTACTAATTGTGACTGGTCACCATTTTTGTCGAAATTTGTTATCGTTTGATTGCACCAAGAAATATGAATTTAACAACTTCGCGAGCTTTTCGCATGGAACCTACATCTAAGGTCTTTAAAATCCCAGGGTTCTCGGTTCCCAAATCAGTTGCACATGTAAACACTCAAGGAACCAAGTGATGCCATATCTGAATGAAGACCAACGCGACAACGCTATTGGTCGATTACAGCCAGGTGAATCCAAGACAAGTCTAGCTAGCCTGCTGAATGTTTCCCTTAATTTCATTTCTCGCCTTTGGGATAGGTACCGACAGCTAAGTTCAACACGTGACCGCCCAAGCTCAGGCCAAACAAGAGTGTCCCCACCTGTCTTGGATCGTCACTTCCGGTTACGTCATTGGCGTAAATGATTTTCAACAGCGACCTCTACTACAGCAGCAATTTCCAGACGGCGTAAAATCTCGTACCAGACAGTCCGTAAACACCTACGTAAAACCGAATAACGAGGCAAACGTCCCCGTTAGAGCTTCTGTTTAGAAATATGCCGACACCATGAAATCCAACTTTAATGTGTTCCGACACCGAGGGTATGGCCACAGCAACACTGGAGAGCAGTTTGGTTCAGCGACGTGTCGCTGTTCTTGTTGCAACAAGGCGATGGTAGAGCCAGGATATACCATCGACGAAATGTAACTTTGCGTTTCTTTTTTGGGAGAGTATATTATTAGCTTATTTTCTATGTTCTAATCCTCTTTTTATATTTTTAATCTTTGTCTAAATTGTTGAGTTTATGGTAATTGTAATGTAGGTATCTATAAATATGAAGATGGCCCCATAAAGACAAGTTAGGTCGGAGATACATCTACAGACTACACTCACAGTTATGCCAACTCTTGATATTATACTTCTTTAGTTGAACATAATTGTGTAGTTATTATACCACTCTGTATATATATTGTCTGTTATAATTGTTATTGCTGTGTCTACATAAACTCTACATTTAGCTGAATCAAGTGTTTGTTATAATTTTTAACAAGAAGAAACCAGTAGGATGAACTACCAACTGTACTAAGAAACAAGCTGGTTACATGACGGCTGAGAAATAGGGTCTTGGATGCCCTGGCTTGTATAAGAAACCGTACATAATTATGTTAGAGATAGCTGTGGAGTAAAATCCTGAGAACCGAAAATTCAGGCACAAAACCTTTGGTCTCTGTCATTTTCTCCGGCACTGATTTGTCTTTTTTATTGATACATGTCCGGCACTAAGTTGAAAAGAGCCAATTTTGTCTTTCTGATGAATTCAAATTGCTACTGCCAAGGGGTAGTTTATGTTGACTTCCTCAGTTTCTCGTCCCATCCAATCAACTATAAAGATATTCCTTGTCAATGGTCCAGATGTCGCAGCTGACTAGCGTTAAAAAATCTTGACAGTTCTTCTGTTCCATGCCGGTAATTAAGTTCCTGTCTTGACAACACAACCCTTTAAATTCAATTACCAAACCATGCAGGGGCGTTGGTTGGCCGAACTGTTTAAGGTGTGGCCTTTTCATCATAAGGTCTGCCATTTAGCCAAGTGGCATGCTTTTGTCCACACATTTGCACATGATCAAGAGTCAATTCATGATCAAATGACAAACCCTATGTGCAAGTGAATTATTGAAATAAAATTAGAACCATGTTAGTTTCTAAATGACATAGTTTGTGTCGACTGGACGTTAAACACCACCTCTCTCTCCCTTTCCTTGTCTGACATGCTCGAGTCAACTGGTGTTGTTTCGATTCCCTGCTTGCATGTTACAAGGAGTAGAGTTGCCTTCTATTCCCACTGCTAAAGACCCCAATAGCGCAAGCGAATTATTGAAAGAAATAAAATTGAACCATATGTTAGTCCCAATATAATCTAGTTTGTGTCAAGTGGATATTAAACCACACAAGACTGAAATACCTAACAATGAAAATGTGGAGTATAAAAGTTGAAAATTATGAATTGCGAGTGTTGACATGGTAATTACAAACGAATGGGGGCTGACATTTTGACCTTTACAATATACATCCATATTGCACATACATTATGGGTTTAAAAAAAAAAAAAAACAACTAATTTTTGTCTTTTGGGAGAAAGAGAGAAATGGGGTTTAACGTCCACTCAACACAAACTAGGTCATTTCGGGACTAACATATGGTTTAATTTTATTTCAATTATTTGCTTGCGGGTAGGGGTCTTTAGCAGTGAGAGGAAATGTTGCCTACAGCCTACTTTTATCGAATTCCAACTGTCAAGGGATCTTTTATGTGCACCTCAATGTGTACAAGGTACCTCTGTTTTTTGTCCCATTCAAACAACTAGACAACTGCCCTCCGTTCTGCATCACTGACAAGGGAAAGACCACGCCGGAAAATCTGGATAAACCTTCTTGCATGGATCGAACGGCTGACCTCCAGGCTAGCGGGACAGCGTCTTACCAACTTAGCCACTGTGATCGCCCGGCTTATATGTACACAGGGCCTTGTTTTTTCTTTACCATCCCAAAGACTAGACATAGTTCTGTACAAAATTGACAAAAATATTGGGAAATTTTGTTTGCCTTCATCAATGCCTTCATCACTTGGTATATGAGCCAGCGCCTTAATCTCTGCGTCACCGTTGATTTGTGCTTCAAATAGAGAAATACGAATAGACAATATGTGATAATTTTAACAAACAGTTTATTTCAATATACATATAACTATATATATATATAATATACAATATTTACTCAGGTTTTTTTTTTTTTTTGTTTATTTACAAAGGGAGATAACTAGCATTATGATCAGACATATTACATATGGGTAAAGTCGCTACCATTCTATAACACCCCTTGAAAACAAACATCCAAGATAATATATTTCTGTTGAAACCTTTAATCATGTGCATTGATCTGAAGCTATGGGAATATTAATGGTAGACTATCATGTTTAGGTCTACAATAAGCTTGTGATTTAAACATACGTACATTATATAAGAGCTTAATTAATCTACTGTAGATCTTTTTTCAGGCTTCCAATGTTAGATAAATAATTTACTGGACATGTATTAACATAACAGGACCACAATCAAATCTCTGTACAATTGTTACAGCAAGAACGGACATCATTTTATCTAACTCTTACATAAAGGTACCTTACTGCGATATTTGTGTGTATCTTAGGGGACACGTCTTTTGTTTCAGCATGTAATTTAATGCATTGCGATATTTAGTGTATATTAGAGGACAAGTCTTCTTCTATGCTACATAATAAATGTGTGATTTAGGCTATTGCGATATTTATGATAGCATAACACGCGTATTAGGGGACCAAGTCTTGTACTCTACATGACAAATGTATAATTTAAGGCTACATTATGTACGATTTAGATAATGCAAAATACATATTTTGAAAATCTCATTCAAAATACTTTATTCTTGACAAAGTTAAGACAGTTTGAAGATTATCGTAGCAACGGTACTAGACAACAAAGCCTAAGCCTTGATTGTCCATTTTATCAATTAATCTTGCGGGTTTTCAAATCCATTTCAATCTCACCAATCTGATGATCTAAAGAGTTGACTATAGGTTTGCCATGTTTATAAATGTCTAAATAATAATTTATATAACATTTGAAGCCTAAAAAGATCTGCAATGGACACATTTAGCTGTTACCTAATGTATTGTTTCCAGGCTTCAAATCTTACATAAATTAATACTTAAGACATTTATTTACAAGATAAGCCTATAGTCAACTCTCTAGATCTTCATAAAACATTTGAAGCCTAAAAACAAGATGTTCAATGGACAGATTTAGCTGTTACCTAATGTATTGTGATAATTGTGTAATGGTATAAAATGTGATGGCACTATATTTAGAAGCTGTTGACAGAACAAACTATGTTTAGTGAATACAGAAATAAAGAACTTTAACTTTCAGCTAATACATAACTTGGGTAGTTTTGAGAGCAAACACATAGTTAATTTTATTTATTAGGGTCACAACCTACACATCGAAGTATTTATATAATACATGTTAAAATATGCCATATCTAAAGGTGCAAAGCTTGTGTGTAGCTGATCTGTGGGAGATTGTTTTGGGTATAGTCACAGTGAAATCAAGCGGATTTGGACTATGGCTGACTCGGACCATGGCTAATTTCGCGCTCAAGTTCAACCATTAGCTCGCCTTACCCCACATTACACTCGTCAAATTGATATCTTTGATAAAATACTCGTGGAAACGTCACCCAGGTAGTACGCAGCTGTTTTTCCATAAGTATGTGTTACAGTTTATCTACTCATCCAGTGACTAAATGCCTCTACAAGATTCGATAAACAACAGTACCAAGAAATGAAGTGGACCTACATTTCTGCAGCGACTCGGCTAATAATGACAGGGCGTTACCCAAACAGCAGTTTACACATTAAATAAACAAGGTTGAAATAAAAACGAGTATTTCGTTGATTAACGTCAGAAGTAAAACAGAAAGTTGTTTATGTAAAATTTGTCTAGGAGAAATATTTAACAAACATTAAACTATTATAGGACTTAACAAAATAGGGCTATGTTTCGCGAAATTTTAACTTAGATAAAATCCAAATTTTAGTAATTTGATCGGATAATATTAGATTGATTTCATGGCTTAGCCAATCGAATTTGAAGTATCTACTAAAAAATTGATTTTATCTTTGGTTAAGATTTCGAGCAACAGGTCCCAGGGTCTTTGTTTTAATAGGAATATCAGAGAAAAGTGGTCTGGGTTTTTTAAAACCAGATCAGTGGCTATGGGCCTTGGTTCGTTAACCAGATTGCTGATTATGGACCCGGTTTCACCTGATCAGAGAGTAATGACCTTGATTTTTAACCAGATCACCGATTATGGGCCTGGGTTTAACAGATGAGATAATATGGGCCTTGCTTTAATAAGGTCTGATGAAATAGACAAGGGTTTAACCTGATCAGAGACTTAGGGCTTACGCAGAGATTACAGGTCTGAATTTATTAAGGTCAAAGAATATAGGCCAGAGTTTGATAAACCAGATTAGAGGATATGGGCCCAAAGGGAAAACAAAGGTTTAATAATCAGATCGGAAAATATGGGTCTTGGTTTAATCTGATGAGGGAAATCAAGCTGGGGTAGAATTATCTGATCAGGGAATACTGGGTGGGTAGAATCATCTGATCGGGGAATACGGGGTGGGGTAGAATCATCTGATCAGGGAATACAGGGTGGGGTAGAATCATCTGATTTGGGAATACGGGGTGGGGTAGAATCATCTGATCAGGGAATACCGGGCGGGTAGAATCATCTGATTTGGGAATACGGGGCGGGTAGAATCATCTGATCAGGGAATACAAGGTGGGGTTTATTATAATCAAGCTAATCAAGATCTGGTGAAAGTTTACTAGAAGATGGAGGATCGTCATCCGTGTAGATTTTCAAGGCTCGTTCTTTTCTGGGAGAATAGGTTGACATCTTGGGACTATATTTTGCTATCCTGAAGAATAAAAAAATACACATTAAAAAATCATTTGCTGTAATCTAGTAACAAGACCAGCGAGAAAATCTCAAACCTGGTAAGCACATTAACTGAATAAGATTGATTTGAAATAAACATAAAATTAAACTGTTGATGAAAAATAGACGTTTAATTCATCCGTTGATGAAAATTGAAACCAACTATACCTGATATTTTCCTTTTGTTGTATTTCTTTCTTTCGTTCTTCTGATAATTCTGCCAATTCTTCAGTTTTATCTCTGTAAAAGATCAATTCAAAGTATTTCATAAAACACAAAATACAAGATCAACTGATGTTCACAGCTGCACACACATCTGACTGTGTGCTATATCTTCACAATTGATGCTCACAGTTACACACATCAGACTGTGTGCTTTGACAATTGATGCCCAAATCTGACTGTGTGCCTTACCGTGATCCCCATTACAAAGGTAATGAATATTGATGTTGTTCTTAGCGTTGAACGTCAGCTTCCACCAAAGGTGATATCGAAGACAAATCTTATTTTTCATTTTTATTATCTTAGCACACCTGCAGGGCAAGTGTGGAAATAAGGCACCTGTCACTGACAATGTCAGACACAAATCAGGTTTTGTCAGGCACTATACCTCTGGTGCCTGTCATTTTGTCCGGCACTGATTTGTTTTTTTTAATGATATTATTAATACATGTCCGGCATTAAGTTGAAAATGTTAGGCAGTATTTCATTAGGTACATCTAAAACCGTTATTTCCAGGCCTGGCACAGGGCTCTTTGCTGTGGGAGGAAACCAGACTGCCGGAGGAAACCCACGTGGTTGAGAAGGAGCCCCTATCTCCATGCCACATACACTCACAAACGAGATCGAAACCACAGCCGCAAGCCAGAGGTGACTGGCCAGCTAGAGGTAGAAGTGCGGCTCTCTAGAGCACTAGGCTATCCCAACCCCCCTGAATATTGATGTTAACCTACCTGTAATATACGACATGTCCGTCATCACAAATATACAGAGGTCCTACATTTAATCTCACAGCTTGTGGTGACCAATCTAATTCTAACTGAGCTTCTAACACGGACATTTCACACGGGAACGTTCCTTTACCCTGTTGATAATATAATCAATCAATCCATAATCAATCAAAAAATTAATATAATATAATCATTTACATGATCAATTAATTAATATAGTATATTATTATTCAATCAAATAATATAGTATAACAATCAAGCAATCAATAAATACATCGGAACCAATCAATTAATAAATTATAACCAATCAATTAATTAATACAGCATAATCAATACAGTATACTGGAAAGAGGAAATCACGCTAGAAAATCCTGACAACGTGGGCAAAAATTTATCATTAATGATATGTAATTCATGTTTATAAAAACCATAAAATATTTAAACATTTATTTACCTTAGCAATATCAACATTTTCTAATGGTATACCACTGATATCAGATATCTGAAATAAACATATCAAACAGTTGTAAACATAATGCAAGAGGTAAATCTGCCTATTAGAGGTCTTTCTTTGGACCTGAAATGTTATCTAAATTATTAATTAGACATTAATTAACTTATCCAGACCATAATCAACTCTCGATGTTTACAAACCAGTGGTAAAATCCAAGGGTTTGTGTCAGGAATCTAGTCCCTTTGATAATAATAATTTGAAATCTATAAGAAAGTCTAAGGAATTATTAAATGTAGTTGCCTCCCTTTAACTGTGTGGGGATGTGTCGGTTAATTATATGCATGACGTGGGTTTTGGCACAGGCAAGAAGAGTGGTAGTGGACGACGCGACATGTTAGAGCCGTTAGCTCGGCGGTCAGCCATGAAGATTATAAATGAAGTTGTGAGGCGGTTAGCCATATGAAACTCATAATGACCTATATATTACATGTAGATATATATGCTGAGATGTAATTAATACATTTTAAGAAGATGTATAAAGTTTTGAGGCAATGAAATAATTAGTCTGTCTTGTGTAACTGTAAATGTGATGAACGATACACCCGGCTGGTGACAGTTTGTCAGAACAGTGGTAAAATCCACCCTTTAAAAACAGTATCAAAATTCAAAGATTTCTAAAAACACATACTAAACTAAGGCTGTCTGTTTACAGTTAGCTCTGCTTAAGAATAGACACTAAGCTAATTGACCGACATTTTAAGTTTTAAATCAACAATTTTAGTTGAAAACATTAAAGATACTTCGATAATTTTGAAAAGTATTTAATTTGCTTCCATTCAATGAAATTGAAGAGAGTTTATAGTCGTTATATGTCAGGAGTGAAACGTAGTAGAACTGCATTACAAAACAGTACTAATTTTGGGATATAGCGGCCATTTTGAGCAGATATGGAGAGAGAGAGAGAGAGAGGCAGATATGGAGAGAGAGAGAGATGGGGTTTAACATCCACTCACACAAACTAGGTCATTTCGGGATTAACATTTGGTTTCTTTTTTTTTAATAATTTGCTTGAGCTTAGGGGTCTCTAGCAGTGGGAGGAAACCGGAGTGCCCGGAGGAAACCCATGAGGTTGAGAAGGCGACCCTATCTCCATGCCACATACCCTCACACCAGGGCTCGAAACCACAGCCGCAAGCCAGAGGTGACCGGCCAGCTAGAGGTCGAAGCGTGGCACTCTAGACCACTAGGCCATCCCACACCCCCCCCCCTCGAAATTTGAAGTAGATGAATCTGTGTAATGGGTTTTGGGGACAGTGCTAAAATCAGGGGCTTTTCATGGTCAGGGAAATTCTAAAATAACAAAGTTGTTCAACAAACCTTTGATTTGAGTTCATCAACTGTTTCATGATTCAAAACCACCTCCTGGAAACATTCAAACTGATATAAAGATGGACGCCATCGTCGAACATACAATGCTAACTGGGATGAAGAAGTTTTTTCATCAGGAGCTGAAAAACATATTAGAGATTGACAGAATCTAAAATATCTTTTTACATAGATTCTAATTATTCTAGAATTTCATTACCCTGTCAATATGCATGAGTGAAAATAGATTAAAGAACCCCTGCTAAACTGTTTAATCAGTATAACATTTCAGGTTGAGATACCCTTTATCATGAGAGATCATTGAGAAAATATACTTATCGTCTCCCAAATAAAGAAGTCACTAGCTGTCTTTCCATAGTCATGTGATATAGTTTATCATTTTTTTGTAATATGTTTGTATATTAAGATATTATATCTTGTATATTATATCAGTCTAGGATGGTGTGTCTATCTGTATCCAACATATTAAGATATTACATATATCTAATAAACTATCTGTTTGTATCCCACATATTAAGATATAATATATAACTGTATATTATATTAGTCTATATAATGGGTATATTTTATCTATCATATTATATCTATATACAGTACAATATCTACATTACTGTAAAATGCCTTTTAATAATATGAATAATAATACTACTTCAATATCAGGCCATACAAAAAATAATTCTTTCCCCAGGCAATCCTGTCATAAGATCTGATGCTGTTTTCATTTTTATGTCAAAGAATCACAATTAATATTGGGCTAAATGACTTCTCATAAATAGTCCAGAGGCTCAGTGCGGGGATGTCCATCAAATGGGCACAAAACCAGACCCAGTAAAATTTTGCATAGAATTCGATGATGAGTGGTAATCACTTCGTTGTTGGGATGTTTTTGAAACATTCGGGTCAAATGTCAAATGTGCTCAAAGTGAATACACAGCCATTCTTGTATCATGAAAATAAGCAGACCTTTCAATAAAAATGTAAACTTGCTAAATTCACCTTTGTTTAAAACAGGGAGAGAGAGAAATGAGGTTTATAATAATCTTACCATCAAGTACTTCGAGAAAAACTTCCCAGTTAGGAAAGATAGAAATATCTTTATCATAGATCAACGAATCTTGATACACGTTACCAGGATTCTTCCACGTTTTCTTACGTAAACGGCACCTGAAATATAAAACATTTCACAGGAAATAAAGCTTGAACAATCTCGTAAAAAATGGTAAAAGATAGGTTGCCAGGCAACAAAACATGCACACCACAGTAGAGTAGGTCTGGGTCAGGTGACTTGGCTATCTGATAATTGCTAGGCCTTTTTATCGACTTACCAAACCGATTTGAATTTAGTGGAGATGTCATGTGACATTATAGTCAATTTCAAAGTACTTTGACAAATCTGTTAAATGCTCCGATTAGCTGTAAACCATTCATGTGGCTGGACATAGCCTGAATAAACACGTGATCTGATCCACAAATTGCATCTAGAAGTGATCTGGTGATTTGTGTTAATCGTATCAGATATTGGTGTCGATAAATTTGTTGATTAGATTGACATTACAAATGAAAATTTGATTGAATTCAAATCACTTTGGGTAATCAGTGGTTGATAAAACACCTCATATTATAAGTCGTCAATTCCAACTGACCTGTTTAATGGAATATCTAATCCAATCTTCTCTTTAACTTCTGGTAATATAATCTTCTTAGATTCTAATACTGTCATACCTTTGGCAAATATCGTCTCAATCAGAAACTTACATGGCTGAAAAAATAAACGTTATGAGAACTGTAAACATCATTTGCTTGATAAAGACGAGAGTATCCTCGTTGAAACTTCACTTAGTATCAAACTCAGTAATTGTACCTTGTGTTAACTGTAAACAGGTTAGAAAGCACGTGGGGGAAAAGGAAAAAACTTGCAATTTGTTGAAAATGAGATCACGTAATTATTGATGTAAACATTGTAAAAATACTTCAGGATATCTTTTTGTGTGTATTTCAGTTCTTCCATATCAAATTTCTTGCAAAGTTTCTCATAATCAAACGTACAAGCTGCTGTAATGAAGTGAACCTAAACAATGATGCTAAGACTAATCTGCTTTTTGATTGGTTCGTTGAAACAACCTACATGGCTAATTAAATCATCAAGGGCAGGTAATTTGAAATTGTGAATACCCTGTGAACAGACCCTGGGGTTAGTGAAGTAGAACTGAACAATACCACTGAGAATGTGTAGACTGCTGAGGGAAATTCTGCCTGTTTAATCTTCATAGAATCACATTACAATGGTTGACTAGAAGTTAATATGATGTAAAACTACCTGTGATTGGTTGACAAGATGTTGTAAGACTGCCTTCGATTGATTATAAAAATTGATGAAATGTGAACCTACCTCTGATTGGTTGACTAGAAGTTGATAAACTTTAACTCTATGTTCATCTGGTTGTAGTGCTCGACCAAGTTTTATATTTAACTACAAAAACAACCAAAACATTTATACATAAAAAAAAATATTTATACCACATAAAAAATATCTATACATAAAAAAATAAATCGTAAAAAAATTATATTTTAACAAAATGTTGCTGTAAATGTATAGTTTACTGCTCCAACTAGTTACTAAACGTTTCTAAAGGATTAATTCAAAAGAATTGTTTTTGAACTAAACAACATGTGCTTGACAATGCCTTCCCCCCCCCTCCATTCCACTGACCCTATAGAATGAAATATTATAAATTTATAATACTAACCCGTCCATCTTCTAAGAAGGTCAAGGTATCCGATAATCTGATACTTTCAAATTCCTGGTTATTAGAGTAAACACGATATACCTGTTGATAGATAAAATAATAACTAGAATCACTCAAATAATATACCGTCTTTATAAGGCCACTTCAGAGCAGAACAGTAGGATGTTAATCACCATTTAATTTCATTTCACAAATAACTTTAAAGTTGCATTATGTCAAATCATACAAATAATATAATAACTTTAAAGTTGCATTATGTTGAATCACACAAATAATATAATAACTTTAAAGATACACTATGTAAGATAAAGAGCTGACAATTCTTGCTATAATAGTTCAAAAATAGATAATGAAACAGAATACATTAAAAATCTTTTATTCTGAGCAAAGTTACAAAAGGCTGCTGTCAAAGGAAATGTAATACAGAATAACACAATTTGATGCCATGGTTGCCTTGGTTACTAATTTAGGAATATCCTATTTCTCTGATCAGCTCCAATCAAAGTAAAGAAGATAGCCGTGTGCTATATGGGAAAATTTTGCCGGACAGCACCTTTTTCGCTCACCCCGTCACAATTTGGATTGACACCCGGAACTTCCTCAGCAAACAATCGGATCAAACTTATTACATCCTGGTTACTGAGCTATCGTGACTTGCCGATCAGAACTACAAACTCAACTGTACAAATAATTTTATTTATATCTTACCTTAAAATTTTCTGAGATCGTTCCAACAAAAGGTTCCATTTCTTTCTTAAACGCACCAAGACTGATTCTCTTATCAACAAACACAGTAACACCTGAAGTTAATACAGAATTAAGAAAACATAAAATAGATTCAAACACTCAGGAAATATAGCCATGCACAGTGTGGATATACGTCCACACAGAAGTCATGTCTCAAAAGCAACTTATCAGAAAGGAAACCCTGGCCACGAGCTTACAAAGCATTCTCAGACCTCAGTTAAGAATTTACTCAATTTTCGATCACTGTTTTGGGGAAATAATTTTTATCCAGAATCACAAATTTTGCGCATAATTTCTTATTGATGTATTTGATACATGTACATTAAAAAAAAAAGTTTTATAAAAAGCAACATTTTAGTTAAAATAAGAACAATTTTGAGTAAATTCTTAACGTAAGCCTGAGAATGCTTTGGGAACTTGGGGCCTGGATGTTGACAAAATTTGACAAGGATCCTTCAAGAAACCAAATCTCTTTCATGTTCACATACTTTTCTACACACATAATAAATCTCTGGAACAGATAATCCTAAATTGCTGGAAAACACCAGTGTTTGTCATTTTATTGAAAAGAGCAAGTGTGGTGTAACTCTGGAATGGAAGGTCACAGAACTCTGAACACCTCTTATGACCCCAATGCTTCCCACCAAATTTGAAAACAACCTGTTAAATACTGTAGCCTCTATCGTGTTCACAAGGTTTTTGGGTTGGAACAGAAGGTTGTGGAGGGCCGAAAATCAATATGGTTTGTCCTCTCATGACCCCAACTCTTCAAATCGAAATTTGAAGTATCTTTGTCAAAAAAGATAGCCTCTATTAAGTTTACAAGTTTTTGGAATAGGGGGAATACATCAGGCAACCAACCAACCATAAGGCATCGAGTGCTTAAAATCGCTTCAGACCTAATTGGAAACAAATCCATTATAAACGACGGACATGGTTGACATTATAAAAATTCCTTAATTAAATGGCATATAAATATTAACTTACTTCTCCATTTGTCTGGTTGGTACTCGTCAAACGACGCATAAAAATAATATTTAACTTCTTCTAAAGGTTCGTCTTGAAAGCTTGTTTCTGATTGGCTAGCAGAACTCGAGGTATACGATGTGGGAATCGTGTCTAAATCCCAGTTTTCATTGTCTTTAGATACAGGTGTTTCTTGTGTTACCATGGAACCACTTGAGATATAGCTAGCACTAGAATGATAATTCTCTGTCTCCGCATGTTCGACAACTGTTTCTGGAGAACAGCTTTTATACGTCCGTGAATCTTTATCACTAGATCGCTGTACGCCATCGTCCTGGCTACCTAGATCACAATTATCACCGTTATCGTCTGATTTGTCCATATCACAAGTGTCAAGGTCATCACATTTATCGCTGGGAGCGTCGGGAGACAGCGACTGGCTGCCTTGATTTGAATTTAAACTAAGACTACAGTCAGCGCTGGAACTCATGTCCTGGCTGCTGGAACCCGCACCTACGGGACTCGTACTACGAGCGTCAGATCCTGCCGGACTTAAGTCTGTGTTGTCACGACAACTATGATAAACAGACGGATCACTGTGACTACCATGAATAGATAATGTCCTGAGATAATTGTTTTCAAATTCCATTATTGGTTCACTTGTAGTCTGCGTAATGTCATCGGGGCTCATGTCATCCGATTCCGACAGCGTGCGTAGAATTTGCTGATGGCGAAGATGATTTTCCCGTAGATTTTTGAGATATTCATGGACTTCATCTGAAAATAAAACATGTTCTGTGATCAGATCAAAAATATAGAAATTACATGGCGTTGTCATTGGTTAATAAATGACAGGTGCCTGTTGATTTTTTTTATTAACATTCTCGATTATTATATGTAAGTGTAATAAAAGTGGTTTCTTTTTGCCTGGGTATCAGTATTTCAAAATAACTTCCGACAACATTATTACATTCTACATGAAAATATGCTATTTTTAAAAAAATGCTCTTTAACCAACCTTTGTGGGAATCAATCTATGTCACAATCAAGATGAAAGATTAAATAGAAAGTCCCGCCTGAATAGTTCACTCCACGCTATAAACCACAGCGCTTATTTCAAACGTCTGGGTGGGTTGGGTTGCCCGGAATGGGTAACATGTACGCGTTGCACCTCAGGGGTCTTCAGAAGTGGGAGAAAGCGAAGGACCCAGAGAAAACCCACAAGGTTGAAAAGGCGACCCTACTCCTTGACTCACTGACATAACTTACGATACTGCCACCCCCACCCCCACCCCCTCTCCTCACAACATAGCTAAGAATATACTGATAGAAGTGTAGTGTTGTACCTTCTGTTGGTAAACTAACATATATTCTGATGGTATTCTGATGGCGATCTAAAAGCTGGTAAAATTTGCTGCGTAGAAAACATTCTGCATTCTCATCTTTATTGTCACTACATTCCACATAAACCTGTAAAATAATTTCAACATCTTATCCAATCTGATTAAAACACAGATCCTATTTTGTTTTGTTTTTTAAAGTTCAAAATTTCATTTTGTTTGTTTTTACTACACTAGGATCTGGAAGAGTTGATATGTAACAGGTGTTCCTAGTTGATATGAGGAAGTAGCCAATGAAACAGTCTGTTACGGTGAGTTCTTAGTGTGTGATGCACGAAACTGTGGGTAAACCACTAGGGCTGTGTCGATATATCGATACACTGATATATGTAATATGGCCGTATCGTCGAAAAAATTCTTCAGTTCAGAAAGACCTTGAATTGAAACCCACGTGGCGAAAGAAAACGATCTCGGCATGATGGTTTGTCAATCGAATGTCTTCAACTCCCCGTATGAATTCCATGTACCGCTAAATATTATAATAACTGGATCATACATTGATGGATTCACTGACCAGTTGTTAGGTAAATTGAAATCTTCAATGAATATAATCGCCTGATAGAACACCGAATACACCGAGAAAAAATCATTTTATAATATATTTTCCCGATGGCATCTCCAATGCTGAATTCCAATGACACGTGACATCGGTTGCAAATTAGGTCAATAAACCAGTTCTAAATAGCGCTTACCGTGACTTTTTTTTATTTTATACACATTCTGACAAAAGTTTAATTTAATAAATATTGTCGTTTTTATCGAAGGCTATATCATAATCGTACGGAATTTTTATTTTTGAAAGCAATTTCAAGTATGGTTGTCACGTGACAATTGTGTCGTGTGTCTATCATCATTGGCGAATGAATAAAAAACTTTTTCAAGTTACGTGACTAGTTACGTTATAGATTTAAGCTACAAATTGTGTTAGGAAGAAATGTCATGGTGCCGTATCAGCTTATTTTGGCTACGGTATTTTCTGATATTGACAGTAGTAGAAAAATGCTAATATTTTAGATCATCGACTTATGAAAAATGAAACGCCAATGTTTCATCGAATAAACGAAGACGGTAATTTTTATTGATTATTCTGGAATATTACTGACTTAATTTCAACATGTTATGTGAATTAAATATGGATAATATTCAAATGGTGTACCTGTTGATATTTTTGTGGTAATCACGTACATTAAAATACGACATTCTCCATAAAAAAATTACCAAGACTTATTTTTGTTGAAGTCTAGTTTTAAAGGGAATGGAGCATATAATTAACCCATTTCCTACGGGACCTCAATGGCCGTTTCGTTTTAAAATGGATTTGGAAACCTGATGGCCCGATGCTTACCCATCACAAACAATGTCTTGAAACAGAATGTAGTTTGGGATTATTTTTGGCATAATTTATGACGTCACCATATCGCCAATACGTATCGTATCGAAAATGAACTGTATCGACATAGCCCTATAAACCACTAGAAACGTCACCGCTGATTGGTTAATAAAATGTAAATGATATGAAATGGGGTTTAATGTTCTACCGTTCTGCTCGGACAGAGCCAATGAAGATGGGCATACGCCATACCGTGTGCTATGAAGGAAATTTTGCCCAGGCAGAGGTGCTACGACCTACTCTTATATAATATAGAATTTGAACTGCCAAGGGATCTTTTACGTGCACACCAATGTATACACACGACTTTGTTGGGTTTTTTTTGTTCCATCTGAGCGACTAACCAGTTGTCCTTAGTTTAAACAGTATTTTATTCAATAAACTGAATTGGATTGAAAAATAGAGAGAGAGAGAGAAATGGGGTTTAACGTCCACTCAACACAAACTAGGTCATTTCGGGACTTACATATGGTTTCATTTTATTTCAATAATTCGCTTGCGCGTAGGGGTCTTTAGCAGTGGGAGGAAACCGGAGTGCCCGGAGGAAACCCACGAGGTTGAGAAGGCGCCCCTATCTCCATGCCACATACGCTCACACCAGGGATCGAAACCAAAGCCGCAAGCCAGAGGTGACGGGCCAGCTAGAGGTCGAAGCGCGGTACTCTAGTCCACTAGGCCATCCCAACCCCCTATTGAACAACAGTCAAATGCCTATATAAGTTCTCTCCAAACAAATGAAACAATTATATCGTATGTTTACAACAGACTTGTCAGGCCCTCCATACTACACTACTGACAAGGAAAATTCACGTTGGAATATCTGATGAACTTTCTTGGTTAATGTAGGGATCAAACACACAAAAATCCAGGCTATTGAGCCAGCGTCTTACCCACTTAGCCACTGTGGCCCCTAGAAACTGAAAGAGTATCGAGAAGTAGATGTTTACCTTATTACTTTTAAAGAAACCTTCAGCTTTCAGTGTTTTATTAGGAACTGTTAGAAGTCGCAGATCATTATGAAATCTTTCAAACACGAGACGAATATTATCAACGTTCACTTGTAATTTCTGAAATAAACAGAATACATATAATTCTACAGTGTCACAAATACGCAGTTTCACTAGTCTGTCTCTATTTAACATACTACAATAAATAATGGTATCAAAAAAAATGACAATAGATACTGAAGGTTTGGTATAAGACAACGGTCAAAACCAAATTCTGATCACTGTGCTGATCATCAAGAGAGAGAGAGAGAGAGAGAGAGAGAGAGAGGGAGAGAGAGAGCTGTGGAGTTTAACATCCACCCGTCCACTCGACACAACCTAGGTCATTTTGGGACTAACATATGGTGCAAGTCTATTTTAATAAATTGCTTGCAGGTAGGGGTCTTTAGCAGTGGGAGGAAAATGCAAGACTTGGAGAAAACCCACGAGGTTGGACAGGTGACCCTACTCCTTGTCATGTACAACCGGGAAATCGAAACCATGCCACTTGACTCAATGACAGAACTTATGGCCATCTAGTTTTGCGGTAAATGAAATGAAATGGCCGCACATGTTAACCATTCAACTACCCAACCTCCCGTCGATCATCGAAAATCAGGGGATAAATCACCAACTATGGTGGACAGTTTCGTAAACAATTAATGTAAACTTTTACCTGAGCTACAAGGTGTTTGAATTCTTGAATCGTTTGTACGTGGTAGGCTCGTATACTAACAGGTGCATGAATTATCTCCCTTTCTATATCAACATTGTATACCTTCACAGTTACACCTAAAAACAAAAACAACATCAGTAACAGAAACGTTATATATTAAAGAATCTTCAAATCTACTAAGTCTGTTGTGCTAATGTTGCGCGTGGATCTTTTAATTCAGAAATAAAAATAATGAAATTCTGTTTATGCAATATATTACGTAGACAAAGAGAGAAATGCGGTTTAATTTTATAAAAAATAGATACCAGGCATGAAATATTCATTCACTGAGGTTAAATTGTCTAAGCTGTCCCTGGAGGCATTTACAATACCCTAAGATATAGCGTTCACACAAGTGTTCACAAAATGAGAGAAATAATAATAATAATAAGTCTCAATTTGTATAGCGCAAAAATACTTTATGGCAGTTTCTATTGCGCTTTTTCAAGTTTGAACAAAGTCATTCACTACTGGTAAGAATAAGCTTGGTTGAAAAGATGAGTTTTAAGCTGAGATTTAAAGCTTTCTACAGATTTGGGGTATAACAACCACTCAACACAAAGTAGGTAATTCCATGATTAACATATGGTTCAGTTTTATTTCATTTATTCGCTTGCACATAAGCATCTTTAGCAATGAGAGGCAATCTAATTGAAATTCAGATCTATATTTTGTTTCGGTTTTTATAATTTCGATACACTACATCTAACAAGTTAGAGCGGGAGGTCACGTTCAGCCAGTTCAGATGTCAAGCACGCATCATTTGACCCTATAACCTCAGTCACTCGATTAACCAATCAAAATCGTTGTTTCTTTGTTTTGATTTCTATCGCTGATAACGCCTACCCACAATTCCGCGCAAAAAAGGTCAAATCCTCCATTCGACAGACAATATGATTGGCTGACCCCTCATTTCAAGCCGAACACAAGTTAAATAACAAGTCTTTCAGATCCTAGTGTAGTAAAGACAAGTAAAACAAAATTTTGAACTATAAAAACGAAACAAAATAGTATCTGTATTTTAATCAGATTGCAATGAGAGGAAACTGGAGAACCTGGAGAAAACCTTCGAGTACGGACAGGCGACCCTATATCTAGTCATGTACAAGTGGGGAATCAAAACCATGGCAACAGACTCAATGACAGGCTTAATAATGCAACAAGCACTCATTAAACCATTGTTGATGTTACCTCAGTTTTTCATCCCATCTGAATGACTAGACAGCTGTCCTTGTCAGGCCCTCTGTCTTGCATTACTGACAAGGGGGAACCATGCCAGAAAATCTGTATAAACTTTCTCAGCCAATGCAGGGATCGAACACCCGACCTCCATGCTAGCAAGCCAGCATCTTACCCATTTAGTCATCGTGACCCTGCCCGGCAATGGAATGGCGAATCAGGGTAAAGGTTGCATGCCGTTGGGGATATGAATGAATGAGAAACATGACATACCTCCTGGTTTATATTCTTGGAATGGTGAATCAGCTGTCCGGGTTTCTAATAATAGATCAAATGTATAACTAGACTTAACTCCCCCTAATAACGACCCCATATCAGTATCTTCTTCTCCTTCGTACGATTTCTCTAAAGAATCTGAATGTTCATCGTATTTAATCAGTCGACATTGGTCTAATGGTAATACAGTATCTAGGTCAAATAGCTGCAACAAATAAATATATATATATTATAAATAAATAAATATAATCTTTTTACTTATCTTGTTCTTGGGTGGCACAAAAAAGAGAGAGAGAGGGATGAGGTTTAATGCCCACTAGACACAAACCAGGTCATTTCAAGACTAACATATGGTTCAATTTTACTTTAATAATTTGCTTGCGCATAGGTTTTTTTAGCAGTGAGAGGAAACCAGAGCACCTGGAGAAAACAGGCGACCCTACTCCTTGTCACGTAAAATTGAGGAATTGAAACCACGCCAGTTGACACAATGGCGGATCTAATAATACAGCGAGTACATGCTAAACATTAAGCCAAACCGTTCTAATCTACTTAACCCATAACCGGTCAGGGTCGCATATTTGCACCACAACGTTATATCCAAAAGTGGTCACGGTCGCATATTTGCGACCATAGCAAGAACCTATTTTATAAGGAGCATTTGAGTATTTAGTTTCGTATTTAATTGATATCGCCACACACGCGTCTCAGACAGGAACTTGTCTTGTCAATAACATTGAGAAAAACATGTCTTCGTTTTACATTTTTTGACAAAAAATGTAATTTAACGATGTTAGGAATGTTAAAGACCCTCAAAGTCATTGAAATGCCTATATATGTTTCTGGCTCGGATTATGTCGATTACGCCGATTCTGAAGACGATATTTCTGATGAAAATGATTTAAAATGATATGCAAATTATAGATCAACTTATCCTCTTCAACTTTTTTATTGGTGTCAAGAGTCTATCACTTATAATTATTTGGCAGTAGTCGATTGTAATAGGCATACAAAATATTTCACGTTAGTTATCTTTTAGCCTGACCACTTGACGTCATAACGTCAAAATGACGTTGACCGGTTAAGGGTTAAAAACCGAGCCATCCGATGGCATCGAGAGTTATGGTGTTGTCATGTCAATAAATGTCTAATCAAAAATTTATATAACACTTTAGGCCTAAAATAACTACAATAAGCAGATTTCCTTCTTACATAATGTTTGGGCTCTATTTTTCGAAATCTTTACTAATGATAAAATCCAAATTTTAGTAGAAACTTAAATTTTGGTTGGCTAAGCACTAAAATCAATCTAATATTACCCAATCAAATAACTAAAAATTGGATTTTATCTTAGTTAAAATTTTGTGATTAACTAAAGTATTCTAAGTAAGCAGGTTTTCCATTCGGCCACCCAACCCCCCTTTTTTAAGAAAGCAGGCTTTGCATTATAACAGAATAATAGTAGAAATCATCACTCTGCTATCTTAAAGTATCATTGTTAATAATAATTACTGTGTAAGCTTGTTTGGTTGCTTCTCGTAGAGTTTTATCTTTGTGTATCTCAAATCTGACATCCATCTTTCTCAGTTGAACTGGATGCATACAATATAATTTAATCTGAAAAATAAAATCATTTCTATAACTATATATGGCTGTTTTTATCCCTTTCTATTACTATATGGTTATATCTATTCCTTTCTATGGCTGTATTTATCCATAATATATACTAATATGTCAGTGGTGCAGGACGAAGGTCCTGACAAGGACAGCTGTCTAGTCAAACGGATGGGATGAAAAACAGAGGTCCTTTGTACAAACTGGCAGGTACAGAAAAGATCCCTTGACAGTTGGAATTTGACGTAAGAGTAGACCGTAGTGCCGCTGTCCGGGAACATATTTTCCTCATTGGATTAAGTATAGAGTATGTTTATTTGTCTTCATACGCCCAGTTTAGGAGCAGAACAGTAGGACTTTATTTCATTTGGTTACATTTTATGGACTAATAAATATTTATATTTCACATGTCAAATAATATTAATAAAATATAGTAAGATGCAATTCGCGACACTCGACACAAACTTGGTATTTGAAGGACTAACATATGGCTCAATTTTATTTCAATAATTCATTTGCGCATAGATGTCTTTAGCAGTGGGAAGAAATCAGAGGATCCAGAGAAACCCCACGAGGTTGGACAGACAACCCAACTCGGATGTTATATACAAGCAGAAAACCAGAAACCAGACCTTATGATCTAAACTCTCTCCTGTGTCAGTCACTTACCTTACAAGTAGATTTATCTATTTCTCTCTGTCGTCTCTCGGCTTCCTCTTTAACTTGTTGTCGTTTTAATTCATCTTTTAGTACGGACGGGAATTCTTCGGGTGACAGAAAAGCTAAAAAAAATCAACAAACCTCTAATATACTTGAATATCAGAACATACTAAAATATGAATAAATCTCTAATATTAGATGCCTGAATATCAGCACATACGTAAAGATGCATTATGGAAAATTAGATAAAGAGCTGGCAGTTCTCACTATAATAGTTAAGGCTTTTTGACATGCACACCAGGCATACGCGATACAGGTTGCTATGAAATTTTGCTTAGATGACGGCATTATGGCCTACTCTTATTTCGTATCCCAACTGTGTATACAAGATCTCGTTTCTTTTTGTTCCATCCAAACGGCTATACTTTGTCCCTTGCCAGCAGGCACTTTTGTCCTATTATAATGAGTAAAGATAGTAACTGACCTGAATTACGTTTCTTGTCTCTCTGTCTATACATCAACATGTAAGCATTCGTAGAACTACAAAAACGAAAGTAGAAAACAGGAATTGGCTTATTATTCAGAATAGAAGTTGATGTCTTTTTAAACAAATTATAAGATATCATATCCTTGTTTGAAATGAACATTTTCTTCCAATAAATGCCATTGATTTAGGTGAGATACATGCAAGAAATTGGGCAGAGAAAAAAACCACGGGGTTGGACAGATGACCCTACTCCGAGCCAACCGAGGAATCGAACCCACTCCAGTTGACTCAATGACAGACGCATATGATGCAGCACGCACACGCTAACCATTCTGCCATCCATCCCCGATGGGTTTAATTAATGGAGGTAGTAAATGTTTATAATTACCTTGCGTAAGCTGAAGAATAAAAACCTCTCGTTACGCTTGAACCACCATATACTTTACGGATATCATCAAACGTTATCTACAAATAATCAATATACATATATTATTTTAATTATATCACTTGCCCATATATGGGTTTTCAGTAGTATGGGAGGAAAGACCAGGAGAAACCCAACATGTAAAGCTCGGGACTGAGAAAGCATAATCAACAGAACACTTATTATATTTCAGAAGCGTAAATATGCTACGATCATTTGTGGAACAAATGTTGGATCGCCAGGGAGTATAGAAATCAAAGAGTTCTTATAAAATAATTGAGTAAGATGTCAGAATAAAATGATTTAAATACATTCACAAGAGCTTTAAATTGAACCCTTGCTCGAACTGGAAGCCGATTGAGTTTATGTGACTAAGCTAATATTGGTTAAATCTGAATGAAATACTTTCTTTAAAAAATAAAAAAAAGACTTGAACAAGGCATGAGTAGCTGTAATTTTATCAAGAAATGTAACTACATGATGAACAAAACATTAAAACCATCAAACGAGGTTAAAATCATAGTTGAAGATTTGACTTACCCTAGAAACTTGTTGATCATTAAAACTATACCACTGA
Source organism: Patella depressa (assembly GCA_948474765.1). Lineage (NCBI taxonomy): Eukaryota > Metazoa > Mollusca > Gastropoda > Patellidae > Patella > Patella depressa. Next base: position 68,396,071 of record OX419718.1, on the reverse strand, counting down.
CCATCTTCAAACGACCTGTAGATATCAATAATAAGTTATAATATATTCGTTTATATAACAGATTATGATCCCACCATTGTTCAATTTACTAAAGATCATAAAAGGGGAGACACAACAACTAAATAATTCAGACCACAAATAGTAATAATTCAACATTTATCATCCACTCGACAGATACAACCAGGGAATCGACACCCACAAGTTGACTCAATGACATATCTTGTGATACAGTGAGCACACGCTTACCATTCGCCCCCCCCCCCCCCGATTCAACACAGGAACCCCAACATCTTACTACTGACCCGTATAATTATTAATATATAGAAGATCAACTTACTTTATGTATGCATAGTAATGGCCACCGGCTGCGCTTCCTGAATGTATCATCACAGAAAATAAATCATACTGATACGGACCCTGAAAAAAAAAACCAAAATCAAAACTCAACAAAATAATATCATATTTTGTAATTTACCTTTTTGTGTGTATTTTGTAATTTACCTTTTTGTGTGTATTTTGTAATACACCCATAGTGTGTATTTTGTAATACACCCATAGTGTGTATTTTGTACAACACCATTTTGTGTATATTTTGTTGTAATACCACTTTTTATGTATATTTTGTAATGCACCTTTTGTGTGTATCTTGTAATACACCTTTTTGTGTGTATTTTGTAATACAACCGTTTGTGTGTATTTCGTAATACACCCTTTTGTGTGTATTTTGTTATACACTCTTTAGTGTGTATTTTGTAATACACCCTTTTGTGTATATTTTGTAATATACCCTTTTGTGTTTATTTTGTAATATACCTTTTTGTGTGTATTTTGTAATATACCCATTTGTGTGTATTTTGTTATACAACCTTTTGTGTGTATTTTGAAATACAACTTTTTGTGTGTATTTCGTAATACACCCTTTCTTGTTTTTTTTGTAATTTACCTTTTTGTGCATATCTGTAGTGTTTTTATCAGATACAGCAGCTTCACTGCCTACACTCGACGAATCACTGCTTGATGATGTCCCTGATAAACTGTTCTCTACTTCAATACCTTCATCTATACCTGTAATATAGAAACATATACCTTCAACAATCTTCAACAACTCTCACTGGTGAAGAGAGAGAGAGAGAGAGAGAGAGAGAGAGAGAGAGAGAGAGAGAGAGAGGAGGGAGGGTTTATCCACTCAAACGTAAACTAGGTCATTTTAGGACTAACACAAGATTCAATCTTATTTCATTAATTTGCTTGTGTGTAGGGGTCTTTAGCAATGGGAGAAAACTGGAGGACCCAGAGAGAGAGAGAGAGAGGGAAAAATGGGGTTTAACGTCCACTTGACACAAACCAGGTCATTTTGGGACTAACATATGGTTTCATTTTATTTCAATAATTCGCTTGCATGTAGGGGTCTTTAGCAGTGGGAGGAAACTGAAGTACCCGGAGGAAACCCACGGGGTTGAGAAGGCGCCACTATCTCCATGCCAACACGCTCACACAAGGCCTCGAAACCACAGCCGCAAGCCAGAGGTGACCGGCCAGCTAGAGGTCGAAGCGTGGCACTCTAGACCACTAGGCCATCCCAACCCCCAGGACCAAGAGAAAACCCACGAGGTTGGACAAGCGACCCGACTCCTTGTCACGTACAACCAGGGAATCAAAACTATCAACAGTTGACTCAATGACAGACCTTATGAAACAGCTCACACAGTCTAACCATACAGCTATACAGCTCCCCACTGGTTGAGTGGATTTGTTCCTACTGTGCCCAATGAATTTTGTCTCAGTCCAAACATCCGCGCTATGGTCTAATCTTATAACGCATTCCAACTGTCAAGGGATATCTATCTTTGCAAGCCAACATAAATGCAGGACCTCGTTTTTTGGTCATATCCAAGCGACATTTCCTGAAGAAAAATAAAATAAATATGTCACCTTCATCACTGCTATCAACAGGACCATTAGAAGATACTTCATCTTTCTTTCTATCTAATTCCTCCCCATTCTCTTCTTCTATCTCTCTATTCTTGATATCACTGTCTTCAATAAAGGAGTTGATGTCCAGCAGATCGGGAAATGTCATTCTGTAAAGAGGGGTTAAAAGAAATTAAAATGGTGTTTAACGTTCTAATATTCCGCTGTTGGTTTAATTAATGAAATGAAATGGGGTTTAACGTCCTACTCTTTTGCACCTAACCTGGGCTAATGGAAGGCCGACATACGTCATACAGTGTGCTATGAGGGAAATTTTGCCAGGGCAGCGTCATTACGGCCTACTCTTATATCAAATTCCAACTGCCTAGTTATCTTTTACAAGCACTCCAATGTGCACACGGGACATCGGTTTTTGGTCCCATCCAAACAACTAGGCATCTGTCCTTCTCAGGCCCTCCTTCTGCATCACTGACAAGGGGAAATCACGCCGGAAAAACGAGATGAACTTTCTGGGCCAATGCAGGGATCGAACACCCGATCTCCAGGCTAGCGACCCCCGGTTTGATAAAGATGGACATGCACCATACAGTGAGTAATGTGGGGAGTCCTGAGAAACGTTTTTCGACCAAAAACCATGATATATCCCATGATCTTGTGGTTAGCAAGGCAACACCATGATCTATCCCATGACCTCCTTCAAGAATAAATCTCTTGTCCTAAAAGGTAGCCATATCCAAACATCCAATAAATAGTATACTATTTTGTAATGTGGTTCTACTACGTTTCACATTTGTTATACATACAAAAACTAAATAAATATTTTCTATCACAGTAAATGCAGACATGATTTTAGCTGTTGCAAAAAAAAAGCTGAAAAAATCGGGCTGTGGGGGGGGGGGGCTAACAATATCATAACAAAAGCGTTGTGAAAAATCGGAACCGACCACAAAAAAATCAGAACCAGATAGGACAAAAAGCGGAAATCCGCTTTAAAGCGGGGAAAAATCATGTCTGTAAATGGAAGCAGAATAAATAAATGTCAACCAAGGGGAGTTTTTTTTCCCTCCCCTTAAAATTGAAAATCACTCTCCTTTACAAAGTCATTGGGGGTTTATTAACATTTATCTACCAATCCCTCTCCTTAATATCAGATCACACTCCCTAATTTCTAAATCTTTCTCCTTAATTTCTAAAGCATTCCTCTTATCGAAACTGGGAGAACCCTTCAGGAGAGCCATTTTTTTCAATTTGTTGATCGAGGGGAGCTTTTTGGGGCTCTCCTCTGAAATACAAAAAAAACCGACTGATTATAGTTAGTGTTTTTGACTAAAATCATCGACGTTGGACTTAAATGTCGCTCAACTAACTTAATGTCTGTAGACAGGCAGTGTCAGTTTAGTATGCACATACATGTGACCTCTGTATTATTCAAGACCTGGGCTACAAAATCATGAGAGTTCTCACCTGTTGTTCAGTTTGATACGATGCATCGTAGAATAATCAAAATCAAATCTTTTTAACTGCATCGTCAGTAAATAGGGAAATGTTATAAACTTCAAACCCTATAAATAAAAAATTTTGAACTATAAAAAAACACAAAAAACATAAAGCAATTTCTTTTTAAAGAGGGGGTAGATAGTAGAGGGAGTAAACTAAGTCATTGCTGGACTACATATGGTTCAATTTTAATTCAATAATTTGCATGCACGTAAGGATTTATAGCAGTGGTCGGAAACTAAAGACCTGGAGAAACGTAAATCAATTCCACGTCATTTGACTAAATGACAAATCTTGTGATTTCACAAGCTTGTGTTAACCCACTATACCCCCGACTTCCTTCTAACTCTAGTTAGTATGAAGGCAGGCAACCTGCGTGAGCGGTGAAGATTGCGCATAACATATACACACCACAATGTGCAATGAGAGAAACATTACTCAAAAGCGTTTTCACTAACTATCAATGGAACTCCAACTGTCAAGGGATCTTTAGTATCCACGCGAACTTGTATACGGAATCTCAAAGATTAATAACATGTGGAATAATTTTAACAATATATTTTGAAAGTTACCTTGTGAGCATTACATTTTTTATTACATCTTTCACAGAAATATTGATTGGAATCTTCTAATGTTTCTGGTTGTACAAACGCATTCATGGCTTCTTCCTGTAAATAATAAAAAACATATAACACATGAAAAACAGGGTTTAACAGCTGATGAAGACGTTTGCCATGCAGTGTGTCTTGTTTTGATCATAAATGCCTAATTAATAATTCATATAACATTTCAGAAAGACCTGCAATAGACAGATTTAGCTCTTGCATAATGTATGTTTGAATATAGCACTATCTAGAAAATGTTTTGATATCTGGTTTGCAGACAAACGAGACAGCACACATGCACGTATGTCAACCAAATATATATTACACGTAGAATATATCTTATTATAAGTAATACATACCACGCTACCATAAGCTTTGTTTGAACCGAATGGTTGTACGACCAGGGGTATATCTAAATATGCATCTGTTCTAGCACTTTCATAGCCACACTGAAATTAAAAAATTAAAATCATCAGTGATATTTAACTTATTTCTTTGGAGGAAGAGACAAGATTGGGGTTTAACGTCCACACGGCACAAACTAGATCATTTCAGGACTAACATATGGTTCAATTTTCTTTCAATAATTCACTTGCGCGTAGAGGTCTTTAGTAGTGGGAGGAAACCTGAGTAGTCAGGGAATCAAAACCACACCAGTTGACTCAATGACAGACCTTACGATTCAATGTGTGCAAGTTAACCATTTGGCCATCGAACCCCCCAAATTTCTTTGGACTTATTGAATGATTTTTAATGAGCAAACTATTAGTTTCTATGGTTTTTGTTAGTTTCTATGGTTACATACAACTACTCTATTTTTAAAGAATGCACAGGGGTAGGGTTTAATGCCTCATAAATAGGCCAATGGTGCGCAGTTCAACTATCACTGATCCCCCTTTTGAAACGAGCATTGTTGTCTTGGCAACCATGTAATGATCGATTACAGATGCCTACATATTTTTGTAGCCGGAAGTGGACGCTAACCGCTATTCATCTTGTTCTTTTTCTTCTTCTTGGGGTGACGCTCTTTTCGAAAAACCCTAGGGTTCAGCTCAAACCTGATCGACATGAAAACTGGCATGCTCTAATTCTGATTTGGTGACTTAGATTTTTGAATTTCTTCCAAGATGGACTGGGGTCAGTTCCTGGTCCACAGAATGGTCGTACTTGTTCTTACATATCACTAAACCTACCTCTAAACATTTCACATAATCTTTCAGTTTTCCTTGATATAACTGGTTTATCAAATTTGCTTGTTTTGTGTTCTTCCATTTTTGTTCCAAGGCATCGAACATTACGCGGCACAATTCCTGGACATCGTGTTGCTGCCAGACTGCAATAGAGAGAGAAATAGTGCTTAAATAGGTTATTTGGTACAATTTTATTTCAATAATATCTGATTTACATGGACCATTCTAAACTACGCAACATTAGAAACCCATTAGTTGTTTATGATTTTCAATAAATTTTAATAATTATTCAAAAATGGTTTGAAACTAAACATTAAATACAGAGAGAGAGAGAGAAATGGGGTTTAACATCAACTCGACACAAACCAGGTCATTTTGGGACTAACATATGGTTTCATTTTATTTCAATAATTCCCTTGCGCGTAGGGGTCTTTAGCAGGAAAACCGGAGTACCCGGAGGAAACCCATGAGGTTGAGAAGGCGCCCCTATCTCCATGCCACATACGTTCACACCGGGGCTCGAAACCACAGCTGCAAGCCAGAGGTGACCGGCCAGCTAGAGGTCGAAGCGCAGCACTCCAGACCACTAGGCCATCCCAACCCCCCCATTAAATACAGAAACTTCGGCTAAAACAAAACTGGTCAAAAACAACTACATGATACCCAAGTTATAGTGGATATCAAATTTTAAATACAGCTATACAAAGCTAACCCAACATTTCCCTTATATTAAACAAGAAACTTAAATGACCTGCAATATGCATCTTTCAGCTAGAGAGAGAAAATGGGGTTTAATACCCACTAAGACACAAATTAGGTCATTTCAGGACTAACATATGGTTCAATTTTACTTCAATAATTTGCTTCCGCATAGGGGTGTTTAGCAGGGGGAGGAAACCAGAGGACATGAAGAAATGCCACGAGATTAGACAGGCGACACTACTCCTTGTCACATACAACCAGGGAATCGAAACCACATCAGTTGACTCAATGACAGACCTCATGATACAGCGTGCACGTGCTAACGATTCGGCCATCACCCCCCCCCTCCATCTTTAAACGAATTAAACATAATTACCTTCACTGCTATCCCAACCAAAACTTTTAGTTAGATCAGTTGTTTCTACAGAACGTTTCTTGGACGTCTGAAAAAAAAAAAGGTAAAATATAATTACCTTAATTAAGTAACTAATATCAATTTTCAGCAATTCAAAAGATTATGTAATGCACATATTATTAGTACATATCATTAGGACGAAAATTGAAATAACAATACGAGATATTCTCCCAGCTTGAATTTAAACTAGGCCTATCAATTATGTTCGTGAATAATCATATAGGAAGCAGGGAGTCATGGTAGCTAGGTGAATAAGATGCTGGGTCACTACCCTCGAAATGAAATGGGGTTTAACATTCTGCTTATGATAGATTAATTTGTTTGAATATGTTTTAGTCCAATTATATCACCAGATCACCCAGTTTGTACACGGGAATGCATCTTTAAATATTAAATAATAATAATCCACATTTTCTTGGTATTTGATAATTTCCAAAAAACATAAATACTGAAGGTTTTTAACGTACCTGTAATTGCAGAAAAAGACGCTGTAGATGATATGGTATATTTTTAACAGCGTCTTCTTCTGTTCCATCATATTCCCACCTTAGAATAAACATACATATTTTGATGAAAAAAGCAATTTTGTCCATGGCATTAATTTCTATGGTGACGGGTTCAATACAAGAAAATAATGGGGTTTAATGTCCACTTGACACAAATTACGTTATTTGGGACTAACATGGTACAATTTCATTTCAACAAATCTCTTGCATGTAAGAGTCATTAACAGCGGGAGGAAACCTAGAAAAAGCTTGGGATCGAATGACTGACCTTATGATCTGAAATGCAGAACCGGATAAGACACTGCATCGTGCAAGCGCCATAAGATAACAAACTTGTATTGTGCTAGCAACACAAGATAATGAACATACCTATATGGTGCTAGCTACACAAGTTAACGAACATACTTGTATAGTGCTAGTGCCACAAGATAACAAACCTGTATGGTGTTAGCTACACAAGATAACAAAACTGTATGGTGCTAGCTACACAAGATAAAAACCTGTATGGTGCTAGCCACATAAAATATAGAGAGAAATGGGGTTTAACATCCACTTGATATAAACTAGGTGATTTCGGGACTAAGACATGGCCCAATTTTATTTCAACAATTCGCTTGCACTTAGGGGTCTTTAGCAGTGGGAGGAAACAGGAGGACCAGGAAAAAACCCACGAGGTTGGACAGGTAACCCTATTCCTCATCACGTACAAATGGGGATACGAAACCACGCCAGTTGACTCAATGACAGGTTTATGATACAGCACGCACATGCTAACCCTTTGGCCATACAACCCCTGCGTCACAAGCTAACAAACATAAATGTTTGGTGCTAGCGACACAAAATAACAAACATACCTGTATAAAGCGTTTCTGAATTCAGGTGTCATATACAACGTCTGTAATAAACTGTTCAGATAACACGTCATAGCTTGATTAACCAGTCCTATAAAACCTGTAACAACAAATACTACAACTTGATTAACCAGTCTTATAAAACCTCTCACACCACATCAGATGGCCAAGATATTAAATGGATTAGAACATACAAACAAGCAACCGAATAATCTATCATTAAAATGGATACTAAAAATGTTTATTTTCGTAGCAATGGTACTTGATAATCAAGACTTTTTAGCTTAAATCTTGTCAAAACTTCAATCATTCATAACTTTGATCAGAATAAAGTAATTTGACTGAAATTTTCAATATGCATTTTTCATTTTATCTATCTTAGAAACACAGCCATCTCTTTAACAACATCTTATACTATACATTTATTGAGGGAAAGCAGAAGAAGGTGCATCTTTCTTCGTTAAAAATATCGGAGAATTATCGGAACACATTCATAGCAAAGAGACTTGCCACTGCCCGTTTTCGTGCAAATAAACACATCTTTAGTTCCTAAAACTGTTCAATTGATTTTTTTCTTTTTGGTTTTCCGTTAGTTTCTCAATTGAAAAAACTTTCAACGGCTGTAAACTTGTCTGTTTCTTTTTCTATGGAGGTCGCCATGTTTGTTTACAGTGTGTTATGTGCCACGACCTCTGACTGGACAATGCTAATTAGTCACGTGTAAACACAACGGGCGTAAAAGTTCGGGAATTGCTGAGTATTGAAGCAACGGTTAAATGTCTATAAAACTCGCGGACGCTGCTAAAGGAACATGAAGTAGGTGGGAAGTTGAGGGGTGGGGGTGGGGGGGCGTTCACTAGTCCGCCAATGTACTAGTCTGTAGCTATAAGAAATACTATATGGGTATCAATAAACCTAACCCTACCTTAATAACGAAATGAAATGAAATGGGGTTTAACGTCCTACTCTTTTGCTACCTTAATAACAGATTATCAGTGGACTAATGAACCTGCAGACTAGTAAATATGTGAATTAATGCACCCATGGACTAATCAACATTTCCACGGGAATACATGATGGTACCGTCACTACTTTGGTTAACAAAAGTTTGATGATCATTACCTAGTGAACATGTGGATTAGTACAAACGTGGACTACTCAACATTTCCGCAGGAATACATGATGGTACCATCTATACTTTGGTTAACAAAAGTTTGATGATCATTACCTAAAGCAATTCAGCTGTTACGTAACAAAGAATTTACTGACCTGTATCTGATTTCAAGAGTGCTTGAGAATAAGAACAGCTGAAATCTGAAGCCGACGAACCGATGCCTACAGATGACGTGTCGCTGAAGGTGGTGGAACTACTAGGTATCGAACTGTTAGACATCGTTTTATAACCAGACGCTTCACCCATCGACATATCTGAACTTGATGATGACGTCTAAAGAGAGAAAAATAATTTGAAATAACAATTATAAAGTACTGGTACCAGTATATACATCAAAATTCTATGGAATACGAATTATATTAATGAGTGACCTTTTCAATGACTGCCATAAGAGATAAAAGAATGAATTTAAATAATTGTACAAGTATATGTAGTTGAAAGCCATTCTAGAATAATGAATACCATTTCTCATTTATTTAGGATATTCATTAGGGATGCACTTTTTTATTAATTTATCAGGGATAGAACTTCATTTTTAAACATGCTTGTTGATTCCAAACAACAAGCAAAAATTGGATTCAGAATAAATTTGTGCTGCAACTTTTATTTTGTGGTGGCAATAATTTTATTTTATTTAGTTTAAAATTTTTGCAGTGGAAAAAAATAAAAGTTCTACCTAAAATTGTATTTCTGACGCAGGAAATAGGGCCTGGCAAGGAACAGCACCTTGTATGGTGAATACCTGTGTTCATTAGCTCGTTAAGTGCAGAATAGTAACATGTCAAAACTAAATATGTTTCACTAATGACATAAACAAAGTTAAATTTCAAATTGGCCAAACCTTGGAGAACGAAGGAATGACAAATTGGTAAAATTTAAAGCTACAAATACCTCCAGTTTTTTAGGTTCCACACCATCTTTCTCAAAAACATAGAAATCTTGACGTTTACAGTCAGAGTTACACACCATGGATAGGGGTTGATCTGGCATATCATCTAAAAATACCTGAAAAATAATCATCAATTACATGTATAAGTACATGTATAGGTACATGTATAATCCTTTCGAGACATTTAGAGCAATAAACAATAAATGATGATTAAATATTTATTAGTTAAAGAGTTTGATAAAGAGTTGGTCATTCTTGCTATAATAATTCAAATATAGATGATAAAAAAAGAAAATATTGAAAATTTCAGGCAACTTAATTCATTCTGAGTCAATTTATTACTGTTTATTGTTTTGACAAGATGTGTGCATAGTGGTAACCAGCGCACTGGTATTCGAGACATGGCTTCATTTTCTCATTTTTAGATTAAAGAGAGAGAGAGATGAGGTTTAACGTCCACTCAACACAAACTAGGTCATTTCGGGACTAACATATGGTTTAATTTTATTTCAATAATTCGTTTGCGCATAGGGGTCTTTAGCAGTGGGAGGAAACCGGAGTGCCCGGAGGAAACTCACGAGGTTGAGAAGGCGCCCCTATCTCCATGCCACATACGCTCACACCAGGGCTCGAAACCACAGCCGCAAGCCAGAGGTGACCGGCCAGCTAGAGGTCGAAGCGCGGCACTCTAGTCCACTAGGCCATCCCAACCCCCCTTTTTAGATTAAATTTTAAAATGGCGAAGCATTCTAATCTAGTTAATATCAGGTGTATCTGATGCCATCAACAGTTGATTATGGTCTTGTTGTGTTAATAAATCTTGCATAATGTATGTTTTACCGTTAGTGATGATTTACTGTAAGTAAAACCTCGAGCCAGACTAGCATCCTAAGGTGAAAGGGCCTTTTCATTTTATGCATCGTTACTTTGAAACCAATTACATTATTACTTTCAAATTGCACTTGAACTCATTTATTCAAACAGGCTTTTTATTGATTTTACACATTTACTGTTTTATGTGTAGTTAATATTTTCATTTTGTCTTCCTCTTTTTACTTTGAGGAAATATTATTTTCTATAACTTTTCTTTTTATCACAAATTATATTTTTACTTTGTTATTGTTAAGCGCATCTGAACACTTTGGTGAAAGATTCGCTATATAAATGTATTATTAAATAATAAATAATAATAATAACTTCAACACATACTTGGAAGAACAATTACTTTAAAAACATTAATAACAGAACTTCATTTGTCTGTGCGAAAAATACTATACATTTTGATCTAACAAGTTATAGCGGGGGTTCAGCCAGTTCAGATGTCAAGCACGCGACATTTGACCCTATAACCTCAGTCATTCGATTAACCAATCAGAATCGCTGTTGCTTTGTTTTGATTTCTATCGCTGATAATGCCTACCCACAATTCCGCCCAAAAAAGGACAAACCCTCGATTTAACATACAATTTGATTGGCTGACCCCTCATTTCAACAGGACAGTCGTATTTGACACTGTCACATGAGATCTGTATGGAATTGGAAAAGTGCTCACTAACCCTACTTTTATTTATGGGACCTTGTAACATTTGGGGGCTTCCTTAAAAGGGAATAATCAAATTTTCTTACTTCTTCCATTTTTTCGCCATTTTTATACTCATATCTAATGGATACGGTATGCCTCTCGAATCCACAGATCTTTGATATTTCTGACGTTGCTTCTGTAATTCCCATGGAAATGGGTAATGTGACAGTATGGCGAGTCGAGCTTTGAGAGTTGACCATATTTCGTATAATACATGTTACTTTTAATTCATCAGCAGTACTTCCATTCTGAAATATAAAAACCCAACATATAACTGATATTTAGACAACTAATGAAAACAGGGAAAGATTTGTAATCAGGGCTTTCGTTTCAAACGTTTGCCTACCAGTCAATTTTTACCGGTACATTATTTTGTTTAGTCCTGATTAGAAAGATAATTTTTTCCTATTTTTACTATCATTATAAATTTTGTAGCTGTTGAAACACTTAAAGGGACAATAACATTCTTGCTGGCTTGGTAGCTCCAGAAAATAAATAATACCCTTATTTTAAGTACTAGATGTTTAAGTGTCCTACCTGTTGTGTAAATTATCCATTACAACCTATTTTACTTGTCCAGAGAGTTTGAAAATATTTTAAAATCCAAGTCCCTTTTGAAAAGGTTTACGTTAGACTTTTCAAATCAATTGGTTAAATTTTTCGAATTTTTTAAAATAGGTGTGTTAAGATGAAATTTATATCATCATTTAATTGGAATTGGAATATTCTAAAATAATACAATTTGTTGACCAGAATGAAGATTGGGAAATATTATTCAGTTACAACAAGAGTGTTATTGGGGCTTTAAAATTTGGGAGGAAGATCTACCGACAACCCTGGATACTTGCAAAGATTGCTCTAAATTATAATGAAGTGAACAGGAGACAAGACAAAAAATGGCATCTCCAAAAGTCCTTATCTATAAAGAATTTTTTTCATGTATATTATTATTAATTTAATAGTTAATTATTATTCTTGTGCATACCAGTACTTTCTTACTTTTTAAAATTTGTATGTATTTTTCATCTCTATGTTAATAAGATTTACATGTTGCCTGAAAAGAGTGAGTGTTTAATGTTATAAATATCTGTCTATGCTTGTGATAGGCTGGTTTGGGCAGTCTAACAAGATCTATTAAGGGCAGTTTCAGGCAATCTAGAGGTGCTAGTAACAAAATCAAATGATATTCCATTTTATGCTCAGAAATGGAATTCTCAAAATCTCACACAACTGAAACATTTGATAACAATTATGCTCACACGCCACCATACCGAAGGCCTACCGTTTTAATTAAGGACTGCAAGAAATGTAACAAAACCAAATTCTACCTCATTCGGTTGGGATTCAGTCAATTCAAAGCATTACAGACAAACAATCAAGCAGCCTGGTGAGATTTTTAGACTATGACCAATGGTACATAGTTATAGTAAATAGCTAGATCAGTTTTAAGCTGTTGACGCTGCTGTTATTTATTTTGATCTGAATCCAATCACTAGCTAGACTCTACGGGTACCAGTCAAGTCGTCCACAAGCAAAGTTGTCCACAGTGAAGTCGTCCACAACCGTTGGTGAAGTCGTCCACACACATTGGTGGAGTCGTCCACAACTATTGGTGATGTCATCCATAACTATTGACTATTGGTTATGTCGTCCACAACTAAGAATAATACTCGTACACAACTAAGAATAAGGATCGTACACAATTTAATCGTATCCACAACTATTGGTGATGTCGTCCACAACTAAGAATAACACTCGTACAGAATTTAATCGTATTGACGAAATAGCTAGTACTCGTTGACTATTTTGTTATTTGATTTCAGATCGAATCACCAATGTTTTTGTACTAAAGTTAATCGTATTGTTTGTATGAATTTATTATATGATTATTGTTGATTGTTTGATTAGTATTGACGATGTTTTCGTAATAAAGTTAGCGTAAATTAGTCAATATGAGAAAGACATTCGAGGGGGGGCGTGATCGACTGTCTTCTGCGACGGTAGTGTCATATTTATTCCTATTTATGCAAATTCTTTTTTATTTGGAAACCATTAAAACACACACTTATAGTTAAATTATAGAAAATCGCACGAGAAGCTTGAATCCTCGATTGAAGGGTGTATGTGATCAAACAACAATTTTTTTGATTGGTCAGAGGGGTCTATCCGCAGAAAAATTTACAGTTACTATTGGATGACAGCATGCATGCAAGAAACAAACCATCTTATTTGCATATTGAATATTTTATAGAATAATGGTTGGATCGATAACCTCAACGACCAAAATGTATTACCTTTTATTAGTGTGCTACCTAGTATGCCCTAATATACAATACAGATAAGGATTATTTTCGCGTTAACAAAAATATTTACTTGCCATTATATACAATAATAAATGGAATATTTTCACGTTATATAATTACTTGATGCTTCACGTTTCCAGCACCCAGAATCAAATTTAGCAATATTTTTCGTGTGGGCCAAAATAAAGTTTTGTACGACTGTGATAAAGCCTTCAATATTTTTAAAATTAACCCTCTGTCAGTAGTGTATAAAATAAAAAATCATAAACGCAACTATTTAGAACTGGTTTATTGGCATAATGCCAACCGATTTGTCACCTGTCATTGGAATTCCCCAATGGAGATTCTGTCGCTGGAAAAACATCCACTCTTTCCTTGTGTATTCGATGTTCCATCAGGGAATGATGTTCAATGACGATTTAAATTTACGGTACCTAACAACTGGTCAGTTAATCCATCAATGTATTATCCAGTTATTATTTTAATATCTACCGGTACCTGAAATTCACACGGACAGAGCGTGTAAGACGTGCAAGCTTTGTTTGTTTATTTTACCAGATTATCAAAAGAATATCCATATCACGAAAGTAAACTATGTCGCGTGGACGTCTTTACCAACATATTGCTATATCTTCAAATTAAACTAAGTCTTGTGGACGACTCCACCATCGAGTGTGGACGACTCCACCAAAGGGTGTGGACGACTTCACCAGATTTTTCGTGTGGACGACTTGACTGGCATCCGACTCTACTAATATTATAGATAGACCCATTGATTGGTCTACTTTATTCAGAAACTAAAGCAATGAACATGGTTATAAATACATATGTACATTTACAAGGTTTTTAAAAGGTTGTAATAAATGTAATAAAAGTCAACGAACCGAAACTGAAAATGGATTGAACTTGTACTTCATGTTGCAATGTTATTTTCACTTCTGAAACTCACTGATCAGATTTGGTTCCTGTTCATAATAAATGTTTTTATTTTCAATGTTTGTTTACAACCTCATTCTCTCTTACCTCGGTTGAGACAAGTTGTGTATTGTAGTCAGTGACCATTTTTAAATCTTTCTGAACAAAAATTTATAATTATTAAGCTTTTAATCATTCACGTCAGAGTCTTTCATTTTGAAATAAATTCTGGACACACGAAGAAGAATTACTTCATCACAGAAAGTATGGCTGCTCCGAATCGCGTTAATTCACGCGAGATTACTTAGATCGCGAGACTGTGTCCAGTTATCGCCCTTTTAGTAGCGTGTCAGCCTTCAAGATGAGGTGTGTAGGAAATTCGTCTTCAAATCCGAAGTCATCTTTGAAATAATATGGCATAGCAAAATAAAATATTTGATATTGTGACTTAAAATTCTTTATGCTTAATACGCATATAGTATTTAATTCGACGTTAACGTCGATAATTTGTATAATTGGATAAAAAATTAACATGGCACACATCATGACTTATTTCTGTTTGCGAACGAATGGCATATACTTGCAATTTGTTGTGAAATCCCCTACAAACGATCAAATTTTATTATTTTCTACATTTTGACTAATAAGGTTTATTTTGTATTAGGGTTAACCATTGAATGTAGAAGAAATAAACTAAACGAAATATTCTTAAAAACTAGTAAAAAGTCTCCCAAGTAAATCTGAATATTGGGAGTTGCATTAAAACTTAAAATAAAACCACCCTCCTACTCCTAGATCTATCATTAGGAAATTATTTAGGCTACAAATTGATGCGGAAAAAGAGGCCTATCATATTTATTAGTGATTAATATTTAGAGGTGAATTGTGGACGATCATGATCATTTCCATCACATTTACACAAAAAAACTAGCCGTTCATTCATACTGACTGAAGTTATTTAGGTTTAAAACCAATAAGACAAAAATGTGAGTCACATCAAACATGAATGCAGAATTGTGTACTTCTGAAATTGCAAAGACTAGTTTCTTTAAGATTCTCAATCTACTGTTATTTGTCCATCTTTATAAAATTGTAGGGGGGGTGGATGGCCGAATGGTTAGCGTGCACGCTGTATCATCCGGCTTGCCATTGAGTCAATTGGCGTGGTTTCAAACCCCTGGTTGTAAGTGGTAAAGTTAGGGTCGCCGGTTACCCCCCCCCCCCCCCATCCAAGTACTCCGGTTCCCTCCCACTGCTAAAGACCCTATACGAAAGCAAATTATTGAAATAAAATAAAACCATACGTTAGTCCCAAAATGACCTAGTTTGTGTCGTGGATGTTTAACCACATCTTTCTTCTCTCTCTCAAATTTAAACAAATTGTAAAATAAATTTTTGTATTTCAGTAAGATCAACAGAGAAAATCTGAGGGAATCCATTTCCAATATCTTTGAATTTGCTACCAAGACCAAGAAGCGGAAGTTCACTGAGTCAATTGAACTGCAAATTGGTTTGAAGAACTACGATCCCCAGAAGGACAAGCGTTTCTCCGGAACCATTCAGTACGCCTGGGACACAATTCTTTTCTCTTTTAACCACCCGCAGGTCTCATAATGGCAGATGGATCAAAATTAATTCTGACAGATTTCAAAAATACAATTTAAAATTTTTAAAACAAACCTCAAAATTTAACTATTCTCATAAACAGTATGTTTTAGAATAATTGTATAAAAACTCAAATTGAACCTAATACTGTCTCTGCCAGTATGAAACTGAAAGGGTAGTTGGCTCTCAAGTCAACGTGACCCCTACCTAGGGTCATTAAATAATTAGGTAGGATCTGACCTTTTAATCTTGGGTCTGAATCCGCCACCCACGTCCTGGGTGTTA
Source organism: Patella depressa (assembly GCA_948474765.1). NCBI lineage: Eukaryota > Metazoa > Mollusca > Gastropoda > Patellidae > Patella > Patella depressa. Next base: position 68,379,620 of record OX419718.1, on the reverse strand, counting down.
TATCAACCTCGACATGTCGTGGTTTGTATTAAAGTTCAATTTCTATTTTAAAATCTTCAATTCATTGTGTGGTTTCCACTGACCCCATTCAAGTTATGTACTATCATGAAACCTGGGAATAAGTACCTGTTAGACATAAAAATCTGGCTGGCATTCTTGAGTGAGACAAATAACCCTTTGCTGAAACACCTGTCCAACCTCATGGGTTTTCTCCGGGTCTCCCAATTTCCTCCCACTGTTAAAGATCCTTACGCACAAGTGAATTATTGAAATAAAATTAAACCATATGTTAGTCACGAAATGATCTAGTTTGTGTCAAGTGGACGTTAAACCCCATTCCACTCTCTCCTCTGCTGAAAAACAATTCTCGTTGCTTTGTGGAGAACACCTCTGGATTTCCGGAGTGAGTTCCCACGCCTCGTTTGCTCAGGACACGAAATGGTTCTAGTCATTAGGATCGGACCCACCCCCAAAAATTCCTCTGTTCACATTAGGATGGGACCCCAAAAAGTTCCTGTGTTCTCATTGACTTGCATGTAAAACTACCCGATATTGGAATTACGCGAGTTTAGTTTTCTCTGGGTCCTCCCTCTGCTCAAGACCCCTACAGGCATGTGAATTATTGAAATAAAACCATATGTTAGTCCTGAAATGACCTAGTTTGTGGCAAGTGGACAGTAAACCCTATTTCTCTCTTTTCACTTTGTGCCTCCAAATCCATTGTTAGTTAGATGTTAGATTTAAGTAAATACATTTTCTGATTTCTCGCTTTAGTCTACTCACCTTTCTAATGTGGCTATTTTAATCTTTTAGATTACGTCATGTTCCAAAACCTAAGATGAGAGTATGCGTCCTTGGTGATCAGATTCACTGTGATCAGGCTAAAGCCAATGATATGCCCTGTATGGATGCAGATTCCTTGAAAAAACTCAACAAAGACAAGAAACTCGTCAAAAAACTAGGTATGTTGAATTAACATTAAATCTTCTTGACACACTCACCTTTAGTTACATAGTTCAATCCCTGCGTTAGCTGGAAAAGTTCATTGGTATATTTCTGTGCAGTTCCTTGTGAGTTGTAGGACAAAGGGTCTGACATTGGACAAGGCATAGTCATTTGAATGGGATGGAAAACAATGTACACAATGGCAGCTGGAATTTGATGTAAAGAGTATGAATTTGATGCAAGAGTAGTGCCGCTGTCCAGGCAATATTTTCCACATTGCATAGCATATACCCGCATCCATTAGCCCAGTCAATATAGAGTAGTATGATGTTAAACCCTATTTCATTAAATGTCATTTATCATTTCAGCCAAGAAATATGATGCTTTCCTTGCGTCTGAAACTTTAATTAAACAGATTCCTCGATTATTGGGACCCGGTTTGAACAAGGCTGGTAAATTCCCCACACCTATATCCCACAATCAGTCGATTGTCAGCAAGGTCAACCAGGTCAAGGGAACCATCAAGTTCCAGATGAAAAAGGTAGGTACTACGATAATTCAGAGTAGAATATCACAAGAATATTGTGCGATTAAAACAAGTCTTGAGCAGACGTGACATGGAATAATGTTGCCTGACCCATTTCCTGTGTGTTCCCCATAGCTATGGACCAATACAAGCAAGCATAATTATTGAAATAAAACTGAACAGTAGGTCTTGTGAAAGTTGCACCCTGTTACTCTTTGCGTTAACAATGGAAATTTAATCGATTAATGTAGACTTGATTATGCACCTACGTTTTGTCTAGTAAACCTTACATCTAGTTACTCTTTGAGTTAAAAATGACAATAATGGAAATTTAATAAATAAATGTAGTCTTGATTATCAACCTATGATGTAAATTTTGTTGCATGTATTACCAGACCTAAAGATGGTGATATATAATTATTCTGAGGTTGATTTCATACTCAATTTAAGGGTTTTATCTGGGTTCTATTCATCAGTTGTACGTGACAAGGGGTAGGGTCGTCTAACCAACTTCATGGTTTTTCTCAGGGTCCTCTGGTTTCCTTCCACTGGTAAAGACCCCTACGAGCAAGCGGAGTATTGAAATAAAATTGAACCATATGTTAGTACCGAAATTACCTCAACCATAAACTTAGCTTTTAATCGAGCTGAAACTTGCATCTTATGGAGATGCGAGTCACATCGGCTAGGGTTCTCTTCTGGTATTGGCCACAAAGGAACTTGGGATTAGCCTATGTAGGTTGCCCTCATATTGGACGAAGAGTCTGACTAGATTCTAGTCCTTTGGATGGAATAGAAAACTGAGGACCTGTGAACTTGTTGGATTTCTCATAAAATAGCCCCTTGACCTTATGTTGGAATTTGGAATAAGAGCATGTTGAGTGCTGCTATCCAGGCAAAATATCCCTCATATCATACCGCATGACATGCTCGTCTTCATCAGCACAGTGGGTGCCGAAAAATACGATGTTGAACCCCGTTACATATCTCTTATCCAATCTGAAACCAATTCCTGAGTTTGGGATGAAACAGAGTCGTTAAAAATATATTAGACTTGAGTACTTACCATTCAATGATGACAGTTTATAGATCAGATATTATTTGAAGAGATATCCTTTCGCTCACTGAGAATGGTACCTACAGCAAAACGTGAAACCTTAGAAACTCGGTGGATTCAATTTGGATGATGCTATAGAAAATACTGACACCAGAAAATTTTGGGATAATTGACGTTTCATTCGGAAACAAAATGTAAAATAATTTGTCCATCTGTTTATTTTAATGGTTTGTATTTTCAGGTATTGTGTTTGTCCGTTTGTATCGGACACATCAATATGACACAAGAAGAGGTCTACACCAACGTCAATTTGGCTATCAATTTCTTGGTCTCCTTGTTGAAGAAGAATTGGCAGAATGTACGAACCCTTCATATTAAGAGTTCTATGGGACCTGTCCAGAGAATCTATTAAAATATCTATTTTAATAAAGATTACATGAAGTATTCACTTGTTTGTTCTTGTATGTTGTCATCACCCCTGTCCATCGTCCACAATTGCTTGACAGATTAGACATTTTAACTGCACTGCCGTGCAAAGGAAGAAGGCAGTATCTACACTTTTGGCTAAAATACGTTTTTGGTATCATTGTGATCGGCAGTATCAGCTCTATCACATGTAAAAATTTCATTGCTGTATTTCAATTACGTAAAGAGCTTTAAGGTGTCGATTTGGGCAGTAAATGTAAATCGCCCTGGTATTACTAAGGATGAAAGCAGTAAGTGTAGATACTGCCGTTCTCCTTGGGACATGTATGTACCTTAAGATAAGGTGCTAGCAGTAAATGTAAAGTGACATGGAATAACTAAGGTAAAAAACGGTATATAATGTCAAAGATTTGGACTCTACTGAATGGGGAAATGACTAGAACAATGTTTATGCATAAATGTGCAGTTTGTAAACTGTCGGTTTATCACAGAAACAATTAGAGAGCATGTGTAGATGCTGCTTTGTACCTTGGTTTTACAATGGGCACAGGAAAAGGTCCCGAGCCATAAAATGGGCAGTATCTGCATTATCTCAGTCCCTCAAAGAAATATACGAAAATCGACAAGTTATATCGAAAGAGAACCAAAATATTTCCTTACGTTGAAGAAATCACATTATTTTATACAAAACTATGAGTACAGGAAAGTGACAAAATTTAAAGTCGATTTTCTCAAAATGACTATTTTGCAGATACTGCCTTTCTCTTTTGTGGGGCAGTGCAGTGGATGTATATTTAGTCAGATGTATAGGGGGTTGAATCAATCTGATTAAAACACGCGTCCTGTTTCGTTTTACAGTTAAAAATTTTTTACTAATCTTATTACACTAGGATCTGGAAAAGTTGTTATATAGCCCACATTCTAGTTGATGTTGGGGATTAGCCAATGAAACTTATCGTGAGTTATTGGCATGCTGTGCACGGAAGTCAGGGGATGTCTCCCTTGAAAATCAAGGCTAATTTGATCATCAAATGCGTGATGTCATAGGATAAAAAAAAAACACTTGTATGACCCTTGACGCAATGTCCAACTGTCAGATTTTCATGTATTGGGGGCCCATCAACAGTAAAATATAAATCTATTTTTAATCGGATTAGGGTTGAATGGTCTAAGCCTTAGGTTCCATCCCAGGCTTGTATGTTACAGAGTAGGGTCACCTGCCCAACTTGCAGTTTTTTCTCAGATTTACTCCCAACTACTACAAAAAAAAAACCTTCAAATGCAAGCAAATTATTCAAATGATATTACATGTATACCATGTTAATCCCAAACACCTGTGTTGAGTGGACATTAAAGCCATTGGATTGCATGTAAAAGGTCCCTTGGCAGTTGGAATGTGATATAAGTGTGGCTTCAGTTATGATGGCAATATTTCAAATCTGCATGAAATTAAGGGAAACCCAAGAAGAAAAGAACCCATGGGAGTAAGAATTCTGGAAAGCACACCTGGCTCATGTTCAACATAAAACAATTTCCCAATTGGTGTAAGGTTTGAGTAATTGGGGGTTTATCGTTCACTTGACACAAAACAAAGTAGGTCATTTCAGGACTAACATGGTTCAAATTATTTTAATAATTTACTTGCACGTAGAGGTCTTGGGCATTCGCAGGAAACTGCAACCCTACTCGTCACGTACAACCGGGAAATCTAAACCACTCCAGTTGACTCACTGACAGACTTTATAATACTATTCAGCCACCCAACCCCATTTGAGTAATGGATGATTCAGTAGTTTTTCTGTCACAAATAAAAATTCCACCTTTGGAATAGATTTTACTGGATAAAATGGGCTTGCATTTATTACCGAAAATAATCCCCAAGCAACACAAGACTGAAAAGTTTTTAATCCTGGATCAAAGACTTAATTTTTCAGTCTTGTATGGTTTGATTGATAAATGGGTAAGATGCTGGCTCACTAGCCTGGAGCTCCCATGTTCGATCCCTATATTGGCTGAGAAAGTTCATTCCGATTTTCCAGCAATGCAGGGCAGGAGGGTCTGACGAGGATAGTCATTTAGATGGGACGGAAAACCGAGGTCCTGTGTACATATTGGAGTGCACATAAAAGATCCCTTGACAGTTGAAATTCGATACAAGAGTAGGTTATAGTGTCGCTGTCTGGGCAAAATTTCCCTCGTAACACACTGTGTGGCGTATGCCTGTTTCATTAACCCATATAAGGCTCTGTCATAGACTATTCAAAGCAGAACTGTAGGCCCAAGAATGTTAAACCCCAAATTGATAAAATCTGTGAATTACAAGTTGACATAAAAATGATATAAATTTTAATACTGATATGGTTGGCAGTGAATATTATATAGAACCAGCTTGATACGCAGGACTAGATACAAATGTGGTCCAACATGCATCATTGATATAGTCTACTTTCGGTTTAGTTGTGTATTCGTACACTAGAGCTGTATTCGCTAGGTCTGAAGAACATTGTCTCTATGAATATGTCGTGTTTACAAAACTCAATACATTCTATTCCCATTTCTTATTAGAAATTCCCAAACACAACCAGAGTAAAATTGGTTGCCATGAAAATCTGCTAACTTCCTCATCTCCCTCATTTGAACTATACATGTAGTTACTAATTAACACTTAGTAATTCCCTAATTCTTTAGTGGCATTTAGCGATTGGAGACATAACAGGACTAACACAGTTATATGGGAAAAACAATCACTGATTTATTATGTTAATCATAATGCAAAATGGCTTCATGATTACCCATTTGATGTACCTATAGTAATCTTTAGTTCTTTGTCGGTATATACTATTAACTATATTTATTTGAACTCTTAATAATCGTTAACAATTAATTAAGCATGGTTTCATATTGTACATTTGTATATATATATATATATATAGACCATCTAGTTTACTAAATGTCATTGTGCTTGATAACGATAGGAGGATACTTATCGAAACGTCGTGCTGGTTTATAATAAATCAGTGATTGTTTTCCCATATAACTGTGTTAGTCCTCTTAGTAATTCTCGTTTATTAGATGTAACTTGTCTTTATATGAGAAAATGTTTTGATGATCCTGAATAATCTTGTCGCAAACACAACTTCTCCCTGCGGTAAAAATGTTATTTTCAAATAATGATTATGGGAAATAGAAGACGACGAATGCTCAGTATAAGGTGGGCCGTGGGCAAAAGTTCACAAGACAAAAAAAAGAGGCAGTCATATCCATTAAGACAGAAAATCTCCCGGTTGTTTGAAAATTTTACAGTTTTTCAATATTGTGGAACGAATAAATGTCCTCACATAAAAGTTTGGCCGTGGTAAGTGACCAGAGGTGAGGGAGCACAATATTTGCCTAGGTGATGAAACCCACTATGGACACTACCTAGAAAAGTGAATCAAGCTGATCCTAGAGTATAAAATAACGATTTCTAATTTTGTAATAATGATAAAGTTGGTTTATAATTGGCACGTCTGATTGGTTGGTCTTCTGGTAGTCCTGCCAGAACATCCCCTGTCACTGATGCCATAACCTGAAAAATAAAAATAGGCTGTCATTTGGGTCATATTCACGAATTTTGAATTCAGATTGGAAAGGTGTTGTTGGTTGTCTCCCCTTAATGTGTTTAGTTGCTAAATTGTATATGATCTAATGTTGAGAATTATTTTTAAAAAAATGTGAGCTTTAGATCATTAAAGGAGAATGCTATTGTAAAAGTTTAATTTAATCATTTAGTTACTCCATTGTTTAACGCATTTCAGAATTATATTCAAGTGGTTTAGTTTCCATCTCCAGTTGTAGGTAGCAATGATTAGGCTTGAATGTGGTAATTATGAGGGTTTTTTCTGGGTCCTTTGATTTCCCTCTACAAGCGAATTATTGAAACAAAATTGAACCATATGTTAGTTCTGAAATGACCTAGTTTGTGTCAAGTTTAAGTTAACCTTGCTATCTTTTTCGAAAACCATTTTACAACATAATACAAAATAAGACGTGGTATTAGCTGTTCTTTAAAAAGTAAGCACGCAAGTCATATCTATACAATTTTTGTCCGTTTTTGAAAGACCACAAACACTTTCCTTGACAATTGATCTTGTATTGCTGAATGAACACTGTCTTCATTTATCCCAGTTTGGAGCAGAACAGTAGGGCGTTAAACTCCATTTCATTTCCTGAATGAACACATTGGAAATAAATTGTCATAGTAAAAATTGGAGCCAATACTGGTAGTCAACCACATGACTACTGCTGTCTGTTTTTGGTGTCAAGAGAGAGAGAGAAATGGTGTTTAACGTCCACTTGACACAAACAATGTCAATTTGGAACTAACAATGGTTCAATTTTAATTCAATAATTAGGGGTCTATGGCAGTGGGAGGAAACCAAGGACCCAGGTTTTGACAGACCTTATGATACAATACGCATGTGCTAACCATTCGGTCATATCCACCAGATCCCGCAAATAATAATACAGTGTAATGTTTTATATCAATGTAGACATGTACTGTATTGGTTTAATGTTTGTACTATTGGAGCTGCAGTGTCAATAACTCACCATATTATGATCTTTATAAGATCTTGTATAACCCTCGCTGTTAATTACATAAGCTGATCCTGGCCGTGAAAAATGAACGCGTTCTGAAGATGGTATTATAGAAGGATCATTTTGCTGGACCCTTTTCACAATATCCATTCGAATTAAATCAGATTTACTCGTTCTTTTACATCCAGCAGCTGAAAATCAAATAAACAATATTTAATATTAATGTCAATAAAAGAGGAAAAATGGTGTTAAATGTCCACACACCGTGGAGCCGTTTATCAAGAATATAGTGATACTATTTTACTAACAGCACCAGGTCCCAAGTTCACAAAACATTCTCAGACTTGAGTTAAGAATATACTCAACATTCAATCACTGTATATGAGAAATATCTTTGATCAAGAAACACAAAAATTTGCACATAGTTTCTTATTGTTGTATTTGATTTTATAAAGGTCTATATTTCCGACTTAAGTCTGGGAATGCTTTGTGAACTCGGGGGCTAGACACAAAGTGGAGAGAGAGAAATGGGGCTTAACATTCACCCAACACAAACTAAGCGTCACATATGTCATTTCGGGGCTAACATGTTTTAATTTTATCCCAATAACTCGCTTGTGGGTAAGGGTCTTTAGCAGTGGGAGGAAACTAGAGGACCTGGAGAAAACCCACGAGGTTGGACAGGCGACCCTACTCCTTGTCAAGTTCAACTGAGGATCTAAAACCATGCCAGTTGTCTCAATGACAGGCATTATGATACAGCGTGCACATGCTAACCATTCGGCCATCCAACCCCCTGATACAATGTGGAGTTATCATTAGATATATAAGGGTACCTACCTCCAAAAAATGACCAAATTGTATCCAAGGCTGAGGCAAAATCAATAGCAGTTCTGGAAAAAAAAATTTCTAATTGTTCTATGGTTACATAGTACATACATCAAGTGTAGCAAAGTTCCAATCTGATTAAAACACAGATGCAATTTCGTTTCGTTTTTAATAGTTCAAAATTTCGTTTTTACTTGTCTTTACTACTCTTGGATCTGGAGGACTTGTTATTTAACTTGTGTTCTGCCTAAAATGAGGGGGCAGCCAATCAAATGGTCTGTCGAATCGACCGTTTGACCTTTTCATGCGTTGAACTGTGGGTAGATATTACCAGCGGATAGAAATCAAAACAAAACAAAAGTAGATTTTAAAAAGCATGGCGGTCGCTAATTGGTTAATCAAATGACTGACGTTAATGGGTTAATTGTCCCGTGCTTGATGCTTGAGGTCATAGAACGTGAGCTCCCACTATAACTTGTTAGATCTACATAAGTGTAGGCCTGCGAAAGTATAAAAAATGAAACGAAATATAGATTTATATTTTAATTAGATTGGCAAAGTTCTATCAACAGATTGCCATTTAGTGTGCTATGAGGGAAATTTTGCCTGGACAGCGGCACTATGGCCTACTCTTATATCGAATTCCAACTTCCAAGGGGTCTTTTATGTGCATGCCAATTTGGGACCTCGGTCTTACATCCCATCCAAATGACTAGACAGCTGTCCCTGTCAACCCTCGGTCCTGCATCACTGACAAGGGAAAACACATATGGATAAACTTTCTCGGCCAATGCAGGGATCAACCGACCTCCAGACTAGAGAGCCAGCTTCTTATCCACTTAGCCACCGAGCTAATCAAATTTCAACCTCGGGGAAGCCCAAGTGAAGTCGCCAACCCTGTACAAACAAACAGACAAACAACAATCAGAAATATTAGTAAAGAGGTATATTTTCCCACCTGCCGAGATTATCTTTGATATATAAATCAGGTGTATGCTGCATCAGATTTAATATGACCTTTCCATGACCTTGAAAAGCAGCACAATGTAATGGCGTCCAGTTGTTTCCCTTATTCGTCAGATTTATGTCTGCCCTGTAAGAAAAATATACATGTTACTTGGGAGAGAGTGAGAGAAATGAAGTTTAACTTTCACTCAACACAAACCAGGTCATTTCGGGACTAGCATGTGGTTTAATTTTATTTCAATAATGCGCTTGCACGTTGGGGTCTTTAGCAGTGGGAGGAAACCGGAGTGCCCGGAGGAAACCGACGAGGTTGAGAAAGCGCCCCTATCTCCATGCCACATACGCTCACACCAGGGAGCGAAACCACAGCCGTAAGCCAGAGGTGACCGGCCAGCTAGAGGTTGAAGCGCGGCAGTCTAGACAACTAGGCCATCCCAATGTTACTTGGAAAATCATTCTTCACACAGTGACCCATCGACTTCATCCCTCAAAAATAGATCTCTGTTCTACATGGCAACCATATCCCAAAATTAGTAATGCTTTTTGTAATCTTTTCTGCTCCGTTTCACACAAAGACTAAATAAACTTTTTCAATTTTATTAAATGGAAGCCGAATAAATGCTTAACAAAATTCATGAAGTATACTTAGTGTTTTCGACTAAAATCGTCGATGTTGGACTTAAAATGTCGGTCAACTAGTTTAGTGTCTGTTTTCATGCAGAGCTAACTGTAGACGCGCGGCCTAAGTTTAGTATGTTGGAAAATGAGACTAAAGTTAGATTTCGCAGTCTGTGATGCAAGAGAGTGCCTGGAAAGATAACGGAATCTAGGAAGCAGAATAGGAGAGGGAGAGATGAGGATTAATTTCTACTCGACACAAAGCTAGCTCATTTTGAGACTAACATATGGTTCAATTTTATTTCAATAATTCGCTTCTCATAGGAGTCTAGGAAACCGGAGAACCCAGAGAAAACCCACGAGGTTGGGAAGCAGAATAGGAAGGATAGGAAGGAAATCTGAGAAACTGAGGTCCTGTTTCTTAATTTAAATCTTAATTTCATTCAATATGACAATATTCTGTGAATATAATGTATTTGTAATGAAGCAAAAAGCACATTAAGGGGAAACAACTCTTCTAGAGTTCCAGAACCTCTGTGTTTGTTGATATGGGTTGTACTTCTGGGACATGTCAGCTCAGTTAAAAAGAATGAAAAAATGGGGCCAACCCACATTGTCAGGGCTGGTGGAAAAATTGATCCTTGCTGAGCCAGTTTGTACAATGTTTCATCTTGTGGAATTGGAGAAAAAAAAAACAAAAAAAACAGAAAGTCAGATCAAGGGGCTGAGTGAGAGGGAAGCAATGAACAGTATTTTTTCATGGTTATGAGTTTTTGCATTCCCCTGAATTTTTACACCCCATGCAAATGGCAAAAAAATCATGCAGTTTCGAACATTATAATCATAATCATAATGCTCAGCAAGTATCAAACATGTACCATGGGTCAGATATACATAGTCTCTATCATCCATACAAATATTCTACAAATATTAGTCTGGATGGGTCCTCAAAATTTGACGGAAAATAGGTCATTGTCTGGATTATCCAGTCTTTTAAGTTACCACGTACTGAATCTATCAAAACAGCTCGCTTGTCAACGATGACACTATCTAAAATTTTGTTTGTAAAGGTTTCAATTGAAATGGTAATTTTCTCTCGTCATGAATCAGACGTATGGTTTCTCACAATCTTCTTAATTCTTCATCGTCTCTATTTTGTTTCTAATAATAGATGTGCCAAGTGAATTGTGGGATATATTTCAACCATGCTTTATAGAATCTAGCAAAATTGGCCCGGCTTCATAAGATCTAGCACTTACCGAGGTTCCATTGCCCATGCGTAACCAAATGTTTGGTTTTTTATGTGGTAGATTATCCAGTAATTTTCGTCAAAAATTGAGAACCGACCAAGACCCTCCGTGCGTTGAAGACTAGGGGGTTCTGGGTGACCAAGACTATTTTTTGTTATGCTTTTCTGCTCCGTTCACACAAAGACTAAATAAACTTTTTCAATTTTATTAAATGGAAGCTGAATAAATGCTTAACAAAATTCATGAAGTATACTTAGTGTTTTCGACTAAAATTGTCGATTTAGGACTTAAAATGTCGGTCACCCAGCTTAGTGTCTGCTGTCATGAAGAGCTAACTGTAAACGGGCGGCCTAAGTTTAGTATGTTGGAAAATGAGACTAAAGTTAGATTTCGCAGTCTGTGATGCAAGAGAGTGCCTGGAACGTTAACGGAATCTAGGAAGCAGAAAAAGAGAGATAGAAATGAGGATTAATTTCTACTCGACACAAAGCTAGCTCATTTTGAGACTAACATATGGTTGAATTTTATTTCAATAATTCGCTTCTAATAGGAGTCTTTACCAGTGGGAGGAAACCGGAGGACCCAGAGAAAACCTACGAGGTTGGGAAGCAGAATAGGAAGGATAGCTAGGAAGAAAATCTGAGAAACTGAGGTCCTGTTTCTCAATTTAAATCTTAATTTCATTCAATATGACAATATTCTGTGACTATAATGTATCTTATAATGGAGCAAAAAGCACATTAAGGGGAAACAACTCTTCTAGAGTTGATATTGTTGATATGGGTTGTACTTCTGGGGCATGTCAGCTCAGTTAAACAGAATGAAAAAATGGGACCAACGCACATTGTCAGTGCTGGTGGAAAATTGTTTCTTGCTGAGCCAGTTTGTACAATGTTTCATCTCTTGGAATTGGAGAAAAAAAAAATAAAAATCAGACAGAAAGTCAGATCCAGGGGCTAAATGAGAGGGACCCAATGAACAGCATTTTTTCATGGTTATGAGTTTTTGCGTTCCCCTGAATTTTTGCACCCTTCAAAAATGGCAAAAAATCATGCAGTTTCGAAAATTATCATCATAATCATAATGCTCAGACCAGTGTCAAACATATATCATGGGTCAGATGTACTAGAAATAGACTCTAGCATGTTCCACACATCTCAGTATTACTCAGTGGCACTGGGATTGCCACCCAACCCACTGCCCCACACACACATATAAATATTATTTTGGGGGGACCCAGACGGGATCTTGTACTTCACGCAAAATCATCAGCTACCACAGCTCTGGGCTGATCTCCAAGGAAATTGTTTATAATATCATTTACCTGTTCTCTAGTAAGAATTCTACAATATCTGCGTAACCCCAGAAGGCAGCAATAGCTAGTGGTGTCATTCCATCTTGAGATCTGACATTTATATTCTCACCATTATCTATTAAATACTTTAACCCCTGAAATATATCATTATGTATTAAATACTTCAAACCCTCAACCCCTGAAACATATCATTATCTATCAAATAATTTAACCCCTGAAATATATCATTTAATTATACAACAATTTGACCGCTGTGTAGTCATTTGGATGAGACAAAAAACTATGGCCTCATGTCAGGAATCTAGGAATAACAATGGCCATTCCGGAACAATGGACACTCATATTACTAATGTATGTAAGTCAGCTTCGCACTCATTGTGGCGTATCGGCAAACTTCGTAAGTTCTTAAACCAAAGTAACACAGAGAAACTGATACACGCATTTGTGTCATCCAGATTGGACTATTGTAATAGCCTCTTCTACGGAAGTTACAAATACCAATTCAATAAGTTGCAGCACATTCAGAATGCAGCTGCACGTATTGTACTAAGAAGGCCACTTCCTCATGGGACTGACATGACAACAATTTTAAAGGAACTACACTGGTTACCAATTGAGGCTCGTATTGAATTTAAAGTCCTGTGTTTAATTTTTAAAGTGATCCATTACCCTAAAACCGCGCCGTTCTATCTACTTGAACTCATTGATATCTATAAACCCACTCGTACACTCAGAAGTGATGACGGAACAAAACTTAACTACCCTACTATCCGTCCCCAACCTTCTCGTGCTTATGGTGATCGAGCATTTAGTGTTTTTGCGCCTAGAATATGGAACAGCATGCCATATTCACTGAGAGCAATTGACAAGTTTAATTCGTTTAAATCAGATCTTAAAACATATCTTTTTAGAAAATACTTACTATGAATTTAAATCAGATATTAACCATAAAACTTACTATTTACAACCATATTTACATATAGCTCTTAATATCTTTTTATTATTTTCACTGTGAATTTGTATTAATTATTAGTTATATTTTACTATTTACAATTTACACTTTAAATTTTTACTGTGAATTAGTTTTAGTTATCGGTTTTATTTTAGTTCTATTTTACTATTATTGATTGCAATGTCCTACTTGTTAACTTCATTCTACTATTTATAGTTTGTAACAGTATTAGTTGATCTTCATTTTTATATATTCAATTATCTTTTACTTATTCATTACTGTTAATCGTGTGAAATTGCCATGTATGTACAGCGGTTTGAGATTTTGTTCAAAATGTAAATCGCTATATTAAAAATAAATTATTATTATTATTATTATGTATACATTGTCATACACGTAAAGGATCCCTTGGCAGTTGGAATTTGATTTAAGAGTGCGCCGAGTGCCGCTGTCTGGGCAAAATTTCCCTCATAGCCACTGTTCGGCGTATGCCCTTGCCCAGTCGGAGCAGAGCAGTAGGACGTTAAACCCATTTTATTTCATTTCATACAATAGTTTGTTTACTTTTGGTGCTCCTCAAGTGAAAAGTGTTGTAGGGTGTTCCAGAAAGTTTTCATACAACCGGGGTAGTGGTAGAATTAAGGCTGTGCAAAAATATCGATATAATCGATAATCGGTAGAAGTTATTTAGCAATACGATAATCGTATTGTCGTGAATAACATATTTTATTTCATCTCTAAGCAAGGAAACGTTATATTTTCACTCATGCTACGCATTCATGAAAAAATAATTTTTCTTCCTTCTCGATGAAATAAAATATGTTGTTATTCACTCTAAAACGACAAATATCCTCTATTTGTTATGTTATAAATTTGACTAGATTTTTTTTCTGAGTTATATATTTTTTGTAGGTGATTCATGCGATGTTGAAGGTTTTAACAATAATGATTATCTACTATGAAATCTTTATTGGGAAAGTTTAGATATCTAAAAATTTCAGAGATCTTTTTTACATTAAATACGGTTCATTCAATTTTCTGTTGTCATACAAAACAATACTAAGCCCCGCCTCTTTCCTCTCTGTCACAATTTTCATTCATAAACGAACTTTTCTTTTCCCAGTTCACATTAATTAAAACTCGAAAAGTTTTCTCAATCATGAATGAAACTTTGTGCATTAATTGGTTGTCGATTAAAATCTATAAAAGGAATTGATAAAACTTGATACAGTTTGTGATTTTACCGATAAATCGCCATTGGCTGCCGCGGTTGCTGCTCTCGACGTTGACCCGGCCATTCTTCTAGGTAACAGTATCTGACTGGATTAGTTGATCACGTGAATGAGGTCATGTGACTTTGACTGACAGCTCTTTTACATGTGCTCGAAATGACAGATTGAAAACAAGAGGCGGGAATATTGTTAACCAGATAATTGTATGTTTAATGATTTATGATATATATATAAAGATTGTCGTGATGTGTTTTACGGACAATCCGGATTGATGAACAGTAATTAACGAACTGACAGACGACTCCGATAAATGTTCGATGACTATGGAAGTCAATAACAACGTTGTAAAAGGGGTTCGCGAAATCAATTCGAGACCTAAAACACCCTTTCAATGGCTGAATAGAAGAACTTTATACATTGTACCAGTTTTACTAGCCGCTATTTGTTATTATAATTCTCTAAATGGTGAATTTGTTCATGATGATATTTTTGCCATCAAGAACAATCCTGACGTAAACGGTAAAGCACCTGCTTCAGGAGTTTGGTGGAATGATTTTTGGGGGAAGAGAATTCACTTGAATAACAGCCACAAGTCATACCGTCCTCTCACAACTCTCTCATTCAGGTAAGCTTCGGAAATTTTTTGCAAGTTTTTTTTTTTATTTTAAAAAAGGTACAAAAACTGTAATGCATAGGAATATTTTAGGTTTTGTTTTTTTTTTTGTTTTTTTTTATAGCAGTTACTGCACCTGTCCAACAATTTCTTTTAATACTATATGGTAGTTTGCTCTTTTCTTTGGAATTTTCGAATAGACTAAAAAGAGTCTAAAATAAAAAGTGATTTACACGTTGTTTTTTTTTTTCAAATTTTTATTGTAGATTTTTTAATCAATTAATTCGGTGAAATAGATCTATTAGATGCACAGTCGAAATTGCATGGCATTAATTTGCATATATAGGCCTATGTCTGCTTAGTGAATTCTGATTACTTGCACATTGTCTTCTGGGTCCGGCATGGTTTCCCCTTGTTAGTGATTAGTGATGCAGGACGGAGGGCCTGACAAAGACAGCTGTCTAGTTGTTTGGATGGGACAAAAAAGTGAGGACCTGTGTACAAATTATAAGTAAAAGATCCTTTGACAGTTGGAAATCGATATAGAAGGCCGTAGTGCCACTGTCCGAGCAAAATTTCCCTCCTAACACACTGCATGGCGTATGCCCATTTTCATTACTCAGTTCAGCGCAAAACAGTTGGACGTTAAACCTGATTTCATTTGTCTTCTGTGATATGTTATCCACTATTCATTACAACGTGCACTTAAAAACATTATATCCACATGAATCGCGTACAGATTTCAAAATTTTCATTTTGTCTAAAATATTGTATATTATTATGGATCGCCTACAGATTTCAAAATTTTCATTTTGTCTTAATTATTGTATATTATTATGGATGAATAGGGGGTCTATATAGACTTCTGCCTGTTCTCCAATCAAGTTTTTGTGAATTAATATTGTTATAAAAAGATATCATATACAAGGATCCCATTTTTTTAAAGCCCCAATAACACTCTTGTTGTAACTGAATAATATGTCCCAATCTTCATTCTGGTCAACAAATCGTATTATTTTACAATATTCCCATTAATTGATGATATTAATTTCATTGTAACACACCTAATTTAAAAAATTGGAACAATTCAACTTAATGATTTGAAAAGTCTAACATAAACCTTTTCAAATGTGACTTGGATTTAAAATATTTTCGAACCCTCTGGACAAGTAAAATAGGATGTAATGGATAATTTACACAACAGGTAGGACACTAAAACATCTAGTACTTAGAATAAGGCTATTATTTATATTTTGGAGCTACCAAGCCAGCAAGAGTGTTATTGTCCCTTTAACAGTAAGACAACAGTAACCATAGTGATTGAAATTGGATTGAAATAGAATTATGATTCAAGTTTTTAATTTTGAATATTATGGACAATTGAGTTAGAGACTTAGCTCCTTGGCTTTAACACAGTCTTTAGCAAGAATAATTTGTGGTCGTCAATCAGTTTGGAGGAACAAGACTTATTAGCTTAGATCAACCAGTACAGTGGTTGAAATCATTGCACAAGTCTGTCAATCCTTCAAAAGGCTAATAAATGAAATTTTCAAATTATTCATTTTACATTATCTACTTTGAAACTAATGTAGCAAGAATGGCTGGTTCTTTATCTAAATCTTACATAATTATCCTTAATATAGAGTCTAAAATATCAAGGTAATATTTTTTTGAGTCTGAAAGGTTGTCAGTCCATAATGTGGAGGGCCGAAATGTTATGTAATCATATTACTGAAATGTCATTATAACTTGCACAATGAAACTTGGGCGGTTGTGAATAATTTATTCGGACATTGTAACTTACATGTTTTTGCTTCTCACTTTGCTTTCTGAAATTTGTATGAGGTAATATTTAGCAGATATGTTTTGGATCTTGGTGTCATGTCAAATTTTTATGCTTTAGTTTATTTTGGTCATCTCAATATCATTGAGTTATGTCATATACATGGACTAAACATGGTTATACACATAATATCTCCACAGTGATAGACACTGATATATCCTAGTCATTTTCTAGTCATACATATAGAATACATGCTTTATAATACACAGTGAGATATCTGATATACACTGATGTATCCTAACCATCTCATGGTTATACATGGAATGCATGCTTTATAATACACAGTGAGATATCAGATATACACTGCTACATCCAAGGGTCATCATGGTGAAACATATAATAGATGCTTTATAATACACAGTGAGATGTCTGATATGTACTGATATATCCGAGTCAAACATGGTTATACGTGGAATACACATGTATAATACACATTGAGATAGATAACTGATATACACTGATAACACTGGACCATTTCATGACTACACTGTAATACAAATGTATAATACACAATGTTATCCTGGATAAACATCCCACTAATACTCATATTTGATTCAGAGTTATTTCCATAATACATAGCACACACTTTGTATCAAATGATGTTATAATATAGCCTATCTACATTATCTACATGTCAGTAATGCACATTCTATATAAATAAATAAATAATAATGTCCTAAAATCCAACCGAAGCTGCTCTTTGGTAACATTATGGTCAGTTAAAAGAAAACACTAGTTAAAAGGAGTATGTGATCAACAATTAGAAGAACTAGTTTTCAGCAGACAAGACACAGTGCAAACCACTAGGCAGCCATCTTGAACAAGCCGATATGATATATTAAAATATCATGTAGTATATATAGTTTATTAAGCATTAAAAATACCCTGTATTGGTAATTCATATTTAATAGAAAGGTAGCTTTGGTTTGAGTTTAAGATTTGAAATCCATCCGACTGTACATGTATTCTGTATTTTACCAAAAAAAATGAATCTTCTAAGGTGTTGATTTAGTTAATCGTTGAAATAAAACAGTTTTTCTAATATCACATCCTGTCAAAAGTTTTTAAACAGGTGAGAATTTGAAAAAAAATAAAAAATTTGAAGGCCTCAACAAAAAGAAGGGAAAAAAACTGGCCAGCTGGAATTCAGTAACGAAAAGGTGGAAATACTGCAATTTGGATAAAACTCCCCAAATACCATACCAACAAGTTGTTCAGTTCGTTTCAAGATAGATCAAGAACCCTGCTTATGCCCATCTTCATTGGTCCAGTTGGTGTAGAAAAGTAGGAAGTTAAACATTGTTTCATTTGATAATAAATACGAAATAATAAACGTCTTGTATCACAATTGTTCTTCCTAGAAATTTACGGATCTGTTTATTTTCTTTTTATGACACCTCTAATTCATGTTGCCTAAGGCCTTGACTCCTTTATTCTGACGTCTGGACATTTTTAATCGTATGTTTTATGACATGGATTATAGATATACACT
This sequence comes from Patella depressa, assembly GCA_948474765.1. NCBI lineage: Eukaryota > Metazoa > Mollusca > Gastropoda > Patellidae > Patella > Patella depressa. Next base: position 68,360,979 of record OX419718.1, on the reverse strand, counting down.
ACTGGTATATTAATAAGTTGATATACATTCCAATCCAACACACACTTTAGGCCATAAGGTCTGTCATTGAGTGAAGTAGTGTGTGTTTGATCTTAACCTTGTATGTGACAAGGAATAGGGGGGCACTTGCCTATATTAGTGGGTTTTCTCCAGGTTCTTCCCACTGTCAATGACCAGAACCCATCCTTGCAGGTTATCAACCATGACCTTTAGTTTCTTTCCACTGCTATACAGACCAGGGCCATATGTAGGATTTTAAAAGTGGGGGTGCAGGCACCATAGCCTCCATGTAAGTGAGGTATACAAGTTTGGATCAGGGCAAACAAAACCATTGGCGTGTGGGCGCCCTTAAAACTGACCGACTGATCAGAGCCTGAAGAGCACCACTGTGTGATCATAATTATTACATAATATTGAAAGATTGTCAAATTATATTGTTTTGGATGGGGGAGGGTGCGCCATTTCTCGGGACGCCTTATTTTTCGGGGGGTGCAATGTACCCCCTGCACCCCCGCTAGATACGGCCCTGATACAGACCACTGCCCAACCTTGTGGGTTTTCTTCCGGACCTCCAGTTTCCTTCCATTGCTGATGCCCCAAGTGCATGATATGGTACTCTCAAAATAACCTAGTTTGGGTTGAGTGGTTGTTACATCCCCTTAAAATGTCTCTGTGACTGGTGCCTTTGCAGGCATTCCGAGAATCTAACTAATGAGTTGAGTCAAGCATACCACAAGATAGCCTTTGTTACTGGGATGTCTCTCGGCTTTACCATTGAGTGATGAAAGGGTGTGCACCCTCTCCCTCTTCTATATATCTGTTGTGTCATTTTATCATCCACCGCTCTCTTCTCTATTTAACCGTTATTCTGGTTTGGTTGGAAATTAAGAAATTTGTTATTGTAAAGTCTATAGTGGCATTTGTTAATGTAAGGGTTTGTGTGGTTAACAAATAATGAGTAATTGTAAGGTATTAAAATTGTTATTATTATAGTGTGTGGTTAACAGAAAATTTGTTATTGTAATTACAATTGTTATTTTAGGGTATAATTTGGGTAACAAGAAATTTTTTTTGTAAGTTATTAAAATTGTTATTATTTTAGAGGTGTAGGGTGGTTAACAAGAAATCTTTATAATCGAGTGTTGTGAAATTTGTTATTATTTTAGGGTATAAAGTATTAAAATTGTTATTATTTTAGGGTATAATGTGATTAACAAGAAATTTGTTATTATATGGTTAACAAGAATTTTATATTGTGTATTGAAATTGTTATTATTGAATGTATTAAATTTGTTATTATTGAGTGTATTGTGGTTAGCAGTGATAAACTAAGAGTATATTTTTATGATATTTTTATTGTTGAGTTAAATATGGTGGGTTGACATACATGACTAGTTAATATATAAAACAGACAATATTGACTATAAACACTTTTTATTGTTCTTTTATTCTTCCCTTTTAGTTTACACATCACATGGTTAGATTTGTTGGGGGTTTATGATAAAAGTTTATTATTATTCGAGTGTTGATATGTCCACATGAAAGAGAGAGAGAATGAGAGTGAATTAGAAGCAAGCGGACAATATTGTTGATCTACAACAAAAATTTAATGAAAAGAGAGAGAGAGCGAAATGGGGTTTAACATACACTCCACAGTGATGCTACTTTTATTTCAATATTCCAACTTTCCGAGGTTCTTTTATGTGCATGCCAATGTGTACCTCAGTTTTTCTTTTTGTCTCATCCGAAAGATTGTACTTTGTTGTTTGCCAGACTCCTCATTCTACATGACGTGAGAGCCACGCCTGAAAATGCTGATGAACTTACACAACCAACTCAGGAAGTGGACACAGCGATCAACATATATGGTAATACTTAGGGCAACGATCTTTAAAATTGCCTACATACTCCTGCGCAGTGTTTCGTTTGATTAGAACTAATCCACTTCACACTGCTATCTTGAGTGAACATTGTTGTGCTAAATTATTATTGGTCAGTAGTGCCATTACCAACCAATGACCTACATTGTAACAAACAATATCGGGGTTAACCAGACCTCAAAATATGTTACCGCAATATATCTAATGACAATCGCGACTTGTTTACGTCATAACCCGCGAAATTTATTATGCTCGATTATCCAGTGCCAACATGTTTTCTTCGTCGGCCATTTTGAAAATTATGCCGAATGCGAGAAGAGAGGAGGGATTTGATTGGACGTTTAAAAGAGACACGCCCCGCCCAATTTCAAGAATATGACTTCTATCCAGCAATGGTAAGAGAGGGATTTCTCGCGCCATTGCTTCAGGAATATGAATTGCCTAAGGCTCCACCAAGTTCAGTACTTTCAACATCAAACTTGGCAGACTTATTCTTTGGACTAATGTGCATTTCTACACAGACACACACTTCGATTTTTGATATAACTTCCATTGACTATAAGATGGCAGCTATAATGTCGTATACGGTTCCTAATTCATATCGATAGTATTCCATATTTGATAAAGAGTTTTTAGGATGGTCATAAACACAAAACAAGCAATATTTCTTCCTGGTCTTCTCACAGTATGATTTATTTAGATGACAAAATATTTGGCACGCTAATATATTTTGAATTGAAGTTTGTCTTCCTGTTTTAAGATTTTCTTCTAGTTTCATGACAGGCATTTAAAACGTTTATTTCTTAATATACTGACAAGTTCACAAAATGATCTTTGACAGGACAAATATATTTCTGTAAAATGGTGTAGTTCTGTTGCCGTGGTATTCATCTTGTTCAATTGGTTACTGTCAGCAGTGTGGTTTGATAATAACACATCCAGTGGCAGGTTTTTTCTCCAGGTCCTCCTGTTTTCTCCCAGGGCGAAGAACACCTAAGCACATGCAAATTAATGAAATAAAATTGAACTATACGTGATTCCCAAAATGACGTAGTTTGTGTTGAGTGGACTTTAAACCCCAAGAGATCTCCCACTTGGCCCCTTTATGCCACGTTCCCACTGTCGTGCAATTCATTATGATAGGATTATCCCAGTTGAGTCCACGATCTGGTACGTGCAGATACATTCAGAGACGTTTCGATACGATCCCCACGATTGCTACGACTGACCTCAATATATGTTCAGATCTTATAGGATCACCACGATTTCTCCACGATTAAAACCACGATTTCAATCGTAGCACGAATTGTAAAAGTGGAAACCTAACATAACCAAATATCATTTGTTTGCCACTGTCAAGTTATTTGATTAACCATCCAGAAATATATACGACAAGATAGACAAAATTTCTACAGGTAAACAAAACAAATACAATATACCCCTGTACTCAGGAACATCTACCTTTTCTTTCTTTTTTATTATTAAATTTCTGGTAAGAAACAATAATACAAGTCAATTTTGTGTAACATTGCCTTCTGAAGGCTTCAATTTTTTTTTGTTCTTTCATTTATCACTGAGGTCATTCAACCATGAATGCAACAGTCACTGAAGTGGAACTAAACTTAACACCTAGATTGTAAAAGGGGTACCAGCGCTATTTAAGGGTAATAAAAAGAGCAGTGAATCGGAATAGAATTGTCCTATAATCCAATGTTTTCTGCTTGATAAATTTGTTTGACTCCCGTATTGAGAGTTAAGCCAACTTTAGCCCAGCTAAAAGACAAGTCACCTAGATATATAATACCTATATAAACCATGGTTACTTATTATATACTTACTTGATACTTCAATATTCACTAACCTCAGGCCCTTAAAGGGACAATCCCGATAAGAACAGAGTCTCAAAAATTAAAGTCTTTGTATTTATGAAATTTATGGACCAAAATATAGTGGCATGGTGTATTTACCTTGTCTCAAAATTTCAGCTCAAAATATTGAGTCGTTTGGACGTGAACGTCAACACTGCTTATCCGGACACGTAACCCTTTTAAGATTTCGGGTCAATTTTTTCATTGGGTGACCTGATAATCGATTAATGTTTCTTGAGAGGTCTATACAGTGAATGACCCATGCCCTGTATTTGATAACAAAAGGTAAATTTCACCTACATATTATTTTTATAGAAAAAAGTCTGGTTTTATCCAGATACTGTATAATAAAACGTTCTCCACTTTCAGATGAAGACTGTGAGGTTTAAGTTATTTACAAGCGTATCACAAATATCGGGTTTGTGGTATATTTGGTCCTAAATTACCCCCATAATACAGACTAAGACCCACACATGTTGTTTCAATGATGGCGGCTTTATTCCAACTGCATGATCACAGCAGACGTGTAACTAATGACAATGCATGTACACATGCGCGTGATGCAACACTGTAAATCGGGACTATACGTGATGCACAATATACTACAGGGTTAGTAGGTGGGCCTTAGGTTATGGATTTTAAAGGATTTTAACACAAAATTAAGCAGTTTTATTCCCCAAAAGTTATCGGGATTGGCACTTTAATTCACAAATCATTCTTAGACCTAAGTTAAGAATTTACTCAAAATTGTTGGCCTTATTTTAACAATATTGCTCTTTATTAAAATAGCATTATGCAAGAGCAAAATCTGCTTTTTACAAATCTTTCTTTAAGCCTGAGATGTTATCTAAATAATCAATTAGACATTAATTAACACATCCAGACCATAATAAACTCTTTATGTCAAGGCTAGCCTTCGATGTTGGCAGATTAAAATCGTATATGCCGCTTAATGGCGGTTGATAATTAAATCAATCAAGTGGATAATCGAGACTATGCTGTTTATATATTAATGATTTGAGTAATGATGACCGAGGCTATGAATATTTTAAATGCTTTTTTCTCGGCTAATAGTGAATCAATTTGACTGAAATTTTCAGCAAATTATCTTTACACTATCTAGTTTTTAACTATTATAGTGAGAACTGCCATCTCTTTATCTTATCTCCCATAATGTAACTTTAAACTTGTGTTGTTTTAATGTTTCAAACATATCAATAAGAAACTATGTGCAAAGTTTTGTGTTTCTGGATCAAAGATATTTCTCATAAATAGTGATTGATAGTTGAGTAAATTCTTAACCTAAAGTAGCTCAGTTTCTAACTCAATATCATCCAAAATTTTCGACAATGAAAACACAAATTATTTGTAAATTCAATTCAACATTGATGTTGTGATCTTACCAGGAAAAGATGGGCTTCTGATATCCAATATGTAGGACAAAATAAAACAAATTATCAGTGGTACACGAATCGTGAACCATAATCCGTTTTAGACCCACTTTTAACAAGAGATTTGGGGAGCGAGGCTAAACAAAGTGATTTGAAATTAGAGTAAATACGGAAATGAATGTAAATCAGGGCCCTGTTTCACGAAATTTTAACTAACGATAAAATCCAAATTTTAGAAGATACTTTAATTTTGATTGGCTAAGAACTAAAATCAATCTAATATTGTCCAATCAAATTACTAAAATTTGGATCTTATGTTAGTTAAAATTTCATGAAATAGGCCCAAGTTTATATACATTCGTGTAAGATTATTTTATGCGTTGCGACCCATTTGGGTAAATTTCTAGGCCCCAAATATTAGCGATTTAGCTTCTTTAAGTCTGAGAGTGTTTTGTGAACTTGGGGCCTGAAAAACTGAAAATGAATAAGATTAAACGTCCTTTTTTTCTGCACTTGTTTAATATGAGGGAAATTTTGGCCAAACGGCGGAACCATGGTGACTCAGTGAGTAAGACGTCGGTTCGCTATCCACAGGTCCTGTATTCGATGTCCGAGAAAGATCACCAAGATTTTCCTACATGGTCCCTCCTTGTCAGTGGAACAAGACTGAGGGCCTGGCAGGGGACAATGAATAGTCCTTCCAATGGGGAATGCGTGTAAAAGACAAGGATAGCTGTCTAGTCGTTCGGATGGAACGAAAAACGAGGACCAGAGTATACATTGGCATGCATTTAAAAGAACCCTTTATGTAAGAGTGGGACGTAGCGTCGCCATCTGTACAAAATTTCACTCATAGCACACTGTATGACGTATGCCCGTCTTCCATTAGCCCAGTCGGAGCAGAACCGCAACATTTCTTTTCATGAACTACTATTCATCAAACTCCAACTGTCAAGACCTCGATCTGAACGGCTAGGGGGAAAAAAAACACTGGAAAATCTTGTGGAACTTTCTTGAACACCGCAGGATCGAACCAGCTATCTCCTAGTGTACGTGACAAGGAGTAGGGTCGCCTGTACCAAGACGTGGGTTTTCTCCGGGTCCTCCGGTTTTCTCCCACTGCTAAATACCCCTACGCATGTTATGTTACTCCCAAATTGACTTTGTTTGTGTTGAGTGGACGTTAAACCCCATTCCTCTCTCTCTCCCTAGTTTGTGAGCGTGCAGTTTACTATTCCCTCATGCAAATTAATGATAAAAAATATACAATAGATTGGTCCAAAGATTACAACTCTCTCTCTCTCTCTCTCTCTCTCTCTCTCTCTCTCTCTCTCTGTGTTTTTGTTTTTGTTTTGAGCACACTTAGTGGGTTAAATGGACAATAAATGGATTAAACCACACTTTCACTCCCTCTTATTACAGCTTTTAACGCTAAATGATAAATCCCTTTAGGGTTTACGATGAATATACCACGGTTGAGAGATATATTAGATATACCACGCTTGAGTTACTATAGAGTAATATCAGGTATAAACTAATCGGAAGGTCATCAATCACTGTCTCATTTAACACCTCATAGACTTGTAGATTTCTCTCTCTGTCCTCAACAACTATAAACATATCAACACCTTGAATAGAGATTTTTACCTGACCTTGTGATAAATATCTTTACTAATTGTTACAGATATTTACTGGGCATATAAATATAAACCTTCATAATCTTATTGAAGGTTGGGTTGTTCCTATTGTTGAGCCTATTTACAAAACAAATATGGAGACAGAGAGAGAGAGAGGGGTAAATCCTCTCGACACAAAATAGGTCTTTTCTGGACTAACATCTTGTTCAATTTTATTTCAATAATTCGTTGTGCCTAAGGGTCTTTAATTTAACAGTGGAAGGACCAGAGGACCCAAAGGAAACCCACGAGGTTAGGCAGGCTAACCTACTCCTTGTCACATACAACCTGGGACTGGAAACCATGCTAGTTGACTCAATGATAGACCTTATGATACAACGCGCAAATGCTAACCATAAGGCAATCCATCTTATGACAAATAATATGGGGTTGAACAGCCTATGTTTAAATATTTTTAAAATTGGATTCAATTCTGCTGAATATAGCCGACTAACGATGGCATCAAGAGTTGTTTATGGTCTGGATAAGATAATTTATGTCTAATTGATAATTTAAATAACATTTCAGGCCTAAAGAAAGACTTGCTAAAGGCAGAATTAGTTCTTGAATATTCTATGTTTAAAGATGCATTGCAAGAGCTAAATCTGCCTGAAATGTTATCTCTAAACAGCATTTCACTTGATTTCATTTTTTCATTCAACCAAAGTTCATTTACCTCAACCTTTTATTTAATAGTTGAAAACATTTTGATATGGATTTATTAAACGGGTGGATTATTAACAACAATCAATCAGAAAATTTGACACGTCATATAACATGCAATCTGTCAATAGTAATAATATGTTGTTCTTTGTAGACATTCTGCACGTCAAGTCACAAATAATTAATCCGTGATCTTCGACATATAATTATATACAATTTTAACATATTTTTTTTTTGTCTGTGATACTGTATTGTAATATTTTATAATGTTTTGTAAAGCGCATTTGAGCACCCAGTGAATTGTGCACTATAAGAATGTTCACGATAACATATTTAGGTCTGATTGATACAGGTTATTGAATTGCAAATATTTGTTTAAAAAAATGAATCAGCAGACTAGTGGTAGAAGCCTATTCAAAAATACAACATACAAACAGTGTCAACCTTTGTAGATTTTCTACATATCAAAAATCATGTCATGGCCTTTCGTTGTGGTATAATATGCAGGTGTAACATATATATGTTATATAAATATAGATCATCGTGCTATTAAAAATAAATTTGGTTACATCAACAATAGGACTCCATTATTTTTGTGCTTGACTATTTTATGGTTATTTGAATTATACGTTTTGAATATGGCACTCCTTGTAACGTTCAGTTATGAAAGATAAGTCAATATACGTAGGTGGTAGATTTGAAAGAAAAAGTCAATTCTTAAGAATACATTATGCAAGAGCTAAATCTGCCTATTACATGTCTTTCTTAGGCCTGAAATGTTATCTAAACTATTCATTAGAAATTTATTGACATGAAAAGACCACAATCAACTCTGACCACAATGAAATCTGGATGCCATGTTATGTGTCAGATTTTCACTGGATTTGAATCCGATCTGCTGCTCAAAGATCATTGATGATTAACACCAAAAATGGATAATCAAGACTATTGTTTTTATCATACTGACTTTAGTAATGATAATTGGGTGAAAACCAACCAATTCCTAATTACAAAAAAAAAAAATTAAAACTATATTAGATGAAAGTTTTGATGATTATTGAGTTATGCCGAAAAAAACTTTTTGAACAATGAAACTGAATATTTTAATATTGACCTTTTTAACAGTTTTTTCCATACAGGTATACCTTTGTACTCGTTTTTTTTTATCAAAGAAGATAAGTTTAAAAAAAAAAAAACACCAATTAAATGAAAATATATTAGTTTTGTACCGGATGACCGATAAGCACACTGTGTGATGACATCATTGTTGGAAATAGATATATAACTTTTAGCTTGTGTTACGAGCAAGGGACAATGATTGTAGTTTTTAATATATATTTCATTACCTGCATGGGTTATATATGAAATGAAATTGGGTTTAACATCCTACTTTTATGAACCGACTGTTTTAATATACGTCATACTCCGTGCTATGAGGGAAATGTTGCCCGGACTATGTTGCTATGACTACTCTTATGCCTAATTCCAACTGCCAAGTGTTCTTTTAAATCCATGCGGGGGTTGGGATGGCCTAGTGGCCTAGAGTGCCGCGCTTCGACCTCTAGCTGGCCGGTTACCTCTGGCTTGCGACTGTGGTTTCGAACCCTGGTGTGAGCGTATGTGGCATGGAGATAGGGGCGCCTTCTCAACCTTGTGGGTTTCCTCTGGGCACTCCGGTTTCCTCCCACTGCTAAAGACCCCTACGCGCAAGCGAATTATTGAAATAAAATTAAACCATATGTTAGTCCCAAAATGACCTAGTTTGTGTTGAGTGGACGTTAAACCCCATTTCTCTCTCTTTAAATCCATGCCAATGTATATGTGGGTCTCTGGTTTTCCATCCCATCTGAACGACTAGACAGTTGTCCTTGTCAGGCCCTTCGTTCTGGAGGCAGAGTTTTTAATAGGCGTCCAGAATATAAGAATTTGAATTTGGTGTGGTCTTACATGTGATAGTCTAAACAATGTTTAAACAGAATTTTAAGTAATCTATTAATATCTGTTTGAATCAGATTGGTAAATAACAACGAAAAAAGCGTTTTAGTTCAAGTATAAAAGAAATCAATTATATATTCCAGTCAGGTAGATAAAAGTGTGTTTTTGTAGACAGGATGGGAGGTGTTACAATATCACCAAGTATTTACTTGTTATGTATTTGTAATTGAAACTTGTTTGAGTGGATGCGTATTACACAACAAGTTATGTTAATATATATTGTCGTGTTATAATTGAGGTCTATGAATAGTGGAGGGATATCCACGCCCACGTCCAAGTCCAAGTTGTGTTTTGATTGAACTCTATGAACAGCGGAGGGACATCCAAGCTATTGTATAATTGAGCTCTATGGATAGTGTAGTCCACTTTATGTAAACATATCTGGAGTTTCATTAATTTTCTTAAATTGGGTAAAATTCTTGAACCCTGGTAGGAAATCTTCAAGAGGCTAAAGCTCTTGATCTAGGGGAGTCCTGGATATACAGTAGAACACTTGTCTTGTTAAACTCTCTCTCTCTGTCTCTATCTCTCTCTCTCATTACCCTGTATATTAAGAAAAGATAAGATAAGAAGTTTATTGCATCGAAATTTCCATTATGGACAGCATGCATACAATATACACTTAGACATAGTCATATACATTTAATAATACATTTACATATACAATACATTCATACAAACAATATACTACATGTATATCTAAGAGGTTTCAGTTACATGTAGTTGCCACCAAATTTGATTTAGCTCTGGTATCAAAAGCTGAAAACACATATAAGGTCACTGCTTTGCCAATTAATTTTGGTGGGTTAAACAGATTTTTAAAAAAATGTAGGATATCTCAGGATTTGCGGAGTTGGCTAATACTGTCTGTGTGAACCATGTTAGTATGGTCAATTGATTATGTCTAATCAGGTCAATTGGTCAGGGTTTCTATGATATAAGTCAATATGACTTGTGTAGGTATATAGATTATATATATATAATATGTGGGTTTGATATTTATATATAGGTAATTATAAATCAATATTTATATTAATTCACACAAAGCACCTGTTTCTTGTTGCACTTGACTTTACTTTAAAGTTCCAATAGCATTTTTTAAGTTATATTTTTAAAATGTATTAAAATAAAGCCCAAAAATAGATTGAACCTATAAACAGTCCTACCTTGTTAAAGAATAATCCTATTAATCCTATAATTCAGTACTGCCAGTTGAGAAATTGGCAAAAATATCATTTTCAACTTCAAATTCAAACGTTTGAAGATGGCCGTCCATGGAGAGGAATGGGAAAACAAGGGAGGTAATTGAGTAACTATTTCCTCAATCACCCTGTGTCACCCTTTATAATGCCCAAAAAATTTTGCCCAGGACCGTATAAAAGTGAGTTGACAACCTTTTGAGCAAAAGACATAGAAATAATTATGTTTTGACTTTCTTAGAAAATGTGAAATTGGAACTTTAATTAACTATATTTTACAATTTAATTCAATTGACCACAATTTACAATATCTTTTAATTGACCACATTTTACAATAAATTTTAACTAATTCAACACATATACTTAGTTTAAGAGCTGACAGGTCTCACTATATTTTAACTGATGGGGGGTTTTACAATGTTTTAACTGATTGGGTTTACAATGTTTTAACTGATGGGGTTTACAATGTTTTAATTAATAGATTTAACTGATGGGGGTTTACAATGTTTTGATTAATATATTTTACAATGTTTTTTAACTTGCAGGGTTTTACTAACTGTGTTTTCCAATAAATTTTAATTCAACACATATATTTGATTAAAGATACATCACAGAGATTAGATAAAGAGTTGACAGTTCTCACTATAATAGTTTAAAAATAGATATTGTAAAGGGAAAATGTCAAAAATATCAGTAAAATTGCTTCACTCTAAGCTGAGAAAATCTTATTTTAAAATCAATGTAGCCTCAATTGTCAATGTTACTGCTCTCAATGAAATTAACAAAAGCTTAGTTGTCCATTTTTGTAGTTAATCATCAATGGACGTTGAACAGTAAATTGGCTTCAAATCCATTGAAAATTGGACACATAAGATGGCATCCAGAGTTGATTATCTCTTCATGTTAATAAAAGTCTAATTGAAAATTTATATAATATTTCAGACCTAAAGAAAGACCTGTAATAATGCCAATTTAGCTCTTGCATAATGTATGCTTTATTATTTATCTTACATATATTTTGATTGAGCACATTTTGCTATATTTTTCCAGCTTGTCAAAGAAGGTGCCAATTATTAGTTCAATTTATAAATCTAAATATTTAAATACATCTAATTTTTTTTTTTTAAGATTCAATTCATTGAAATAATTAATTTTTTGTTTTATGGTTAAATTCATTGACACATTCAATCCTATGGCAGCTAAATTGCATGCTGGTCATCAAATTCATATTGTCATTAGTTCTTTTACATGCACAGTAGGTTGTTTTTTGTCCCATCCGAATGACTAGACACTGTTTCTTGCCACCTTTGACAAGGTACGTTCTCTGTAAACACAGTAATCGAACCCGAAACACCCAGGTTAGTGGGCCAGCGCAGTACTTACTGAGCCATTAATCATACTGAACTTCCTGGTGAAGATGTGTTAAACTTCAAATAATGGAGAGAAAACCAATTGTGGACAGGTGAATATGTATCCGAGTTCAGCTAATGGACAGACAAAATGATTGTGTACAGGTTTTGAAATCAGTCCAAAAAATCTGTATTTATTTGGCTTGTGATAAACAAATTTGGCAGGTATTTAGGGGTCTAGGAACCCCTCTTTAATTTAATAACGACTATACCTAACCTGAACTCAAACACTGCATGAAAACTGATAAATTTGGCAGGTATTTAGGGATCTGTGAACCCTTCTTTGATTTTAACGACTATACCTAACATGAACTCAAACCCTGCATGTACCATACAGGTAATATGAATGGAGTGATTCTGGTATCTGGCCAAATTGTTGATTATTTTACATGTTTACGGGTCTTGAAGCGAATTCTATTGATAATGATATATAATGATAATAATAATAACAATCCTTAATATTTATAGCACAAAATCACTTTTTAATATTGCGCTTTGAAATCAATGTGAATAAGCTTTGTGAAAACGCAGGGTTTTGATTTGTTTGTAAATGTTTCTGTTGTATTATATCATCCATTGAATTACCTGAATAGTTACCTGTAAAGATCAACAGGTAGATATATATACGTGTGTATAGGACCACAGGTATAAAAGGCTGTTAATATACCCCCCCCCCCCCTGTGTTTGTATGTATGTAAAAAAAAGAAGAAACTTTTGTGTCACACTTTTATGTTTTTGTTAAAGATACATTGTGTAAGATGTAAATAAAGAGCTAGCCATTTTTGCTATAATAGTTCGAAAATAGATAATGTAAAATGAATAATTTGAAAATTTAATTCAAATTTCTTTAAGGTGAGCCAAGATATTAGCCATTGAAGGTTTGACGAGTGTGCAATAATTTTGCTCTTCCATTTTTAGTGTAAATCAAAATACGGCTGAACTTTTCCAATCTATTTGATATCGGAGAAATGCGATGCCATCAAGAGTTGATAATGGCCTTGACGTTTTCCCCTTTTCTATCTCTCTCTGCCCCCTCCTAACTAATTTTAAATAAAGACAAATTATCTTTCAATTAAAAAAATAAACAAATGAAATGTTGTTAGATTTTATCTTTGATCTTGATTCAACGTCATGGGATACAGATGTGCCATTTTTAATCTAATCAAAGCTTTTATGTTTCACCTGAATGAACTAGGTCATCACACACGGCATATTTACCTGGTGTAACAAAGGTGTGCATTATTCTGACTCTAATCTAAATGACGTGATTTATTAACAGATATAATTTGGTTGTTACCGTTTGATGATTATATATATCTATTGTCTGCTTACATACATGTATCTCCTTCAGGCCCGTATCTCCTTCAGGCCAAACAAATCAATTATTGTTGTTCTCTTCTCAGACAATTTTTTAAAAAAATCTGGAGCTGTTGTTGTTCAGTGGGTTTGCTTCTGGTGTTGACCTTGGTGCAGGACAAAGAGCATGACAGTTGCTCTTGTGTGTGACAAAAAAAAACCGAGGTCCTGTATACACATTGGCATTCACGTAAAGGAACCCTTGATAGGTTTGAATACAAAATGAAAATAGTTAAAAAAAAAACAAAACAACTTTTTATGTAGTAAAAATAAGCCTAAGAAACATAATATTTCTTTTGCCTGACCTTACAAGAAACAGTGAATAGGATCTTTGTTGATTTTATCAATATTATTAAACTCTTATATTATCAATGGAGGCGAGATTTTATTTGTTGATCTTGTCGACAATATTGATACAAATTTGAATAAGTTTACACTTCACACTGTTCTCAGATCAAAAAACAATTTTCTTTTGTTTGTTCCATATTTGATATGTTTTTAAAATTACTTTTTATTGTAATACAAGTCAAATCAAGTTAATACACGCTAAATTCTATTTGAATTCTTTACATTCTTTGAAATGATATGAAGTGAAATATTGAAAACTTTCAGTCAAAGTTTTTGACAAAAATTTAACGCAAATAGTCTCAATTGTTGAGTACTATTTCTATGATAATAAATCAAGTTCGTTTTTTCGTTTTTGGAGATTAACGTCCACTTCCACCATGGGTGATATCATATACAAAATAAACCAAGACCTAATGAACTTTCTCGGCTAACGCATGGATCGAACATGCAACCTTCAGACTAGCAAGACAGCTTCTTGCCACTTAGCCACTGTGGCCCCCCTTCTTGGACAGTGTTTATGTTTGGGAAATTGTTGGTTTGAAGGGAAAGAGAAATTGATTTTGGCAGTTTGGGGCCCCATTACTCTTACACCCATGTATACCCTGTCTCATGCATGATACCTTTTATTGAAGGTCAGTTTTGGGCAAATGCCACACTAGCTTAAACGCATACCATGCCTCATACATGATTCCTTTCACCTACTTCTAACTAACTGAGTCAATAGTTTATTAAACTTTGATCAATTTTAGACTTTGTTTAGTCTGTGAGGACTCTGGAGCATAGAGCCACCAGCTTGGAAAACCCCAGTTTCAGTTATCAGTTTTAATCTGTAGAAAATGAAAGCTATTGTTTTTTTTTTTACTTGACACAGAGGTCCACTCGAAAGATAGATAATAAGATAGCAGTATGACATCAGATATACATGTACTCTAAGATTACAGAAAGTTTTATTTTGGGTGATTACCATCAGCAACATTTATTATATATTATTACAGAGCTGTCAACTTTTTATTTTGTATGGGATGGAGGGGTTATCTTCCTATTATTGAAATAAGATATTGTTCCATATAATATTCTAAATGACCTCTCTCTCTCTCTCTGTCTCTCTCTCTCTCCTTAAGGTCAGGGTGGAAAGGGTCATTAAACCCCAGTTCATTTTATTCATTTCTATCTGCTTTCCCCTTGCGCAGGATTCAGGGCCTGACAAGGACAGCTGTCTAGTCATTAGGATGGAATGAAAAACAGAGATCCCATATATAAATTGGCATGCACCTTGGAATTCGATATAGGAGTAAACCATAGTGCCGCTGAACAGGACCCTGTGTAGTGTATGCCCGTCTTTATTAGTGCAGTCGGAGCTGAACAGTGGGATGTTAAACTCCATTTCATTTTCTTTCGGTCTAACTGCTCCCCTAAATAACAGACAGCTCTAGTTGAAGAGTGACTGACCAGGTAAAGAGTTGTGTACCTGGCTGTTGACAGTATATCAGTATTACAGGTAAAGCTGTAGTAAGGTATATATATATATACCTATGTAAACAGGTGTAAATGATGAGGTGTGTTGTTGAATACGATAAACAGATTAAGGGGGATATAGATATAATAGTATTTATATACTTACCTGTAACAGACAACACACCTGATATCATCAAACTTACACAGGTGTTTATCATCTCATAATATTAAACAGGTGTTATCATCTCATATCATAATATTAAACAGATATTAACGATATTAATTTTGACCATTATCCTATTTTATGTGACTGACATCTTAAATATCCATTTGCCACTAAATCATAATGGTATCAATACCCTAAACTTATAACCGAAGGATGACAGGCCTACTCGTCTAGTTCATGCAACAGACAATTTCACCTCAGTCCACATAAGAGAGGGGGGGTTGGGATGGCCTAGTGGTCTAGAGTGCCGCGCTTCGACCTCTAGCTGGCCGGTCACCTCTGGCTTGCGGCTGTGGTTTCGAGCCCTGGTGCGAGCGTATGTGACATGGAGATAGGGGCTCCTTCTCAACCTCGTGGGTTTCCTCCGGGCACTCCGGTTTCCTCCCACAGCAAAGACCCCTGCGCGTGCGCTAAGATAATGAAAATGGAAAAAATAAGACTTGTCTGCGATATCACCTTCGGTGGAAGCGGACGTTAAACACCAAGAACAACAACAACACATAAGAGAGCCACATATAATACTAGTTAGTCTAAACCTTGACTCTCGTATAAATATGGTACTTAATCGTACCTACATAGATTAAAACCTTTGGGTGCCATGTTGAATTACACAATATTTAATGTTTAAAGACCTAATTACCTTATGGAATCAACAACAAATCTAAACTTCGGCACTCAAACCATTTTTAGTTTTGTTTTATAATGTTTAAAGTAGCTATAAGTCTCTAAATTATTTGTCAATTTAAATCAACATTGATGTTGTGATCTTACCGGGAAAAGATGGGCTTCTGATATCCAATATTAAAGACAAAATAAACATTTTACCATTGGCACACAAATTATGTACCATAATGCTTTGCAGCACCATTTGTAGCAAGGGACTCAAGGAACGAGGCTAAATGTATTCCACAAGTCATGTCAAAATGTGACAGCATATTCTTATTTGGTGAGCATGCACAATAAATTACAGTAAAAACAGAAACGATTCAATGTACTTCAGGTTTTGTTTACATACGTAATACATTATTATATACATGGTGACCCATTTGTGTCAGTTTCTCACTCCCTAATATTGGCGATTTAGCTCCTTTAAGTTTGTGTATGTGCTTATTCCATTGTTAAAACTTCCCATTTCATACGCTGATGACAAATTTTAATCCTTGTAAAAGAGAGAGAGAGATAGAGAGAGAGAGAGAGAGAGATGGATTTAACGTCCACTCAACACAAACTAGGTCATTTTGGGACTAACATTTTAATTTTATTTCTACAATTTGCTTGCATGTAGGGGTATTTAGCAGTGGGAGGAATCCAGAATACCTGGAGAAAACCCATGAGGTTGGACAGGCGACCCTACTCCTTGCCATGTACAACCGGGGATTCCAAACCACGTCAGTTGACTCAATGGCAGGCTGTATGATACAGCGCGTGCTCTCTAACCATTCGGCCATCCACCCACCCCCCGAATCCTCGAAAAAGACAGACAAGTTATTTGATTAAGTTAACATCGAAACAATAAAACAAAGGATTTAAACAAACGTAAGATAACATCTTCCCGGAACATATCGTACAACAAATATGTTTGTTTGAAGTTTATCTGTTATTGTAAGTAAAGAATTTGTTTGATTACAAAAGGATTAAATAGATTCGTTTTAAAACAAAGATAACTGTCTGAATAAATACGTTTCTTTGTCTTTCCAGTTAACTCCCCTTAGAGGGTTTGTTTTGCTGGACATCGGAATTGGTAGAATGTTCCCGTGTTTAAAGTACAACATAAGAACCTATCTTAATGTCTTTTGTGGGTTGTGATGGCCGAATGGTTAGCATGTGTGCATTATATCATAAGGTCTGTCATTGAGTCAAGTGGTGTGGTTTCGATTCCCTGGTTGTACATGACAAGGAGTAGACTCGCCTGTCCAATCTCTTTGGTTTTCTCCGATTCCTCCCACAGTTAAGACTCCTACACGCAAGCGAATTATTCAAATAAAATTAAGCCATATGTTAGTACCAGTTGAGTAGACGTTATATCCCATTTCTCTCTCTCTCTCTCTCTCTCTCTCTCTCTCTCTCTCTCTCTCTCTAATCCTGAATACAGAAAACAATACCCTAAATTAGGTATAAGCTTCCAACTTCCAACTTCACAAAATTGGACGGATCCGCAATTTCCTCGACATTGACTCTACAAAACTTTTAAGCAACTCTTTGGTGACCTCACGTCTCGACTACTGCAACTCGTTACTCTACAACTTACCAGCATATCAAATTAATCGACTACAGAAGATTCAAAACAAAGCTGCAAGAATTGTTACAAGAACTAAATTATACACCAATATTACTCCCGTTTTGAAAGTGTCTATCATAGTGATGTATTCGATAATATTTATCCATTTTTGTGAAGAAAATCGATGAATTAATTTTATTTTATCAAAGAAGCACACGAACCAAAAAACATCTCTGATTTAGCTACCGAATGGCTACCGATTAAGACAAGAATTGATTTTAAAATTCTCATGCTGAGTTTCTGTGCTTTGTCATGTGATGACTCTCCTCTCTATATTAAAGAATTAATTCAACCCTACCACCCTACCAGAAATCTTCGTTCTGAATCTAAGTACCTTATTAAAACAGTAACTGCAAACTCTTCTTTCGGTAGACGCTCCTTTGCTTTTGCGGCAGCAGAACTGTGGAATTCAAATGATTTTCCCATAGAACTCAAGTACTGTGCATCAATTGACAGTTTTAAAAGGAATCTTAAAACCCATCTTTTTAGAAACGTTTTCTTTTAATTGTTGATCGCATACTCCTTTTAACTAGTGTTTTCTTTTAACTGACCATAATGATACCAAAGAGCAGCTTCAGTTGGATTTTAGGACATTATTATTATTATTATTATTATTATATTATAAACACTATTATAAAACCAACTACCTGTCTCAAGGGTAGGTACATACCTGTATATATATACTATAGTATTAAACCAATACCTGTCTCAAGGTTAGGTACAATATATAATAGATAGTATTAAACTAACACCCCTTTTTTATTTAAGTCTTTTTACACCTGAGTTAAATAACAGGGTTTTAAACGAAATCTTGTTTAAATATTGTTTTATGATCTGTCAAACCTCCAGCTATTACGTAGAGTCTATTATAGTAATTTGTCAGAGGATGAAAGGATGTAGTGTGGCCTGTCTGTAATAAAAAGGAGTAGAGTTTTCTTTCTGTAGGAAAAGATCAAGAAGACTTGAGGCTGTTTTGTTGATAATCAT
Organism: Patella depressa; assembly: GCA_948474765.1. Classification (NCBI taxonomy): domain Eukaryota; kingdom Metazoa; phylum Mollusca; class Gastropoda; family Patellidae; genus Patella; species Patella depressa. Next base: position 68,342,248 of record OX419718.1, on the reverse strand, counting down.
AATAAGATATGATATGAAAGTATTTTATTGTTCAACTATAGATAACTATACTTTATCAGATACAATTATTAACCCTACAGTTCAAATATTTAAAATATTGATGAAGACAGCTATTAACCCTTACAGTTTAGATATATACAATGTACACTGCACCAATACCCCACCACTTCTCCCCAGTTTGTTGTAATGTGGCATTCATGTAAAAGATCCCTTGGCAGATGGAATTCGATATAAGAGTAGGCCATAGCCATAATGCCACACTGCCCAGGCAAAATTTACCTCATAGCACATTGTATGGCGTATGTCAGTCTTCATTAGTTTAGGAGCAGAACAGTCGGACATTAAACCTATTTCACATAAGACGTTGTTGAGTTTGTCAAGTGAGTTTGTCTGGAGTGTAGAATGAGATTGTCAAGGATGTACGGTGAGTTTGTCAGGGGTGTTCTAGAAAAATTAGAAATCTCATGGTTTAGGCACACTTTTATATGGCTCCCAGTAGAACTGGTTGTGGTACAAAATATGCTAGAGTAGGTTTCCCTTTTCAAATTTTGACAAACTGTGTGTGGTACACTTCATACGAAAATGCAACAGATTCCGGAATACGGTCTTCTTTAGAAATCTTTGATATAATGGGTGTGGGACAGACCATACAAAATTACAACATATTCTGGAATAAGGTGCCGTTTTGAAATTTTGACAAACTGGGTGTGGAACATACGAAAATACAACAGACTCGGGAATACCTTGTCCATTTGAAAATTTGATAAATTGCACTAACTGCATGTTGTTGTAAAGACGATAAGTAAATAGATAAAACGTCTTTCACTTGTTTTTATTTCCTATTAAACCTGCTTGTGAATTATAAACATAATATTTATCTAATATCTAGAGTTTAAACCAAATATGGTATAAATATCACCGCCAAACATTTGAACATTTAAAAGAAAATATTGAAATAAACCAATTCTTGTGTTGATAACTTTATCGCTTGAGGTGCAAATTGTTTCTGAAGGTTGCAGCGTTCAGGTGATACAGTTACCTGTATTTTGTAGAGATTGTACAGGTGATACAGTTACCTGTAGTTTATATAGATCGTACAGGTGTCATGTGTGGGTTATATAATATAAACATACCATTGATATATGATATAAGAAAATTTATGGCCATATTGTTCTAACCTATTTGAAAGTTTAAAAAGAAGTGTGAACTATGAAATTAGAGTGTTGATGTGAAATTATATCTCAATGTACAAAGTGGTTGTGGGGTGGTCCATGGATGCATCCCTGTATACAGATGCACTTCTGTTATAGAACAGTCCTGTTGTAGGGCAGTTTAGGGAGGCACCACTCTATTAGGGCTTTTCATAGAGACCCCTCTGTTGTAGGGAGCTCTGTGGAGGTACCTCTGTTGCAGAGTAGACCATGGAGGCACTTCTGTTGCAGGGTGGTCCATAGACGCACTTTTGTTGTAGGATGGTCCATAGAGTCACCTCTTGGGTGTTCATAAAGACACATCTGTTGTAGTACTGTCCATAGACTTTTGTTGTAGGGTGGTCCATAGAGGCACCTCTTGGGTGTTCATAAAGGCACATCAGTTGTAGGACTGTCCATAGAGACACCTGCTGTAGTGTTGTCCATGGAGACATCTCTGTTGTAGTGTTTCCATAGAGGCACCTCTGTTGTAGGGTAGTTCATAGAAACACCTCTGTTGTAAGGGTGGTCCATGGAGACATCTCTGTTGTAGGGTGGTCCATAGAGGCACCTCTGTTGCAGGATGTTCATACAGACACCTCTGTTGTAGGGTGGTCCATAGAACCATAGAAACACCTCTGTTGTAAGGGTGGTCCATAGAGACACCTCTGTTGCAGGATGTTCATACAGACACCTCTGTTGTAGAGTTATACAGAAATTGAATAAATTATCCGTTATTTTTAAATTTGCAATTTTTGACGTGTTTGTATCAAATTTGATGCCTAAGGCTTCAGACAATTTGTCATCAAAGTATGAATTGTTTTTTCATCAATAAATTTGTTTTTGTCGTATTTATGTACCGGTACAAGGATGTGTCAGGAACAATTAATCACAAGTTTTTAATTTTTTACCCTAAAATAGTAACTGTTTAAAAGTCTTTATCCTGGCTTGATGTGATGACTTCGATACTATCTGTATTTGACTAATGTTCTGTATTGTGGGGAAAATGCTGTCTAACATAAATTAAACATCCTTTCAAAAGTACAAAAACAAGACAGCAAAAAGTGTTCTTGATGCACCAAAGGTTCGAAACTAACATATGGTTCAATTTTATTTCAATAATTCGCTTGCGCGTAGAGATCTGTAGCAGTGGTAGGAAACCGAAGGACACGAAAAAAAATCAACGAGGCTTGACAATCGTAGAATCAAAACCACACGCGTTGACTAGAGAAGCCTAATCGAAATGGCGCTTAGTTATAAGCAGTAATTGTATTCCATAGAATTATGACCTGTATACTCCAGTTCAATTACTAAATGCCATTGCAACAGTTTGAATATATGATTGTTTATTTTGTTTATTTCAGACTGGTACTGGAAATGCCTATAATCAAAATATTTAAATATATGATTGATTTTTTTGTTTATTTCAGAATCAACTATGAATTAAGTGAAGGAAGGGCGTTTTGGTTTCATGTTGTAAATGTTATATTACACGGGATAACGACCGGACTATTTACGTATCTCCTACATGATGTCTTCAATATCTCCGCTACGTCATGTTTCTTCACCACGTTACTCTTCGCTGTTCATCCTATACACACGGAAGCTGTGAGTAAAACAATTCTCTTTTGTAAATCTGTCTAGGGCAGATCTTTTTTCTGGATTAAGATATAATATAAATTATTATTTAGACTTTTATTCACATAAAAAGCCAATGATCAACTGTATAGACCATTGGATGGGACAAAAAAAAATATGGTCTGATGTACTCATTTTTGTGAGCGTAAGGAAAAATGGGCAGAAATGCCGCTGCCGCCCTAAGTTCAAAAAGTATTCTTAGACTTGAGTAAAACAATTCTGTTTTGTAAAGATGCGTTATGTAAAAGCTATAAAATCTGTCTAGTGCACATAAAATCTGGATTAAGATCTCCCGTAATCTGGCAAAACATATAGCAAGTCAAATTTTGGTGAAAATTGAGTTAGACCCATATCTGGACTTAGTACACATGTATATAATAATAGGTTTTTTTTCTCCTTCACCGAAAGGGCTTCTAGTTATCTTCATCTAAAACGACAAAATAAAATTGGTTTTATATTCAGTAGGTTAATTCTGAAACAAAACAGTTTTCCTTTGTTTTCTCAAATCTACATTCAACAGTGTTACTAAGTGTTTCCAGATTGCGGGAGATATATAATATAAACTATTTTTTAGACATCTATTCACATGACAAGCCCATAATCAACTCTCTAGACCATCGGATGGGACAAAAAAATATGGTCTGATGTACTCTTATTCACATGACAAGCCCATGATCAACTGTATAGACCATTGGATGGTACAAAAAAACTGAGGTCTGATGTACATGTACTCTATTTCATGCACATAAAGGAACCCTCCTTGACAGTTGGAATTCAATGAAAAATAGGCACAAATGCTGCTGTCCAGATAAAGTTTCGCTCATAACACCAGACCCTGAGTTCACAAAACATTCTCAGACTTGAGTTAAGAATTCACTCAACTTTCAATCACTGTTTATGAGAAATATCTTTGATCTAGAAAAACAAAACTTTTCACATAGTTTCTTATCGATGTATTTGATACATAAAAACAACAAAAGTTCTATAACAGGCTATATTTTAGTTAGAATAAGACCAACAATGTGTGTGTGTGGGGGGGAGGAAATGGCTGAATGGTTAGCATGTGCGTGCTGTATCATAAAGCCTGTCATTGAGTCAACTGGTGTGGTTTCTAATCCCTGGTTGTCCAACCTCGTGGCTTTTCTCCGGGTCCTCCGGTTTCCTCCCACTGCCAAAGACCCCTACGCGCAAGCAAATAATTGAAATAAAATTAAACCATATGTCAGTCCCGAAAATGACCTTGTTTGTGTCTCGTGGACGTTAAACCCAAAATATACAGGTACAGGTCTCTTATCTACCTAAGGCATATATATACAGATAGTCTAGATCTGTTTGTACCTGAGGGATATTTACAGGTAAACTAGTCTTTTATCTCCCTAAAGGATATAAATAGGTAAACTGGTCTTTTATGAGACAAGTTAATTAGTGTAAAATAACATATTTTATACATAATTTATTATTGTAAATAAATACCATCAGTCGAAAACCTTTTACACGGTCTAAAACAGATGTGTATCTGTCAAACTTTACATTGCTTATGAATGATTCACACACAAAAAATATTCCAATATTTTAATATGAATCATTTAAAGATACATTATGGTATGGGGCGCCGTTTGTAAAATAATTATTTAACTTTTTCTATAGCAAAAAAATTAGATTTAACTCCGAATATATATATTTAGATAAATATTAGAACAAAAATGGCATATATGTAAATATCAAAAAATATTGTAGCTAAAAGTCGAGTTTTTGGTCTATGAAAAACTTTAAATGTTATATCTTGATTTCACATCGCTTAGTTAAATATATAGCTAAATGTGCTGTTCCTCGTAGGTATAAATGCTAAATACTAAATCACTGAAAAATCTAAAGTTAAATATTTAGCTAAATATATAAACATTTAGCTAAATATATAAACATTTAGCTAAATATATATATTTAGTTAAATATATATATTTAGTTAAATATATAAACATTTAACTAAATATATAACATTTAGCTAAATATATAAACATTTAACTAAATATATTTATTTAGTTAAATATATAAACAGTTAACTAAATATATAAATATCATGCTAAATATATATGTTTAGCTAAATGTATAAATATTTAGCTAAATATATATTTGTGATCCCGCCAATATTTCTATTATCGTAAGCGACAGAAAAAAACTGCGCATCAAATAATGACGTGTACCCAACACGTTAACTCGTAATATGTCGTGAACTTACCATATTTATGAGTGATCGATGTCCAACGTTAAATATATGTAGGCATTATTAACGAATTGCGGATGTAAGAACTAAGCTGAGCGTTCAGGTACCAGATAGTACTGTGTTGTGCAGTCAATGGAAAGTTGTACACTACGTCATAGTTTAGTGTGAAGTCGCTTACAACAATAATTATTTTTCAAACGGCGTGGTACGGTTGCGCTTTGTAAATTTAACTATATGTTTAGTTAAATATATAATTATTTAGTTAAATATTTAATTATTTAGTTAAATATTTAATTATTTAGCTAAATATATAAATATTTAGCTATATATATATTATTTAGCTAAATATATAAATGTTTAACTAAATATTTTAACATTTAACTAAATATTTTAACATTTAACTAAATAGGCCTATATATATTTAGCTAAATGTTTAAACATTTAACTAAATATTTAGCTAAATATTTATATATCATCAAATCTCTTGTTTTGGTCTTAATATTCAATGCTAAATGTTAAATATGAAAATAGAGACAAATGAAGAAATATTTATATATATTATGTTAAATATTGAGTTTTTGTTGTATTTTTAGTTTAAATATTAAAAGTGAAAAATTTGCACAAAAGTCGAGATTAAACTATATATATAAATTTAAATTAAATCTAGTGTTTTTTGCTATATAAAAAGCTAAATAATTAATTTACAAACGGCGCCCCATATTATGGGAGATTAGTTAACGAATTGGCAGTTCTCACTATGATAGTTAAAAACTATAGTAGATAATGTAAAGGCAATTTACTAAACATTTCAGTCAAATTGATGAACTCCGCACAGAGAATTTAGCGTTTGAATTTTGGGCCTAGCCTTGATCATCATTACTAAAGTCGGTACAATAAAGAATATAGTCTTGATTATCCATTTTATGATTAAATTTTATGATTAAATTAAAGTTGAGCAGCAAATGGGATCCTAATCCAGTAAATATTACAGGCTAGCGATGACATCAAGGCCCCGAGTTCACAAAGCATTCTCAGACTTAAGTTAAGAATTTACTCAAAATATTTCACCTCATTTTAACTAAAGTATAGAGCTTTATAAAACTTTTGTTGTTTTAATGTATCAAATTCCCTAATAAGAAACTATATGCAAAGTTTTGTGTTTCTGAATCAAAGATATTTCTTTTAAACAGTGATTGAAAGTTGAGCAAATTCTCAACTTAAGTCTGAGAATGCTTTGTGAACTTGGGGCAAGAGCTGATTATGGTCTGGATAAGTTAATGTCTAATTAATAATTTAGATAACATTTAAGGCCTAATGAAAGACTTGCAATTGGAAGATTTAGCCCTTGTGTAATGTATGTTTAATATCCCCTGAAGTAAACTGTTAATAGCCTTCCATTAATGGAGATGCTATGGCTCAGTGGTAAAGGTGCTGGCTCACTAACCACGAGGTCGAGGGTTCGATCCTTAAGTCTCCTGATAAAATTCTCCAAAATTTTCCAGGGTGGAAATTTGTCAGTAGTGTAGGATGTAGGATGTAGGACTTGACAAGGAGCAGCGTCTTGTTGCTTGAATGGCATCAACAAACCAAGGTCTAGTGTACACACTGGCAGTTGGAACTGAATGTCTCTCAGATCATCCCAGGGGGTTGGATGGCCGAATGGTTAGCACGTGCATGCTGTATCATAAAACCTGTCATTGAGACAACTAGCGTGGTTTCGATTCTCTGGTTGTACGTGACAAGGATTAGGGTCGCCTATCCAACCTTGAAGGTTTTCTCCGGGTCTTCTGGCTTCCTCCCTCTGCTAAAGACCCCTACGGGCAAGCGAATTATTGAAATAAAACTAAACCATATGTTAGTCCCGGAATTACCTAGTTTGTGTCAAGTGGACATTAAAACCCATTTCTCTCTCTCTCTCTCTCTCTCTCTCTCTCTCTCTCTCAGATGATACCAGATGGGATATTCCTGTCTGCATTAGCCCAGTTGATGCAGAAAAATAGGGCTTTAAACCCAATTTTATTTCATTCAGTCATTTATACAAAAGATGAAAAGTTGTTAATCTTTTGTTGGTCACGCTTCAGTTGTTGACCTAGGATAAACATCTCAGTCAGGGATTAACAACAATATATTCTATAGAATTACTTTAATCGAGGGGTTTGTCCAACATGAATGAATAAGATACTGGATGATAGAGAAAAAGATAAATCCAGATCAACAGGACTTAAATTATAAATGAATGAGGTGTTGAGTATCAATTTTAATGTCTCGGTGCACTGCATGTTTCTTCATCGCCGTCAAGCTTGTTTCTCGTCAATAGTTTTAAAAAATGTAAAGTGGGTGGGGAATTTTTCACATTTTATTTTTGTTCTGTATATGCCCACGTTTTAAAATACTTGTATATTACCTTCACAATTTGCCTCATAGCACCTTTCACTGATACAATGGTCTTGATGCCACAGGTACCTCTCTGTAGTAGGCTACCCAATTGGCACACAGCAGGGACAGATCCAGGAATTTTTGCAGGAGGGGATTTGCCTGGTTTCTGTTACGGAAATCTGCAATCATCTTTCCTAAATTAAATAGGCATACATATACAAATTGAGCGTTTTAAACAGAGACAGCATTTTCATACTGATGTAGGATCACTTTTTGATGTAGTTTCATTGATGCAAGGCATTATTTTTATTTTTTTTTTTATGTAGCTGAGCAGGGGGGGGGACCCCCCCCCCCCCAAACCGCCTCTCTGGATCCGCCCCTGCACAGGGCAGGTGCCCTACCAAAAATATTGTAGATACATAGATTTAGTTTGTAGACATCGTACATCTTTAAACTTGTTTTAATAATGGCCCCTGTTTGATCTTATCAAAAATAATCATGTTGTAATCTGAGCTAGGACTAAGTAGGTGCTGTTTGATATATATCATTAAATTATACATCGGAAAGTTGATATGTTATTTGATAAACCTCAGATTCAAGTCGTCAAGAATGTGACTTTAAGGCGACAATAAAGGATCTTAAAAAGGATCTTGATTTAATTTAAAATTAAGGGTCCACTTACCACCAAGAGATAAAATATATATTAAATTCCATGTTTGATCTTCTTGTTGTATTGTATCTCATGTTACCTGCAATAGGTAAACTCAGGTGTGTTTATTTACTTACTGTCTTACCTGTAATTATGGCCAGTTAAATTGTTATCTTTAAGAACTTTTAAGTACATACAAAGTTGATGTACTTTATATATTTGTGTGAGAAGGATGGGGGCTTGTTGAGGTGATTGGTTTTAATTTGGGGCTGGGTGGATGATTGGTTTTGATTTGGGGTCGGATGGGGCTTGGTGAGGTGATTGGTGTTGATTTATGGCTGAATGGGTTGGTGATTGGTTTTAATTTGGGGCTGGGTGGGGGCTTGGTGAGGTGATTGTTGTTGATTTAAGGCTGAATGGGTTGGTGATTGGTTTTAATTTGGGGCTGGGTGGGGGCTTGGTGAGGTGATTGGGGTTGATTTGAAGCTCAGTGGGGTGGTGATTGGTTTAAATTTGGGGCTGGGTGGGTGATTGGTTTCGATTTGATTTATCCCCTTTAAAGGGATCACTGTGCAAGCGTGTTTTATTTCCGTGATGTTGGATATTAAAATAAAATTGAACCAAAATAAGGTAGTTTGTGTCGAAGAATGGACCTCCCACCCTCTCTCTCTCTCTCTCTCTCTCTCTCTCTCTCTCTCTCCCTCTCTCTCATTGATTCAGGATTAATTTATTACAAGGTTTTGTGGTCTGATAAATTCAGAAAGGTCAAATTTCATACAAACAAGGAGGTCACGGTCTGTTTAATTTGCTCCTTGTCTGAAGGTCACTGACTATCAATTCATGAAAAATTTGTATTTCCATTAGAAAGAGATTTATTTGTGAAGACATGGAAGATACTCAAGTATTCTGTTTATCTTAATACCAAATAAATACTGGGACCCTTTCTCAAAATTCCTTCTTAATTCAAGACCCTGTTGACTGATGGTCCTTATAACCGTTGACTGCTGGCCGGTTTAAGTGTTTGTAAAGGTTTCCCACTGCTCCTTTATTAGACTGTTGTTTATCAACCAAACCCTTTTCACCGGTCAACACCACCACAGACCCTTTTTATCTGTCTTAAGAAAAAAAAAATCCTTTTGATAATTGATAAGCCCTCTTTTGAAATTCTTACTATGTAGTGGTCAAACAGCAAGTGATAAGTGAATGGACAAACTGACCAGAGGGAGATTTGAATAATATCAACAAACTGCGACGTGTGTATTGTTAACGTGTCTAGAAGTTTGATTAATTGGCTACGTGATCAGCAAATAATTGACGAATATTTTATTGATACTCACGATGTTGTCATGTCGACATTTTGATTAATTTGCCATCTACAACAATACAGACAATAGCCCTAGTACTTTACTTATTTATTTATCTATATTTGAATAACCCTCAGGATTTTCTGTTTGCAAAGGGTTTTTTCTTATTAGAAATATTATTTGTATAAGTTGCCACTTCAAAACAGGCCGAACAGCAATTGCAAAACTGTCTTGAACTGGCAAAACTTTCTTGTACTTGTGAAACTCCCTTGTACTGGTGGTGAAACCCCCTTTTAGTTTCAAACCTCCTTTGCACCGGTGTTGAAACTTTCTTTCTTGTACTGGCAAAACTTTCTTGTATTAGTGAAACTCTCTTGTATTTGTGAAACTCCCTTATACTGGTAGTGAAACCCCCTTGCAGTGGTGATGAAACCCATTGCACTGGTGAAACTCCCTGGTACTGGTGGGGAAACTCCTTTAAATACTGGTGGAGAAACTCCCTTTAATACTGTTTTTGAAACTCCCGTAAATAATGGTGGAGAAACCTCCTTAAATACCATTGGGAAACTCTCCCATACTGGTGAAACTCCCTTAAATACTGGTGGTGAAACTCCCTTAAATACTAGTAGGGAAACTCCCTCATACTGGCGAAGCTCCCTTATCGGTTGTTCATCCCATATGAGCGATTAGACACCATTTCCTTGCCAGGCCCAAAAATTCAATGTATACCTATATTTAAGAAAACTGTATACTCTATTAATAATTTCACATCCATCTATTTTCATGTATGTGAAGTAATTTTTTGGCCATTTTAATCGTGTTCAATAAAAGAATCAGATAGTGATAGATTGTCTACCTTGTCAAAGGTTACGCTTGGTCCATCTTCAATGGTCACCCTGCAGAGTTGTTGTCCAGGGCTTCAGGCAACAACTGAAAGAGACTATTTATCCCTTTTTGATTGTATATAATGTAATATGATTACTATTTTGTATCCGCGACAATTACAAATTATATTTTGAAAGGTGCTCATGGACAGGTATTGAAGCTGTAAAATGGGAACGTATATGGCTACTTTGAATAATGGATGAATGACGACTCCCCTATCTTGACGGCCTGTTATATTTAACACTTAGTTGTATTCCATGGAAATTATGCATCCATGACATTTACTCTTCCCGGATACAACCTTAAAGATGAAATGTTTTTAATAAGTTTTCTAAGAAAATCAATTCTTTAAAGAATATTTTCATGAACCAGAAAAACAATTTGCTAAAACATATAAAACTTGAATGACTTTAGCCATTTAGCTCCATAAATAAAAACACTATTTGTGACAGAAAACTCTTAAGAGAACACTTGGTATCCATTTAAACATACATTATGCAAGAGCTAAATTTGTGTATAGCAGGTTTTTCTTCAGGCCTGAAATATTATCTAAATTATTCATTACACATATATTAACATGACAAGACCATAATCAACTCTCGATGCAGGCGCGGATCCAGAGGGGGGGTCCAGGGGGTCCGGACCCCCCCCCCCCCTGCTCAGACTTAAAAAAATTTTTATACGATTTTATTGGCGATTTAGACCTGTTATTTTGGAATTTACCTTCCGGAAATAGGTCAGAATGGACCAAATTGAATCTAATTTACCAAATTATCGGTTGAGCGCAATTAGTTAAGCAATTATTATCAAACCTAGACCCCCCCCTGCAAAAAATCCTGGATCCGCACCTGCGATGGCATCGGATACTTGAGATTTTAACTAGATTAAAATGGTTCATCATTTAAAAATTCAATTTAAAAATGGGAAAGCGAGACTAGTGCTTGAAAATACCAGTGATCTGGTTACCACTATACACACATCTTGTCAAAACTAGAAACAGTGATAACTTGGCTCAGAATTAAGTAATTTGAAACAAATTTTCAACATTTTTATTTTGCATTATCTTTTTTTGAGCTATTTTATCAAGAATGGTCAGCTGTTTCTCTAAATCTTTCATTATGTATCTTTGAATTAAAATTGTGTTTTTTTTACGTTGTAATATATGTACTAATCATTTCAGGTGTCTGGAATTGTGGGAAGAGCAGATATTCTGGCAGCCATGTTTGTATTGGTAGCGCTCATCCTGTATATGAGGTAAAAATACTCAAATTTCTCGTAATTTTTCAAATCATACGATAGTCCCCATATATTATAATAGAGTCATCAGAGTTTTCATAGGGTCATCAGAGTTTTATTGCGGTCATCATCAGATTTTTAATGCGGTCATCATCAGAGTTTTAATGCGATCATCAGAGTTTTAATGCGATCATCATAGTTTTAATAGGGTCATCAAAAATGCAATGGGGTTTAATATCCCGCACTTATCTGTGCCAAGATTTGGGGTATCTGATTTTTAATAGGGGCATCTGAGTTTTGATAAGGGCATCTGAGTTCTGATATGAGCAGCTGAACTTTACAATAGGGACTTCTGAGTTTTGATATAGGCATTAAATATTTGATATGCACATCAGAGTTTTGATATGGGCATGTGAGTTTTAATAGATATATTATGAGTTTTAATGGGGATATCTGAATTATAATAGATATATTATGAGTTTTAATGGGGATATCTGAGTTATAATAGAGATATTATGAGTTTTAATGGGGATATATGAGTTTTACTATAGAGTTTTAATGGGAATATCTGAGTTTTAATAGAGATATTATGAGTTTTAATAGGGATATATGAGTTTTGAGAGGGTCAGTTGATTTGCAAATTTCTCCTTTAGTTTAAACATTTAAAAGATTTTTAAAAAAAAAACCTAGATATATCAAGAAAGATGAAAATGGGTCTGAAAACTGTATTTTGGCTTAAATATATCAGAAGATAAGTTCTTCTAGATAGAATATATCTTGAATTAGGTGGACAATGTATTGTAATGTTAATTATTAGGGAGTTGATTGTTCCACGTTCTAACAATGACGGCCATTATTGTCTTAACAATGATGTTACTTGTATCTGTCACAACATGATATATCTTCTGTTATCTATCATACGCATACTGGCTGCCATTTTGTGACGTCTGGTGGTAGAATAATGATCATAATATCACATTGTATTTGTTGATTGATCTGATTGCAACAGATCAATATGTGTCGTTATTGTGACCAAATTTCTTTCAATTAGAGATTAATCTATCGCGTTTTCTTATGGTTCGGTTCATCTACACCAGGGGTGGGGGGGATGGATGGACAAATGGCTAAATGGACGTATGGTGCTTTATCTTCACCAGAGGGTCTGGGCGGCCGGAAGGCTTAAAGTGTCACTTTAGATCACAAGGTCTGTCCTTCAGTCAAGTGGGGTGGTTTTGATGCCCTACTTGAATTTGACAAGGAGTAGAGTCGCCTTTCCAACCTTGTGGGTTTCTTTCCTGCCGGGTCGTTTGGTTTCCTCACACAAATTAAGACAAGTGAATAATTTAAATAAGAATGAACAATATGTTAGCCCTGAAATTACTTAGATTGTGTCGAGTGGACATTAAACCAAATTCTGTAAAGTGGGATGGATTCCCTTCTTGGTTTTTCTCCGGTCCTCTGTTTCCTCTGACTTCTAATTGACGGAGAGGTAAGCTCTCATGTCTGTCAGTATGTGTCAAGGAGTAGGGTCGCCTCTCCAACATTTTGGGTTTTCTCCGGGTCCTCCGGTTTCCTCCCACTGCAAAAGACCGCTGCGCGCAAGCGAATTATTGAAATAAAATTAAACCATATGTTAGTCCTGAAATGACCTAGTTTGTGTTGAGTGGACATTAAACCCCATTTCTCTCTCTCTCTCTCATGTCTGTAAATTTCACAGCCAATCAGTAAAGACTGGTAAATGTAACGGAAAACACGAACCATGGTCGGAGTGGTCAAGAAAGGTTAAAGGAGATTATAATATAATAAATATGATTTGTTTCTAGGGTTATGGAGACAGATGATGATTATGCTGATGATGATTGTGATTTTCCTGTTACTAAGCAACCATTATATCTAGCTGGTAGTATCATGTCTGCTGTGGTTGCTATGTTATGTAAGGAACATGGTATTATGGTATTAGTAATAATGGCCGCTGTTGATTGTCTCGTTATTTGTCGTAAAGGTGTCAACAGGTAAGAAAATAAAATTGAAAGTAGGATTTCAATTTCAAAATTTAATGTATACCTCATAAGGTCATAAATGAAATGAAATGGGGTTTAACGTCCTACTGTTCTGCTCCTAATCTGGGCTACTGAAGACGGGCATACGCCATACAGTGTGCTATGAGGAAAATCTTGTCAATGGTTCTTTTACGTGCACCTTGGGTTTTTTTGTTCTATCAGAACAGCTAGCCCCTGTCCTTCTATTTTAATTAGAATTATTGACTGTTTATTAATGATAATATAATCTATATTTACAATATATTTTGCAGGATAATATCTAGTCCAAGATCCATTCAACAAGCTGGTCCGTTGGTTTCAAGAATTTTTCTTTTATCTTTTTCTGTAAGTAAATTCAATTCAAATGTGCTGAGCTATCGTTGACTCTACCCAACAACCTCCATCTTTGACTCTCCCCAACCACTTCCATCTTTGACTCTCCTCAACAACCTCCATCTTTGACTCTCCCCAACCACCTCCATCTTTGACTCTCCTCAACCACTTCCATCTTTGACTCTCCTCAACAACCTCCATCTTTGACTCTTCTCTACCACCTCCATCTTTGACTCTCCCCAACCACCTCCATCCAATTTTGTTTACCTCACATTAGCAAAATGTTTTTTATTCTTATATATGGTGTTTTAAAGAGGCATTATGTAAGACCTAAGTCTGCTTATTTCCTGTCTCCTTTTTAGCCACGGTGGCTAAGTGGATAAGATGCTGGCTCACTATCCTTGATGTCGCATGTTAGGTTTTTGGACGTGTTTCCACTTGTCAGTGGTGCAGCTGTCGTTCGGATGCAACAAAAAACACAACGTCCCGAAATACACATTGACATACACGTTAAAGATCCCTTGACAATATGACTTCGAAACAACTGTATGGCTTAGTGCCACTGCCCGGGCAAAATTTCCCTGTATGGCATATGCCCATCTTCATTAGCCTCTGTCGAAGCAGAACAGCAGGATGTTAAATTCCATTTCATTTTATTTACTGTTAAATTCCTTGAAATTCAGACTTAATGGAATGTAAATTGACTGGGTGTTTGCCGGAAACGATAGTTTTATTCCTTATTTTGTTTTTCTTACAGTTTTTGACGTTGATTTATCTACGATTTCTGATTAACGGAGGCTTACCACAGTTTATAGAACAAGATAATCCAGCATCTTTTTCATCCAGTCTACTAACAAGGTTGGTATAGTCTCCATCTACCCATCCACCCATCCTCTCACCAAATATTATCAACCCATCTGAATACTTCACTAATTCCATTATTGATTTATCACCCACTCATCTAAATGACCCATCGACCTAATTATTCATTTATCACCCACATTACCCACCCACCCAATTATTCATTTATCACCCACATTACCCACCCACCCAATTATTCATTTATCACCTACATTACCCACCCACCCACCCAATTATTCATTTATCATCCAAATTACCCACCCATCTAAATGATCCTTCCATTCAGTTATTCATTTATTGCCCAAATTTCCCACCCATCTAAATGATGAACCCACCCAATTATTCCTTCATCATACATATTTTCCCACCAATCTAAATGATTCACTCAACCATTTATTCATTTATCTCCCAAATGTAATAAATACTGTGGTTATATCTAATCATCTTTTGAATTATAACTTAATTAATTGATAAATCCTGAAAAACAGTATACCCTAACACTAACCCCAAATTCTTGAAACAAATTATCTTTTAAAAACAGCCCTTATTACTCTGAATATCAGTAAATATTAATGTTGATATTTTTCAGAATTTTAACCTATAATTACCTTGTGGCATTTAAC
The DNA here is from genome assembly GCA_948474765.1 of Patella depressa. Taxonomy (NCBI): domain Eukaryota; kingdom Metazoa; phylum Mollusca; class Gastropoda; family Patellidae; genus Patella; species Patella depressa. The sequence goes on along the minus strand of OX419718.1, from coordinate 68,326,893 downwards.
TCCTGGTTGCTATTGGCGCCCATCAAACTCTGTTATGATTGGCAGATAGGAAGTATAGCATTGGTTGAAAGCCTTGACGATATACAGAATATATCAACAATAACTTTCTATGTCTTCCTGGTGTTTATATTGGTGAAATGTTATTTGACATTTAGATCTCAGGTAAATATATTTACTGTTTTAATCAGGCCCGTACCTAGGAGGGGCCCAAGGGAGGCAAAGCCCCCCTCCCCTGCAAAAAAATTGGCGATCACAGATAGACATTGTTATCAAACTTACAGCATTTCTGGCCCCTTCGTTGCTCTGACCTAGTTACAGCCCAAGGCCCCATTTCTCGAAATCTTAAGTAAAGATAAAATCCAAATTATAGTAGATACCACAATTTTAATTGGCTAAGATTAAAATCAATCTTATATTATCCAATCAAATAACTAAAATTTGATTTTATCTTAGTTAAGAATTTCAAGAAACAGGCCCCAGGTTTTAATTACAAGTTGGAAAAATTACCTGAGTTGAGTTTCAACGCTATACAATACGTCATCTAGAGTCTAAACCTTTATAAAAATTTATCCTTAGGTCTTTACTATTACAGGAACATACCCAAAAACACCAAAAACCTGCTGTGATGGACGCAGCATCTCCTTATTTAATTTATCTTGGAAAACAAACCCATTCAATTAAATTTATTTCTTATTTTGCAGAAATCTGACCAGAATATTCCATTAATAGCAGCTTTATTGATCATTCTTCCATTTATACCAGCGTCTAACGCTTTCATTAGAGTGGGTTTCGTCGTGGCAGAACGGATCCTATATATACCAAGGTATTTTGAAATATTCTTAGTGGTGTTTGGTGGTTTATTGATGCCCAGGGGCAACTCCTTGATTATATGTCCCCAAGGCCCAACTCCTCGATTGTATGTCCCCAAGATACCCATAAATATGAGAGAGAGAGAAATTGCGTTTAACGTCCACTCGACACAAACTAGGTCATTTCCGGACTAACATAATATGGTTGAATTTTATTTCAATAATTTGCATGCGCTTAGGGTCTTTAGCAGTGGGAGGAAACTGGAGGACTAGGAGAAAACCCATGAGGTGTGGATAGGTGACCCTAATCCTTGTCACGTACAACCGAAAATTCAAAACCACGCCAGTTGACTCAATGACAGACTTTATGATACAGTGCGCAACCATTCGGCCATCCAACGAAACAGGACGGAGGGCTGGTCAAGGAACAGTATCTAGTCCCTCAAATGGTACAAAAAAACCTAATGTCACATGTAAACATTTTGTACATGAAAAATTTTGACAGTTGGAACCAAATTGTTGTCCAGGTAAAATTTCTCTGTATGCCTGTCTTCATTAGTGTACTCGGTACTGAACGGTATGCTGCTGAGATTCAGGACTTCTGTTTTACAAAATATGAATTGCTGCATCAGTGTCCAATGACCTTGACTCACATAAACATTTGATTTGGTCTAGTTTTTACGCAGATTTGATAAACTCACAAAATTTTTCCAATGAGTTGACTCATTGAAGCATAAGGATAGTTTTTAGTTGAATATCTCGATTATAAAATCTATGAATAACAAATTTAACAATCTCTGCATTCTCTCGTAAACAAGCAATAAAACTGTAATTTATCCAGATTTAGTATCTTTTAATAAAATAAATCCTCATTAATCACGCTCGGACAACTCGCATCCTCCTCGCGAAAAGGTCATTAAACCACAGGGTAACGGCCAATTCAACAGCTGAACCGAATGTTCAAATAACTTTGTATTTTTAAATGAAATAAAATTGATCTTTAAAAGTGGAATTAAAGTTTGTGGGTTTGGGATTAAGATAATGGGATTATTTAGTTAATCTGTGCAATATAAAGGTGTGTATTAATGAAATGATCAACAGGTGCCCTGTCTGTGATTGGTTATTTGTATATATCATGCAGTTTAAAAGGGCTGTTGTGTATATTATATTTGAACAGATCTTGTATTGTTCATTATAAACTCTGTACATCTAAACGTACATGTACACTGTAAGTAATAGCTATGTAGCAAGAAACAATTTTTTTATTTACCGTACTCACCTAAATAAACACACCCAACATTATTTTCTGACTCAGTCTAATCAGGTCTAATTTAAAGGTACATTATGGGTGATAAGATAATCAGTTGGCAGTTCCAACTATAATAGTTAAAAACTAGATAGTAAAAAGGTAATTTGTTGAAAATTTCAGTCAAATTGATCCACTATGAACAAAGAATAAAGCGGGCGAATTCATCTTACCTCGGTCATGATAGCTAAAATCATTAATATAAACAGCATAGTCTCGATTATCCATGTTTTAGATTTAATTATCAATGGCCGTTAAGCAGCATATAGAAATCTAATCCAGCCAACATCGAAGGATAGCCGAGACATCAAGAGTTTATTATGGTCTGGATAAGTTAATTAATGTCTAATTGATAATTTAGATAACATTTCAGACCTAAAAAACGACTTGTAAGTGGCAGATTTAGCTCTTGCATAATGTATGTTTTACTTGAACATTTTGGCTTGACTGATTGAGTGGCCTAATGTGTGTATATTATGATGATGCACCTCTTATAAAATATAATGATTAGATGGTATATTTACCATAACTTATCTAAAATACCATGGTGTAAATGATATTATGATATATTGGTATATTTACCATGTTATAACACATAGAGAAATATAATGATATATACTGAGCGCCATAGAAAACGCATCACTTAGTTTTTCGTATAACAAAATGATCCTGTAAACATATCTTATTTATTTTGCTCTTACTGTGAACAATATTCAAATGGGAAATCATCAATGAAAACACATTTGTACTCTTATGGATGTTTAATCTGTAATCAACGGTACAAAGTCAGAGGGGTCAAAACCAAAAGTACGACACAGATGGTTAATTCCATGCTACGTCGCTGCACGGCGTGCGTAAGAATCAGTGGAGGACACACACGCTAAGTACTGTTGTACTTTTGGTTTTGACCCCTCTGACTTTGTACCGTTGATTACAGATTAAACATCCATAAGTGTACAAATGTTTATGTTTTCCCATTTGAATATTGTTCACAATAAGAAGCAAAATAAATAAGATTATGTTTACATGATCATTTTGTTATACGAAAAACCAAGTGATGCGTTTTCTATGGCGCTCAGTATATTTACCATAGTATATAAGGTTATAACTTACGATGATAAGTTGGTATATAATGATATTTTACCAGAGTATATACAGTATAACCACCGTGTGCCGGTGAATAAATAAAGGGGATCTATTGAGCGTACTGCATGCTGAGATGTGATTCTATACACATAGATAAACAATATTCTATAGCAAACTTTTAAACCAGTAAACTTTATAAAAACTTATTACATGATAAATCAAACATTAAGATATGCTGTTTGTATTCTTTCTCTGGCGTTCAAAAAACAGGTAACACAAAACAAACTTAAAAACTTATTTACCATACAAGACATCAAACAAATTCACAGAAGATTTTTTTTATCCATGAAATTTCATATTGAAAAAAAAAAACAAACTAAAAATGTGATTCTTATCCTTTTGGTAAGAGAATACGCATCACTGACAAAGTGGTCTAGATGCGTGAATTCATTATACCCTTTTCTCTAAATAAAAACATTATAGACATACATTATGCAAGAGTAAAATCTACCTATTACAGGTCTTTTTTTAGGTCTTAAATTTTATCTAAATTATTAATTAGAAAGACAATATTCAGCTCTCGATATCCTCATTAGACTACAATATTTAGTGGATTTGAATACATTTAACGTAATAATGGATTATTTGTTACTTTATTATCAAGCCAAAGTTGGTAACAACGTTTGAGGCTAGACTTAACTTGAATCGCTAATATCTTGGTTGAGAGTGAAGCAATTTAACTGAAATTTTCAGCATATGTGACCGGAATTATCGTTTTCAGTCGGAAGTCGGAATCATTCATTTTGCGTTATAGGCAAAATACGGCAGTCAGTGGTGAAATTATTGATTTTCAGTTTTCATCACCAAACAATAGTTTGAAATGTTGTCTTTCGGAATTCTAAACCATTTTTAATTATTCGAACTCTAAATGCCTCAAAAATTGATTTTAATAAAACATGTAGAATGTTACGTAATCAAAATTCTCCCTTACAATCGAAATTAGTCGTCACTTAACATGTCAAATAAATTTTCAACCGGTAAAAATTTGGAGGCAATATCCCCATCCTAAGATACTGGTTGCTATAATGGTTTGAACATTTTTAGTACCCAGACTTTAATCTGCGTTTTCTCAGAATGTACTTATGTTGACCTTGAAGCTTCAAAATTTCACAACTCAGTCAATTTTTGAGATATCAACATAATTTTTGTTGCATATGAAAGCCCACAGTTGTGGCTTTCAGAAAATGTATAGAACTCAATTTTGGTGAAGTGATCCAAGTGACTGATTTTGCTGGCACCAGCCACATATTTTATTTTCATTGTCTTATTTGTAACTATTATAAGGAGAACTGCCAGCTCTTTATCTAATCTTACCTACTACCCCTTTTCGAAAGAATTTCATTGATAAATTTTCTGTTCGTTACATGAAGATCTGATTGGTTGTACTGGAAGGTCACGCCAGGGGTCGTACGAGTGGCTTTTGCCCATGACTTAAGACATTGATTTATCAATCAGCATTGACGATTCTATTGGTTTACCCACAGTTCCATGCATCACACGCCAAGATCTTGTTATAACAGATGGTTTCATTGGCTAATCGCTCACTTCAACCAGAACACAGGTGATATAACAGATCTTCCAGATCCTAGTGTAGTAAAGTAATGTAAAACAAAATTTTGAACTATAAAAAACGAAACGAAATACGATCTGTGTTGTAATCAGATTGTAGTGCATTGTTTTGGGTTTATTTGATATGTTGATGCACAGAAAAATTTAAAAATATACATCAAAATAGATAACCGTAAAAACATAGTCCGTATATCAGCAGAAAAATAACTTCATTCAATGCATGAATAAATCTCAAATAAAAACAAATTATTAAAACGTATACGAGATAGTTTTGAGTACCTTTTCTTTTCATCCGATTATATACTCTTTTGAATGACGATGACTAGCAGGAGCCATTGAAGTCATTCAATACGTCGTCGATGTTAGCCTTGAATTAAAAACTCAGCTTAACATATCAGTCAATGAGGTGTTTAGTTGGTCATTGTAGTAAACGTGCGATAGCCTGAGGGTGGCTGTGACATAGACGTTTAAATAATACAATAATACGTTAAAGAATCTTCAAATCTACCAAGTTGTGCTACTGTTGAGTGGGGATCTTTTAATTTGTTTGAATAATACAAAGCTATAGAGATTACTCTTAAAGCCCCAATAACACTCTTGTTGTAACTGAATAATATGTCCCAATCTTCATTCTGGTCAACAAATCGTATTATTTTAGAATATTCCAATTAAATTATGATATAAATTTCATCTTAACACACCTATTTTAAAAAAATTGGAAAAATTCAACCAATTGATTTGAAAAGTCTAACGTAAACCTTTTCAAATGTGAGTTGGATTTTAAAATATTTTCGAACCCTCTGGACAAGTAAAATAGGTTGTAATGGATAATTTACACAACAGGTATGACACTTAAACATCTAGAATAAGGGTATTATTTATTTTCTGGAGCTACCAAGCCAGCAAGAATGTTATTGTCCCTTTAAAGTAGTCATCTTGTTATTAATTGATAAAAACCAATATTATTATCCCTGTCTTCCATTAGCCCAGGTTAGGTGCAGAAAGTAGGACATTAAACCCATTTCATTTCATTTCATTTCAATATTATTATCAGGGGTGTTTGGATGGGTTAAAATGTGCATGCTGTATTATAAGGTCTGTCATTGAGTCAACTGACATGGATTCGATTCCCCAGTTGTATGTGACAAGGAGTAGGGATCTCTGTCCAACATTGTGGTTTTTCTGTGGGAACTACGGTTTCCTCCCACTGCTAAAGACCCCTATGTACAAATTGAACCATGGTCAAGAATATTGCAAGTACAAGAGCTTAAACATTCATTATACAAGAGCTAAATCTGTAAATGTATTTGAATTATTAATTAGACATTTATTAACATATTCACACCATAATCAACTCAGATACTTAGTACATTTGAATGCGTTTTGTGAATATCGGGTAGCTAGTCTTTTATAAGCATATCCCCCCCCCCCCCCCGCCCAACCCGAAAACAAAATATTTGGTCACAAAATCAGTGCAGTCGGTCACAAAATAGGAGCAGTCGGTATCAAAATAACTGCTCACTGCATACGTCACGCTACTCACACAAAACATTTAGTATAAAATAACCTTGTCAACTTATCATGTTTGACAAAATGTTGTTTTCACTCTTATTCTTTTGTGAGTATGTTGGTCTAAAAACAATTCACCCAGGGAGAAAAATAGTCGGTCTCAAAATAAGTGCAGTCATTGCAGTCGGTCTCAAAATTATGCATCGGCGACTTAATGTGGTAAACACACACACACCCAAACAAAATCGTTATGTACGCCCCTAGCATCGGATCCTAGATATCGGGTAGCTGGTCATTATTAAGCATCGTGAATATGGAAAAAGCTAACCCACAGTTTATTAAATACAGTACGATAACTTGAAGTAATTGCACAAACGAACGACCATTATTATATACAAATTTCTACTCCTTTTGTGTACCTCAACCATCATTTTTAAATTTTAGGTATACTTTACATAAGCCCGAGCCATTATTTTTAAATGCTTTAAATTTTAACTACACAATTTGCATACCCTGAAACCTTATTTTTTTAATATTTTTATTTTAAATTACATTCCAAATTTCTACAATGAAAATATAATCAGGAAGTAGATCATACCAATTACAAATAAGTGGTAACTCAAGTTTTTTTGGCCACGTTTTCAAGGGTTGTGTTTTTGTGAGTTACTGAGTATAATTGTTGAAGACTTGTGCTATGTAGAGCAGAAACGATGTGTTTATAAAATCACAATAATGTCTTTATTACATATTTTTCTATCGTACAATTATCGTGTTTTCATCTGTGAATTAGTTCCGCTTGACGACGACCACAACAGATAAAAAGGGGTAAAAACTTATCCTTTAATCTATCAAATAAACCTAATGTTACGAAAAAACCCTTTCATCGATAACATTAGGTTAAAAAAGGGGTTTAATGTCCGATACCGTTATTTATTATTTCAGCGTTTTGTACAGAGTTTATACGTGACCAGGAATAGGGGTTTAATAGTAAGTGCAGGGGGACTGCACCACACACAATTCTACACAAAAACAAATATATATACAGACAAGACATCATACTAAGAGACCACAAACATAAACAATTCAAAAAGAGTGAATGGATCATGATCAATGCCCTATTGTTTTGCTGTCTTAATGGGCTAATGAAGACGGTCAACGCGTTACATTGTGCTATGAGGGAAATTTTGCCCGGGTAGTGGCACTATGGCCTACTCTTGTATCGAATTCCAACTGCCAAGGACCTTTTACGTGCACGCCAACGTGCACATGGAACCTCGGTTTTTCTTCCCATCTGAGAGGCTGACAAAGGGAAACCACGTCGGAAAAAACAATAAAACCTCTTACACAAGTATAAATTGTTTTGATTTGAGAATCACGATAGTGATCTTTTTGATGAGTAATGGGTAGATTTGAATATAAATTGGTTTCTGGCATCTTGATAAATAACAGATTTATTTAAACATACATTATGACAGAGCCAAATCTACCATTTGCACGTCTTTCTTTAGGCCTGAAATGTTATCTAAATTATTAATGAGACATTAATTAATTTATACAGCCCATAATCAACTATTTCGGTCATCGCTAGCCTGCAATATTTACTGGATTAGAATCCTATCTGCTCATTGATTATTAGATCAAAAAATGTCTTTTATTGTGCTGACTTTAGTAATGATGATCAAGGCTAGCCAAATTTCAATCGCTTAAATCTTGGTTCAAAGTGGATCAATTTGACTGAAATTTTCAGCAAATTGTCTTTACATTATCTAGTTTTTAACTGTTATAGCAAGAACTACCAGCTCTTTATCTAATTTTTATCTAATCTTCCACTTTATTTTTATTTCAGTCTTGGATTCTGTTTACTGGTTGGTCATGGTTTGTCTTGTGTCATCAGGAAATTCCCAGGAAAGAAATCCGTGTTTGCCTCCATGTTTGTTACTTACCTCATTGTGTTATCATTACGAACTGTACATAGAAATCAAGTCTGGTTGTCAAGGCAATCTCTCTTCTTGTAAGTTCATCTCTTTATTGTTACTATGCATACTGGATTCGATCATCCAGCAGAACTTTGTCTGCAGTGATATTATTGGCTCCATTCATCCTGCCTTCTGTCCTTGACAAACAAACGGAATGGATTGGATCTACTATGAAACTAATCCCGGTTAGGCACAGAAACAACAAAGCTTGAGTTTCAGGGCCCTTAATCCCTATCTCAGATGGCCCACCCCCCAGAAGTGGCTTTTAGTCCTCTTTGCTCAAAATGTTTAATTAGGTGTACTATATAGTAATAGGAATTTGATTAACCAATCAGCATTGACCTTTCTAGTGGGTTTCCCACATGCAAAATCTTAGCGTAACAGACTGTTTCATTGGTTAATCTCTCACATCATCCAGAACGCTGGTTATATAACTTTTCCAGATCCTAGAGTAGTAAAGACAGGTAAGGCTAAAAAATTTGAACTATAAAACATGGATTGGTCTGTAATTAAATGGCTACTGTACTGTTGCAATGTGTCCTGGTCATAATACAGACTTATTATTCAATTAATTGGATGAGAATAGGGTTTTATATTAACTTCATTTCTTCTGTCATGAAACAATCACGCTGATCTCGAAGAAGATAACAGTGATTGCACTGACCTTGCTGCTGGTTGCAGGAAGCATGTAACAGTTGTTCAAGCTTCATGGACCCCAAAATGTACATCCAGCACTTTGAACCAGACACCTTGTTTAACATATCTAGTTCAATGTCCCACGCCAGCCAGATAAGGCCAATCAGAATCTTGAATTTCAAAATATCTGTTGGACCAATTTCAAAGAGAGATTACCTTCCGATGATATCTCGATGGAAATTTGATATTTACCAAAAAATGCAAATGACACACAGTCTGACAGTGAGATTAGCATAGACATTTGATATCATTTCCTGGTCTTTTGTTCAGTTCTGTGACTATATCACCGAAGATCTCTTTCGGATAATGATCAATGGTCATTTGTTAAATTAATGGTTACTCAAGCCATAGTTTTCTGACAGCAATAAAATTCTCTCTGAATGTCCGCTCTGGTTACATTTTGGACCAGAAACTGAAGAACATTGTCTTCAAGATTTTTATCTTCTTTTTGACTACCAGTCAGTAATAACGGGTGTTTTTTTGAAAGCAATAAAATTCTTTCTGAAAGTCCACTCTGGTTACGTTTTGGACCAGAAACGGAAGAACATAGACCTCAATTTTAAAGATTGTCATCACTGTTTTGGATTACGGGTGTTTTATGGCAGCAATAAAGATCTTTCTGGAACGCATCTCCAGTTACTTTTCACCCAGCGCACCCCATCTTTTTTTTGCGGTGTCTAACAATTTTTAGCTCCTTATATTCTTGCGGGAAAGGAGAACAAAAATAGTTTAGGTTGGAAATCGTAATTTACAGGATAAGTATGAAATTAGTCCTTGTTGGCATTTTTTCCACTCAAAAATCACAGGCGCAGCACACCACACCACCCCACCCCCCTTTCTGAAAAACCTGGATCAGCCCCTGTCTTTGTAGATACTGGGCAACATTAAATGATTTTTTGTATCAATATTATTCCTTTCAAGAGATTCAACTCTCAAAATTGTAGTTAACAAGAATTTCAATTATAATCTGGCAAATGAAGAAACAGGGATTTAATTCATCTTTCATTTATTATGGAATAGAGGGGGGTTTATTTCTGTTTTAACCCGAAATGTTATGGAGTTTATTAACCTATAACTTTAAATCTTTTTGATCTTTGGGGGTGATTCTATGCCCGGAACAATTGGTGGGGGAATTTGGGGTTATTCTTCTGAAATTGTGTTTTACCTGTAAAAGGTTATTCTTCCAGGGTAGAGTTTTTTTCCATAAGAAAACATGATCTAAGGTTTTTCTTACTGGAATTCTGGAATATTCTCATTTTGCTTACATTTAAACATGGACGTTTTATAATCAAGATAAAGTCCTCAATTTCCGTTATGCTGGAGAAGAAAGACTTAAAAAAAAACCTCTACAGAAAAACTGCAGCCTGCCACTGCCAGCCTCAGGTTTTCTCAGGCTATTTTCTTGAGTCTTTCTTTCCCAAGCATACCTTCAGTCTGGTGCTTTATCCAACACGAATAAACTACCTCACATCTGACCTTGTGTCTGCTTCTGTACTGTTGTTAAGCAGGGAATTTTTAAATATCTTTTTATTATTATCATCATCATAATATTTATGGATGTTAGTTTTCGTTAATTTAGCTTCCAGACTGATATAGAATGTTTTCACTGTAGCAATCAGATAAAGAATCCTTACATTTTCCGCTTCATGTCCAATGAAAGGTGAAGCGTACACACATCATTATATCTTAACTTATTGAAACCTCGGGTAAACACGAGCCTATTGACAACCTCCATTCATAATATAACCCACACAAAACACAACATAATATTAGTCTTTTTAAACATATTTACTTTTCGTACCAGAGTATAAAGGAGGTTTTTAGACCGTTATTATCAATTGCCGAGTAATTATTCCTAAATTGTTGACCTTTTTTATGACCAAATGTCACTGTAACAGGTTATTGAGCAGTAACGATGTGTATACGAACTTGTGGAACTCGTAGTCCATTATTCGCTATAATTTAAAATGCACACATGACCCTTTATACGAGGTGCATGTTTGATATGTGTTGTTATTCGTTAATGAATAGTCAAGGTCATTATTGATACAGACGAGTCAACTACGGCAAACACGCCCAGGTTGTGATCGGTAGAGACACAGACAAAGTGAGAAATGGGGTTTAACGACCACAAATTAGGTCATTTTTAGACTGTCATGGTTGAATGTTATTTCGATAATTCGCTTGCTTGTAGCAATCTTTGGAAATTTGAGAACAGAAATTTGATTGGTTCATACCATGGAATGCAATAACTTTGCTCTAATTTGGCCTTATTAGGATTTTTCTCTATCTTATGAACTGTTCCTCGTGGGGGGGATCGCGCCTGTCCCAGCAGGTTAGCCAATCTCACTATGCATGCCACTCCGAATCTGTGTCAGGTTATACTATACCCCATCTTTGGGAAGCCGAATATTTATTTAATTAATATCAAAATGCCTCATTACATATTACAGTGTTTTAAGTTTGTATCATTATCTATTGTTTTATTACAGTGTTTTAATTTTGTACCATGATCTATTGTTGTTATCTAGTACTTATTTGTCATCTATTGATAATAAATTACATTTTCCAATTGCAAATTGTCTTATACATTTGTTTAATCAGTTAAGCTTGGCTACTATCCACTGCCGTGTCACCGTAAAAGTAATTTGAGTAGATGCATTATCTAACATTAAGATATAAAGTTCTGAGTCTATGTATTTAAACTGAACATCATAGAAATAAAATCAACACTTGATATGTACCACATTGTCAGGCTGTACCACTTTCAATTACTGTAATAGTATTAGGTTGTATTGTCAACATCAGGAGTAGAGTCAGTAGGTTGAAACACAATTAAAATCTTGTCTTTGAGAGTTGGTTTATAGCACCTTGAAATCAAGAAAGGATTGCACCCTGTGCACACCTCACGATCAAGAAAGGCATGTACTCATACACTCTTTATTCCCAGGAGTTAACTAAATATTACTCTAACTGTAAAACCTAGCGTGCAGCTATTATATATTTTGAGATCATAGCTAGTTGAATAACATCATTTATTAAATCCTTATTTAAATTGCTTTTTGAAATGTACCTTTGGAAACAGATGAATATAAGCTTCATATAGCTTGTTGCCGAATCCATATAATTTATTATGTATTGTTGATATGTCATTATATGTTAAATAAATAGTGTTTGAATCAAATGAAGCATAATGTAAAGTATGTAATTCAAATTAAAATCAGTTTTTGTCATATGATGATCGAGCGTGTCTCAAGGTGAAGGGAAATTTTGCCTGGAACAATGTACATCTGAAATTGTCTAACTTTACCCAGATCTCTAGGCCTGTCTCAGGGTGAAGGGAAAGTTAGCCTGGAACAATGTACGTCTGAAATTGTCTAACTGTACTCAGATTTACTCTCTAGTTAAATACCAACACAATTTGCAAGAGTTTGGACCGAAATGATAAGTCATTTCAGAACAAACATATAGTACAATTTTATTTCAATAATCCACTTGCTCGTAGCAGTGGTAGGAAACCTGAGGATCCACATACTCTGCACAGTGTTGCGTTTGATTAGAGGTAGTCCTACTACACACTGCTATTATGAGGGATATTGTTGTTTTAAATTTTGATTGGTCAGTAGTCCGTCTACCAACCAATCACTAGCTGCCCTACAAAAGCTTTACATTTAAAACGAATGCCAATATTGGACCAAATATGTTTAAATAACGTTATGTCATGACTCACAATTTTATTATGCCTAATTAACCCGTGCATAGCAGAATACTGCAGTAAAACTAATTGCGTGACAAACGAGGCTATCAAGTCGAATGAAATGTAAACAATACTTTCAACGCTTTTAATACCTTAAATCACTATCCAAAGTTTTAGGGAAGACCCAGATTAAGCGAAGGACTGTCATGTTGCTGTACTTAAGTGATAGCTTTCATTGAACGGAAAGAATAGACAGACACACTCCCGCATAAGTTCAAGGAACAGACGCTATTCCAGCAATGGCCAGAGAGAGATTTCTCAGGCCATTGCTTCAGGAATATGGAGGACCCATGAAGTTGGACAGGCATGCGTGATGTTTGTCACGTACAAGCATGGGATCAAGACCCCACCACTTGACCTAAGGACAGACCTTAAAGGGAATGTATTTTTAAATAACTTGTTTTTTCATCCATTATTTTATGTTTCAGATCTGGTGTTGATACGTTACCTCATAACGCTAAAGTTCATTACAACTATGGAAATTATCTTAAAGATGTTGGAAATACATCGGAGGCAATATATCATTATCAAGAAGCAGTGAGGTATACCCCTTTACAACCAGAATCATTTCTAATTCAGAGGAATTTAATATCCGTGTGCCAGAAATATCTTTATGTCATATCTCCTACATTACATATTAAACTATGTTTATCCCATGTGACACAATACTACATCCCATGTCACCCATTACATGCACATCCCATGACACCCATTACATGCACATCCCATGTCCCACCATGCATCCACATCCCATGTCTAACCATCCATTTATCAAGTCTCACCACCCACCTTCATCCCATGTCTCACCATCCACCCACTATCCCATGTCTCACCTTCCACATCCATGTCTCACCATCCACATCCATGTCTCACCTTCCATATCCCCCTCTCTCATCACCCACCCATGTCTCACCTTCCACATCACCGGTCTCACCATCCACATCCATGTCTCACCTTCCATATCCCCTCTCTCATCACCCACCCATGTCTCACCATCCACATCCATGTCTCACCATCCACATCCTTGTCTCACCTTCCATATCCCCTCTCTCATCACCCACATCCCATCTATCATCCACATCCATGTCTCACCATCCACATCATGTGGCTCAACATCCACATCCTGTGTCTATCATCCACATTCTATGTCCACCATCAGTAATTGTATGAATTGTGTGTCTCACCATCAGTAATTGTATTAATTGTGTGTCCACCATCAGTAATTATATTAATATTGTGTGTCCACCATCAGTAATTGTATTAATTATGTGTCTCACCATCAGGAATTGTATTGATTGTGTGTCTCACCATCAGTAATTGTATTAATTATGTGTTTGTATATTACAGATTATATCCACCACAACCCAGTGTTCATAATAACCTTGGTACTCTTCTAACCAACCAATCAGAGGCAATGTATCATTTTCGAGAAGCATTACGATATAAGCCACGACATAAAGGTGCTCTAGTTAATCTAGGTAACATCTACCTGTAAGTAATTTCATCATCAAGTCTTATACATAACAATATTTATTAAGATATCCTAACAATAGTGTCTTTTATTGGATGAAATTTGACTGTCACTTTATGCTAGGTTCCCTGTTGAGTCCATGATCTGGTACGTGCAGATACTGTGGATACGTTGATAAGACCTGATAGGATAACCACGATTACCCCATGATTAAAACCAGATTAAAACGGGCCCGTATCTAGACACCATTAAACGGGGGGCATTACCTTTCGGTGGTGTAATCATCATGCTATGTAGTTACCTAGGTGTCTAATAAGCATTTTAAAATAAGTATTCAAACAGAACAAATAGTATTTTTAGGTTAGTATAAGGAACTGTGTATACTTTAATGATTGTTAGATATTTCTGAGCGGGGGGACGAGCATTTCACGCGGAGGGGCCATGTCCCCCCGTGCCCCCCTGTAGATTAACACCATGATTACTCTATGATTTAAATCACCTTTGAAATTTCATCATTTATACCATCAAAATCTGACAGTTGCTAAGGGGAGATACTATGCACTAAAAATTGTCTAAATTGTTCTTAAAATGTTTTGTCGTTTCATTTTCTTTCAGCCAAAGAAAAGATCATGCAACAGCTGAGAGACTGGTTAAACAAGCCTTGCATATTGATCCAGACTATCTGGAAGGACTGCTGTCATTTAGTAAAATTATGATGGAATTAAAACGATATGAAGAAGCCAAGTTTTACATCGAAAAAGCTGTAAAAACTGATCCTAATTCTGCTGATGTTCATAACTTTAATGGTGCTTATTTACATTATACAGGTAGGAATTAAACTAATATTTTAGGCATCTCAGGGGTTTGTGTGCTTAATGTTCCCTTTCACCAATGGTGAAGTCTTTTTTTTCATTATATATAGTTTCTGTGGGCAGAAACCGTAGTACCCGGAGTAAACCCACGAGGTTGAGAAGGTGCCCCTGACTTAAAGCAACATACGCTCACACCAAGGATAGAAACCACAACTGCAAACCAGAGGTGACCGGCCAACTAGTCGTGGTACTCTAGACCGCTCCATCTAGGGAGAAAATATCAAGACAGGTATAGGCCTACCATGTATGATGTGTTTGGAATGTTTGGTTGATTTAATTTGGAGATTACCATCTAGTCTGAAATGAACAACTTTAAAGGGACCATCCCGATTTTAACAGTCTGAAAAAATGAGGGCATTTAACACAACATTAAGTAGTTTTATTGTCCTATTCTCTCTTGACAGTTTGAAATTAATATAAGAGTTGAAGGCAGCTCCACTGTCCGGTCAAAATTTCCGTAATAGTAAACTGAATGGCATATGCCCGTCCGAGCAGAACAGTAGGACGTTTCACCGCAGTTGGATAGGCGACCCTACTCCTTGTCACGCACAACCGAGGAATCGAAACCACACTAGTTGACTCAATGACAGACCGTATGAGACAGCGCACGTGCCAACCATTCGGTCATCCAACCCCCCTTGAAAATCTTGTTTTAAACACTGCATATTTATATTTTCAGGAAGATTCGAAGAGTCTGTGAGTAGTTTTCAGAGAGCGTATGCATTAGATAGTCGAAAGTCTGTATATTTAATTAAAGCTGCATCAGGTTTACAGATTCTTGGTCGCATTAATGAAGCAGAAACAATACTAAACCGGTAAATATAATATAAATTATGTAAATCCTGGGAGAATTCCTTCAGAGGTGGGAATTTAATAACTTTCAGGGGGTAAGGAGAATGAGTTTATCCAAATATTAGAAAAGTTTCTTAAAACTGTTAGAAAATATCCTTGATGTGTAGTGTTGTGTTTTCTGGTACAGGAAGGAGGACGTTGGGGTTTGGGGGCAATTGTAAGGGCCTTCTCTAGCGGCAATGGTCCTGTACTGAAATTTGTACTGTATGTTAGTCCCAAAGTCATTTAGTTTGTGTTGAATGGATGTTAAACCTTATTTCTCTTTGTATCTCTGGGGGTTGGGATGGCCTAGTGGTCTAGAGTGCCGCGCTTCGACCTCTAGCGGGTCGGTCACCTCTGGCTTGCGGCTGTGGTTTCGAGCCCTGGTGTGAGCGTATGTGGCATGGAGATAGGGGAGCCTTCTCAACCTCTTGGGTTTCCTCCGGGCACTCCGGTTTCCTCCCACTGCTAAAGACCCCTACGCGCAAGCGAATTATTGAAATAAAATTGAACCATATGTTAGTCCCGAAATGACCTAGTTTGTGTTGAGTGGACGTTAAACCCCATTTCTCTCTCTCTCTCTCTCTCTATCTCTCTCTCTCTCTCTCTCTCTCTCTTTGTATCTTTACAATACCGAATCTGTTGTAGTTTGAATAATATTGTGTCTCGTGAAATCTTGCTATTGGTAGTCTTTGTATTGGCCAGGTTTTCTTTTTGTATTAAGGCATAATATATTCATCCATTCCTTCATAAATTTTATTGTATGTTCATTCATTCTGGTATCAATTATATTTAATTTTAATTCCGCGACATGTTCACATGTTAATTCTGGAATTAATTGTCCCCTGCCTTTCGAAGAAAGTTGGGGGACTATTAAAATGGGTTCGTCCATCCATCCGTCTGTCTGTCTGTCCGTCACACTTTTTGGGACACAATAACTCTCTTCCTAATTGAGCTAGAATGTTCAAACTTGGTGTATGTGTTTATTAGGTCGATGCCTTGATTGAGGTCGAAGATGAGCATTTTCTGCTTAGGGTAAGCAGAGATAAGCAATTTGATTGGTTGATGCTTTGGGACACGATAACTTTAGTTCTAATTAAGTGGGAGGAATGAAACTTGGTGTATGTTTCATTACAGTAATACCTTGACTAAGTTCGATAATGAGCATTTTCTGCTCAGGGTAAGCAGAGCGATACGCAATTTGATTTGCCGAGACTTTGGAACACAATAACTCTCCTTCTAATTGAGTTAAAATGTTCAAAATTGGTGTGTATGCTTATTAGGTCAATGCCTTGATGGAGTTTGAAGATGAGCATTTTCTGCTTAGGGTAGGCAGAGATAAGCAATTTGATTTGTTGATACTTTGGGACAAGATAACTTTATGATTTTTATGCCAATACAATGACTGCATTCTCATTCAGTAATGGATTCGACAGTAGCAGTGTATAGAAATGATTGACTCAGACACGAGGGCCCTTTCCCTTGGCCAGAGGGGCTCTTTTGTCAACTAGGGTACATTTTCATTTTTCACTTTGGTTTTAGCATTTTTCTTTATAAAACACTTTTGGACGACACTTCGTGTACAGTTTGATTGCTCGATACGTTTGAAAAAAATAAATGTGCGATTAATTAATATGTGTCATCTATTTATTTTGGGATTTCGGCAGGGGACATCAGCCTCATTGTTGGCTTGTTATGTCTTACTTTAATTAAGTGACATAATCACATATTACAAAATTAATTATATATTACATATCTTATTTTAATTAGGTGACATGATCACATATAAATTGTGATATTAATTATATTTTATTTTAATTAATTGACTTTCAAGATATTTGTACATCCACCTTTATATGATTAAAGGGGAATAACTCTTATTATGTGACCAAACAATTTAACATATTAATTGTGGTATTAATTGTATCTTATTTTAATTAAGTGATATGATCACATATTAATATTGTTATTAATATATTTTAGAGCTTTAAATGAGAAACCAACAGTAGAGGTGATGGATCAGCTTGGTTTGTTATATTATAAAACTCAACGTCTTCCAGAATCTCTGACCATCTATAGAAATATACTCAAACAAGCTCCAAATAGTACAGAGGCAGCAGTGCATTATGTAAGTAATATCTTAAAGGACAATATTGGTGTTTATTACATTAAGATGGGTGGGTAATTTGGGAATTAAAGGGCAATATTGGTGTCAGTAATTATCACATATGTGACAGAACTGGTTGAACACATTCCAAATATAATTTTAACACAGAGATCATTTAATAAAATTTAAAAAATTTATTTAGTCTTTAGTGTGTATGTATGTAAAAAGAAATAGAAATGGATTACCAAACAGTATACTAATTTTTAGATATGGTGGCTATTTAGGGCAGAGATCTATTCTGGAAGTATGAAGTGTGGATCTGTGTGCCGAATGTATGTTATTAGGTGACTTTGCAAGATAGTTCTTCATCCATCGTCAAGTGATTAAAGGGCAATAACTCTTTTTAACTGCTGTCATTTCCACTAATAATAAATAATATGTACCTTTAAAACTAAAGATGTTCAGACATAATGTTCTATTTTCATGTAGCTCGAGCTATTGAAATTACATTTGATTATTCAATAGTGATACATAGCCTGATAAATAATTTGCATGCCTCTGGGCTTCCAGGCGCGGATCCAGAGGGGGGCGCTCCCGCGCACGCCCCCTCTATTTCTTGAGGTGGCGAAGAATTTTTAGCTCAAAATATTCTCGCGAGAAAGGAGAACAAAAATAGTTTAGGTTGGAAATCCTAATTTACAGTATTGGTATGAAATAAATCCTTGTGGTCATTTTTTCCACTCAAAAATCACTGTTCCGGGCTTCCCACTCCCAAGTGGGTGCAGTATGTCCCCTCTTGCTGAAAATCCTGGATCTGCCTCTGGCTTCAGTTACTGTGAGACAAAACGAAAGAATTATGAGTTCTGAGTTGACCCTGATATAAAAATATATATTGTACATTAAATGAATCCATTTAATAGACATATATTTAAAGAACCCTTGGCATTTGGAATTTTAAAAAATTGTTGTCAAGGTAACATATGATGTATGGGAGTCTTTTTTAGCCTGATTGGTGCAGAAAGGGGGGGGGGGGAGAAATGGGGCTTAGAATTCACTCTACTCAAACTAGGTGATTTGGGGACTAACATGTGGTTCAATTTTATTTCAATAATTCGATCTCTGGTGCACAGGGGTTTTTAGCAGTGGGAGGAAACTGGAGTACCTGAAGAAAACCCATGAGGTCAGAGAGGCGACCCTACTTCTTGTCACGTACAAGCAAGGAATCAAAACTTGACTCTGTGACCAAAACAGATCTTATGATCTAAAGCTGTTGTTGTTTATTTCCAGGCTCGTATACTATATGGTGAAAATGAGACGGACGAAGCTGAAAGTATTTCATTAAATGTGTTGAATCATGATCCTAACAATCTGCCTTGTTTACAATTAATGGTAGCCATTTCCGCCTCGAAAAAACAATTAAATAAGGTAAGCTCTTATTTATTTGTTTAATCCGGCATGGTTCCCCCTTGTCGGTGATGCGGTGCAGAGGGTCTGACATGGACAGCTATCGGATGGTATGAAAAACCGAGGTCCCGTGTACACATTGGCGAGCACGTAAAAGGTCTCTTGACTGTTGGAATTTATTTATTTATTCCTTTAAAAATGCATAATGGAAGATTAGATAAAAAGCCGACAGTTATCGCTATAATATTTAAAAAATAGATAATGTAATGGGAATATGCTAAAAATTGCAGTCAAATCCTCATTTTGATAATATTGTAGCCTTGATTGCCATTGTTAATTTGGTAACGATAATAAACAATGTCTCGATTATCCATTTTTGCAATTAATCATCAATGGCAATCATCACGGTTTGGTGAATAATACTCAAAAATAATATTCGGGACTTACATGTAGTTCAATTATATTTCAATATTTCACATATGGGTCTTTAACAGTGGGAGGAAACAGAGGACACAGAGAAAACCCACGAGGTTGGACAGGCGACAGTACTTCTTGTCACATTCAAGCGGGACTCAAAACCACGCCACCTAACTCAATGTCAGGCCTAGTGATCTTGCTCGCATGTGTTAGATCTTTCCATCTCTCCCATCCCCCCCACTCCCATGTGATTACTATACTGAAGTCAAAACGAGAATCGGGCTCGTATCTACAGGGGGCGAGGGGGCATGGCCCCCCACGTGAAATGCTCGCCCCCCCCACTCAGAAATTGCTAACAATCATTAAAGTATACACAGTTCCTTATATTAACCTAAAAAAGCTATTTTTTTTTTGTTTGAATACTTATTTTAAAATGCTTATTAGACGCCTAGGTAACTACATAGCATGATGATTACAACAGTCTGTTAGAATGACCTTTCCGAAAATTTCCTCAAAATTTTCGCCCCCCTACGGAAAGGTAATGCCCCCCCCCCCCCGCTTAATGGTGTCTAGATACGGGCCTGACCAGAAAATGCTGTATTTGAATCCATGACTAAAATGTGGATAATGAGTGTTAAATTTTGTATTTTTTTCGTTACATTATGCAGGCAATAGAATACAGTCACATGATATTAGATTTAGCAGACGGTAATAAGAAATTAATGGTGGACATCAATTTTCAACTTGGTAATATTTTCAGAGAAGTAAACGATCATAAAAATTCTTTAAAGGTTAGTAAGAAAAGTTTTTAAGGCAACCCAATGTCTAACAGGTTAGCTCCTGTTTAACCTATTTAGCGTCGGAGAGGTGTTTACGTCAGATTCTACTCAACACAAACTAGATCATTTTGGGAGTAACCCAGTGAATCTCAATTTGCAACCAGCTGCAGTGTGCCACAAAATTTTGAATGGCGCACTAAGAAAATTTATCACTAAGGAAGCCAGCTATTAGACTGATGAAATTAAAAACACTGGAATAGAATGGGTTCATTCTATGTGTCGAAGACTAGTCTCTGTCTATGGTTGAATGCTGTCTGTGACTTGCAATGTTTTTACTTTGCAATATTCAAATATTTTCCAGGTGTGCTGCTATTTTTTCATGTGTTCCAAAGTGTGCCGTGGGCGGTTGAGAACAACACCTGGTTAGCGAACCAATGGCTTATTAAAAATAATATGATAAAACTTCTCCAAAACATTTCTTCCATTCTTCCGTACGCTAATCTTTTAAAATAAGAAGGCATTGCTACAATTTTTTTTTATATTTTCAGTGTTTTGAGAAATGCATTGAAATCAATTCCAATTATCTGATGGGATATTTAAACGCTGGTGGAATTCATCATTTACAGGTAGGTACAGGTCGACAATACTATAAACCGGAAAAACGCCGGAAAACTACCAGAAAACACCATTTTATACTGAATAGCGGAAAACACCCTAAAGGTTAGGGTTGGTGTTAGTTTCCTGTTTAAAGTATAGCCCGGCTCCAGGTTACCTATTTAGGGTGTTTTCCGGCATTAAGTGTGTTTTTTCGGTATTCACTATAACACTGTGTTTTCACGGTATTTTTCTATATATAGTAAAGCCTGGTAGAGGTAAATGATTATCGAATAAATTAACTAAAAAAGGTGGGGCGGCTACTATTGGACTGTCTTTGACTCTGTGACTAGCCAATTTCTTACAAAAAAGGCGGGGTGGTTGGCCGCATGATTAGCATGTGTGTGCTGTATCATAAAGCCTGTCAATGAGTCAACTGGCGTGGTTTCGATTCCCTGGTTGTATGTTACAAGGAGTAGGGCTGCCTGTCCAGCCTCATGGGTTTTCTCTAGGCCCTCCTGTTTCCTCCCACTTCTTAAGAACCCTTACGTTCAAGAGAATTAATGAAATTAAAATTTTAAAAATTGAACCATGTGTTAGTCCCTAATCCCTAAATGAACAAGTTTGTGTTGCATGCAAGGAAATCCATCAATTCAACTTCAAACTTTCACCCCCTCCCCACCCACCCCACCCACCCCTTACCCAATACCCCTCTCCAGTCTCCGCAGTCATTCAGAAAGAGAACAACTTGAACTCCCCCCCCCACCATATGCCCCCTGCAAGCAAGCACCTTTTACATTTGTTCAGATAGGATGTAAAAAACTGAGGTTCATCAATTTATTCCTTGCAGAACCTGAGACCTTTGTCTAGTTGTTTGGAGGGGATGATGGTTGCGAGCCTTGGTGTGAGCGTATGTGGCATGGAGATAGTGGCGCCTTCTCAACCTCGTGGGTTCCCTTCGGCCAATCCAGTTTCCTCCCACTGCTAAAGACCCCTAGTCCCGAAATGACCTAGTTTGTGTTGAGTGGACAGTTTGTGTTGAGTGGACGTTAAACCCCATTTCTCTCTCTCTCTTTTTGGAGGGGATGAAAACCTGAGCTTTATTCGTGTATCCTTGCGGATCACAATAAAGAACCCTTGACAACTGGAGTTGAATGTAGGTGAAAATGCTGCTGTACAGACCAAATTTCCCTCATAGCACATCGTCATATCCCTTTTGTTTTAGAAAAGTAGGACATTGACCTCTATTTTATTTTATTTTGCCATATTTTTGATTTAACACACTTAATTTTTGTTTCATATTCCAGTGTAAAATAAATCTCACACTTGTTTTTTTTTTTTTAGAAAAACTATTCGAAGGCGAAAGAGTATTATAACAAAGCTTTACAAATAGATCCGAACAACGAAATGGCCAAAGAGAACCTGGTCAAAGTAAAACGACAAGAACTCAATGCCAACAACGCATCCAGAAAAACCTAAAGATGACCAACAACGATTGAAATAGATAAAGTTTTATCTGGTCATATTGATTAACTGATTAATTATACGCTTTAGATTATGTGAAAGTCGGCAGTTCTTAAGATGGACACCATCGTATGTGTTCTCAAACCAGGTTGGTCCCAATGTGTAAACACATATACCACAGCTAGGACTTTGATATTCCATAGACGGATCTGATATTCCATAATCCATAGCCATATATCACAGCAAAGACTGATATCCCACAGCCAGGACTCACAGTCACCATAGTTAGGACTCTGGTATTCCATAGGCAGGACACCATAGCTAAGGCTCTGATATTCCATAGGCAAGACACTGAGTGCTGATAATCTATAGCCTGGGTTCTGATATCCCATTCCATTATGTCATATTACCCTTTATATTCTTTGAAAGCCCAAAAGATGACCACATTTTGTACACGCAGCTTGTATGCTTCTTTACACAGTTTGTCTTGAAGAGTTTGTTTTTACAATCTCTGACAGTGTATGATTTATGCAACCCTGTGTAAGGTTTTTTCACCAGTGATGGGATTTCGCCTGTATATTCAGGACATGTCCGACACTATTTTCACCCATTGGGACACTAAATGAATCTTCAGAGAGAACTGAAGAGGAGAATCTATAGAGTATTATTGATATATTTCATTAATTAACCATATTTACATGATTCTTACATTGTGCCAATTCAGATTGTTTATTAATGATTATGGACAGCTGAGGTATCTAGATATACCATAGTTAGTATTATATCCCAATATTATCACATAGTGGGTAATCTATAGTAATATCTCACATTACATTGTGTATATTGATATCCCACATTACACACGATGTTATCATTCGACATTACATTGTATATGTTAGTATCTCACATTACATTGTGTATATTGATATCCCACATTACACACAATGTTATCATTCGACATTACATTGTATATGTTAGTATCTCACATTACATTGTGTATATTGATATACCACATTACACACAATGTTAACATTCGACATTACATTATCTCACATTACACACAATGTTAACATCCCATATTACATCGACATGTTAGTACCTAACATTACATTGTGTTATTAATATCTCACATTACATGCAATCTCACATTATATTATGTATGTTTATGTCTCACATTACATACAATGTTAATGTCTTACATTACATACCATCTCACATTATATTATGTATATGTCTCACATTACATTTTATATATTAATATCTCACATACATTGTGTATATCAATATCTCACACTCTTTGTGTATATTAATATCTCACATTACATACAATGTCTCACATTACATTGTTTACACCCCTCAAAACATTTTCCTCTCTTCATCCTGGTTGATGCAGTGGGTTGTATGACCTGGTCGTTTTTTTCAAGGGTGTCTAACCTTGTGGGTTTGCTCCGGGTCCTCCGGTTTCCTTCCACTGCTTAAGACCGCTATGCGCAAGCAAATTTTTGAAATAATACAGAACCATGTGTTAGTCCCAAAATGACCTAGTTTGTGTTGAGTGGATGTTAAACCCCAATTCTCTCTCTCTACCCCCTCCCCTATGGTTGATGGAGAAAAATACGATGTTTAACTCATTTCATTTCTAGATCTTATAAAAACTAATGTTTCCACTATTAATATGTAACATTACATAATGTATATGACACTGTTGTTTCGGCTAGTGGTTTGAATAGTAATTAAGCAGCTGCATCTATAGTTAACTGTTTCCTGTCTCCAAACCAATTGATAAAAATTACTTTCAGGATGATCATGTTGTTCTTGTTTATTAAGATATGTTGTAGATTAATAAGTGATATTTTTTTTTTGTTTTGAAAAATATTCTTTACTTGCTGTTTGATTTATTTTGTACCGAGATAATGATAAAAATAGGTTTTTTTCATTTATTATTTTTTTTTTGTAAAAAATATTTTATTTTATATTTATGAAAAGGCATCAGGGAACAGGCATAGCCTATATCACCCCTTTTCCTGTTTTTGTCAAGGCTCTTATTAATGGAATGTTTTTCTGTGGATTCTGCAACCATGTTTACTTGTTTTAATTTAAAGCTTGCATTTATATCTGTTAGCCAGTAATACAGAAAATTATATAAAAAAAATTGAATGAAACTATCCATAATCCTCAGATTTTTTATGTAAGGGGCATTCGATTGATTTAAATATAAAATTATATATTTTTAAAATTCCAAAATGATAGTTTATAGGTGTTAAAACCAATTCTCTAATTTCAGTAGTAATGAATTCTATAAATAACACCTATAACAGTGTTAATACTATTGGATTGTCTAGCACAATATAACCTGGCTGGTCCTCACATGTCATAAAATAATATTCCATTTCATATTATTTCATTCATCAGCATTTGATTGATAACTTGATGCCTGTATTAACCTTATCATGTGTCAAAATGTACATATTATAAAAACTATTATGGCAGAAAATGTAGTTGTTAAGTTTTAAATATTTATACAAATAAACATTAAAATATTATGTTCCTTTTTTATATACATTGTACATTCGTGTTTCATGTAGGGGTATATTGTCATCCCCCTGACTGTCTGTCAGTCTTTGTTTTCAATCAGGGGTTGGGTTAGCATGTTCGTGCTGTATTGTATTGCCTGTCAACTAGCATGGTTTCGAATCCCCAGTTCTACGTGACAAGGAGTCCGGTCCCCTGTTCAACCTTGTGGGTTTTCTCCGGGTCTTCCGGTTTCCTCCCACTGCTAAAAGACCCCTCAGCGCAAGCAAATTATTGAGATAAAATTAAACTATATATATTAGTCCCAAAATGACCTAGTTGTGTCTAGAGAGAGAGAGGGGTGTCAGCATTCTAATGTTTGGTAGAGGACCAGGGGCCTTATTCACGAAAGTTTAACTAAGATAAAACCCAAATTTTAGTTGTGTGACTGGATAATATTAGATTGATTTTAGTGCTTAGCCAATCAAAACTGAAGTATCTACTAAAATTTGGATTTTATCTTAAGTTAGGATTTCGTGAATCAGGGCCCAGGTAGTAGATAAGAATTACTGTCCATTGATTTCGGGTGTTATACACTATTAGTATATAATGTGACATTTATGACCAGTTTGTACATGCTGTCGGCTGACATCAAGGAGATTCAAATGTCCGAAAATGGAGAAAGCACAAGGTAATCACCTGTTTATCATCACTCTTATTGGATTAATAAATAGTTCGACGAAGGAGAAGCAATGAGTTTTGTTCAGGATTGAATTGATGAATTGTCCGATATATGATTAAGTCAGTCAATCAAAGCCGATTAAGTTCGCCAATCAAGGAAGATTAAATTGTCCAATCAAGGCAGGTTAAGGCCACTAATCAAGGCAGATTAAGTTCGCCAATCACGGCAGACGAAGTCCACTAATTAAGGCAGATTAAGTAGTTAATCAAGGTAGGTGTATAGACGGTAGAACATATACATGTAAATATGTTGACCACTTAATTACCTCATCAATCCAAAGATAATCTAAACGAATAGTAGTTATACACCCTTGTCTTGATGTCCGACTGGATATATTACTGGTCGGACATCTAGAAAATATACACGCAAAGGCAAAATGGCATCAATGAGGTAAATTGTCTAGTCATTCAAAATGGAAATGGAATGAAATGAAATGGGGTTTAACTCCGTTTAACGTCCGACCATTCTGCTCCTAACCTGGACTAATGAAGACAGGCATACACCATACAGTGTGCTATGAGGGAAATTTTGTCGGGCAGCGGCACTACGGCCTACTCTTATATCGAATTCCAACTGCCAAGGGATTTTCTACGTGCACATCAACGTGTACACAGGACCTCGATTTTTCATCCCGTCGAAACACCTAGACAGCTGTCCTTGTCAGGCCCTCCATCCTGCATCACTGACAAGGAGAAATCACGCCTGAAACATTCAAAATGGACAAAAAAACAACAACATCCCATGTCATTGTGTTCCAGATGGAAAATGAAATAAGGGCACCCTGTCTTGGCAAATTCTTGGTTTGGTGCAGAAAAGTAATATCGTGATGTACGACCCATTCCATATTCCTGAAGCAATGGCACGAGAAATCCCTCTCTTACCATTGCTGGATAGAAGTCATATTCTTGAAATTGGGCGGGGCGTGTCTCTTTTTAACGTCCAATCAAATCCCTCCTCTCTTCTCGCATTCGGCATAATTTTCAAAATGGCCGACGAAGAAACCGTGTTGGCACTGGACAATCGAGCATAATAAATTTCGCGGGTTATGACGTAAACAAGTCGCGATTGTCACTAGATACATTGCGGTAACATATTTTGAGGTCTGGTTAACCCCGATATTGTTTGTTACAATGTAGGTCATTGGTTGGTAATGGCACTACTGACCAATAATAATTTAGCACAGCAATGTTCACTCAAGATAGCAGTGTGAAGTGGATCAGTTCTAATCAAACGAAACACTACGCAGGAGTATGACCCCTTTCTGGCCGATTTCAATCCCATCCAATCGATTATATCTTGTCCATTGCTGGGCCCTCGTCCTGCATCACTGACATGGGGGGAACTACGCCCGAAAATCCGGATAAACTTTCTCGGCCAACACCGGTCCAAAGGCAAAATCCTGCGAATGTATTTAAAAGTTGTATCGCCCAATAAGTTTTGTATCACTTCCATAATTTTGAACAATCAAAATATGATGAGGAAACATAGCGCTACAAAACATGGGTTGTATTTAAGACTGAAATTTTAAAAATCGAAAGTGGACTTTATGAACAATTGCATTTCCAAAATTGAAATTCTAAATCCTGACAAAGAGTTCTACCACATGACCCAATGAACGACTCCAGTGAACTTGAAAAGATCCATGTAAAAACAGTGGATCCAATGAAAACTTGTATTGTGCTCCGGTTCCCAAAAGCAGTAAAAATTAAACAGCCACTCCGGTTAAACAGAATTGCTCTGATCTACCCTAGACTTCTACTGAGAGAGAGAGAAATGTGGTTAAATGTCCATGACACAAACTAGCTCATTTCGGGACTAACATATGGTTCAATTTCATTTCAATAATTTGCTTGTGCGTAGGGTTCTTTAGAAGTGGGAGGAAATCAGAGGACCCGGAGAAAACCCACGAGGTTGGACAGGTGACCCTACTCCTTGTCTTGTGCAAGCGGGGAGTCAAAACAACGCCACTTATCTTAATGACAGACCATGTGATTTAACGTGCACACTACAAACAATGCAGACACACACCCTCTCAAAGACGTCTACATTTACCGGAGTGGTTACTTGTATAGCGGAATTAATGCAATGTGCTTGCATTCGTATTTCTTGTAACATATGACAGATCATGACTCATGCTGACATTATATAATTATTTCTTTGGGTTGTATTCCCAATTGTTTTCAAATATGAGTGAAGTCTGTGTCACCACAGGTCCGGGACTGTACAACGCAGTGGACGCTTACGGCTAGCCCCCGGATCCATTCACTCTTTTTGAATTGTTTTGTTTGTGGTCTCTGAAGTCTGAGTGCTATGTCTTGTCCATGTATTTGTGTTTTTGTGTAGAATTGTGTGTGGTGCGGTTCCCCTGCACTTACTATTAGAACAGTCACACAATCTCACTTTAGCCTGCAGAGTTTGCATAAGAACGAAACTAGTAGATTAATGAGAGAAATCTGAGATGACCACCCGCCTCTTACAGATTTCACATTTTATAAAAAATCAAGAAATCGGAACGGTACAGTGGTCACAAGAAATTGCGGATCGACAGCAGGCCAAAGGCCAATGAAAACACTTGAAAAATACAAGAACTTCAACAGCATATTATATTAAATATGTATTTCCAGAAAGCACTTGGAAAAAATCAAGATCATATCCACATATATTTTTTACAATTAATAATATAAGTCTTCAAAAAAAAAAAAATCATTGGGAAATGATAATTGTAGGCTGGTTGGGGAGGTTCAAATGTTTCCAGAGACCAAAATGGCCGCTTTCTATAAATGAGAATTTGGGAGAATATTAGGCCTAACCCTTACCTTAACCCTTTTTAGAAGAATGAACTTTGATCCAATTTATATTTTACCCCTCTTACAAGGGTTAGGGTTAGGGTTCAGGTTAGTATTACCCCAAAAGTCATTTATATAAAGTGGCCATTTTGGACTACGGGTATACCCGAACCTCCCAAACCGGCCTGCAATTAGCATCTCCCAAAATCATTTTATAGTCACAATCTAACTAGTCACATATAAACTTCACTTTGCTTTCATTCTAGCAATGTAGTCCATGGCCCTATCTGGTATGGCCTTGTTAAAGTAAGTTTTTTTCCACATCCAAAACGTAAGGAAAGACAGTGTGTACCAGGTAAAAATATAGCTCAAATGTTCATTTCGTAACTGTACTTTTGTTTGTCCTCCAATTGGACCTCCTGGAACGGTGCATTCGTGGACTGCATCAATAAATATTGGCTCTGTATTTGCGATTTCTGCCATTAGGTCTATGTCCCGATACATCCAATAACCATGTTTTGTTGGATCCGTTGCCGATTTTGACATGAAAACATTCCTCTGCTCATTTTTCCTAACAACTCCAACTAATTCTATTTCTCCTTCTATTTGCCCATCCGGTCGTTTTTCCGCTGGAATTAATCGTTTTGGAACATATCCTCTATTAACCAATATTGTCCGATTACTGTCTGATAAAATAAACGGCACCACAATGTAACCACCAATCGTAGACGTCGCTTGCATGTTTCCATCTGTTCCCAACTTTGCATTGATATTGTGTCTGGGGCCAATGACCATTTCCTTGCTATAGTCAAACCTTCCACGAACTTTGACCTTTCTGTATTCAAGTTCTTCAACTTCTTCCCGTGTCTCGGGTAGCGGAACTGGTGGAGCTGTTGTTTTATCTTCAAGAAGTTTTATCATCTGTAGTTTCTGTTCTCGACGTTTAATCTGCCAGGTACCCAAACAAAAAGATGTCACAGGGATTATCAACATAAAACCTGCTTGTCCCCAGTTCGATATTTTGCCGACCGGTCGAATCGGTGACGATCTTGGAACTTGTTTATCGTGGCATTTACATGTCGTGCGAAACGACCGTAACTGTTGTCTAAAATTACAAGAAATGTTTCTCACGGCGAACATGGTGTATTTAAAAGACGATTGCATGATTGTCACTTCAATCAAAACAAATTACATAAACACAAAAATTGTTCCAAGCCTTGACATTTTTTCTCTACACTGGGAGTGACCTCCCCTTGGTTAGGTAAAAATATAAGATTATTTCTTTAAAACGATTTTTTTTTTAAATAAATAATTAAATCATCATTTTCAGTTCTCGAAATTTTTCGAGCTGTGTTCCGTTAAGAAAAGAAAAAAGAATCGAAAAATATATATCTTTACCAAAAAAATAGAAAGCCGGTCGCTTGTAATTTGCTTGATTAATGAATGGGAGGGAACTCTTTAGAAAGCGTGTGTCGATGGAGTCAGACTGACAATTCTTTCATCCATTGACTTCAATTTCGATATTAAATCCTCTGTTATAACATTATTTTTTTATAATCCGAATATTTATTTTGCAATAAAAAGATAATGGACCCACAACATGCCCCAATTATGTAAGAAAAAAATTTAAAAGGGCGTTGGCCATTTCGATTTTCTTTCTCTTCTACGCGATTACATTCAGAGATAAGAATGACACGAGTTCCCTTAATTTCCATTTTGTATAGGCCTACTGTGCCTTCTCATAATAATGATGGTCTATCAATTGTCCGCGATGATTCGCTTGGAAAATCGCAGAGGTCGCAGTTTGCGGTCGCGTTCAGTATAAGCGAATCTTTATAGTCGTTGGCACGACTAGGGCACCTCCTGTGGTCTGGTCGAATGCGAACACTAAAATTAACCTCTTCAAATTTGCGCGCGAAATCATCGTTTTACTGAACGAGGCAATACGCGCTGATCTTGTTTCGTTCGCATCATTCCTTTTTTCCCCAGATATACATTTCTTCTCAAGTATAACTGACAAATATAACATTACAAATTATTCTTGCGGTTATAACATATACATTCATAAAATGCAATTCTTTGTTAATTTTATCATTAAATACTGCACCCAGGGCCGTAATTAGCTCTTGTTCAGCTCGGGGGTGCTGTATAATTGACGGATTGTTTTATGATCGACAATTTTTTCACAGGAGGGGGGGGGGGACTTTTTGCAGGGGTGGCATACATTATGCCACCCATCCGTGTCACCTTGTCTACTAGAAAAGATTTTTACATTACAATATTTTCCATGGCCGGGGTTGAGAATCATATTTTCGTTTATTTCGATCAGCAGACATTCGGTCTGGAATAACTTTTGCACGGAACATGTTTTTATGTTTATATCTGAGTTAACTACTGACACCAATCTATATTTCAATATATTGCACACCTTCTAGAGAATTTTATGAGTTTCCCGCCAAAATCAGCCTCCATTTTGAATTTGGGGGGATACAAACAAATTCAGCTTTTTAAACAGAGATATCTTTTTTATACTGATGTAGGATCACTTTGTGATGTAATTTCATTGATTCAAAGCATAATTTCTTTTGATGTAGCTAGGGGGGGGGGGCCCAACCCCCTCCCCCCCCCCTCTGGATCCGCCTCTGGCCCCTGATACAAACCTAATCAAATTTCATTCCTGTCGAATTAAAAAAGCAGGGAAATCGGTCAGCTCGCCTGTCAGTCTGAACCTAGCCATGAAATACATCTCTTTTCATTGTCGACCGTATACTTTATCTGCCACCCGTATATTTGATTTTCCACCCGTGTATTTCATTTGCTTCCCAATATATTTAATTTCTAATTGAGTGTTTTATTTGCTGCTCATATATTTAATTTCCAAACGTTTGTTTATATGTAACCCGTATATTTCATTTACTATCCATATATTTAATACTCAATCGAGTTTGATTTGCAACTCGTATATTTCAATTTACTACCCATATATTTAATTGCCACCCGTTTTGTCGAGAGACAATGTTTTTGGACATTTTGGGTCATAGATCATTATTTATTTCATCATATTTTCGGGTTTCGTCATTTCTTTAAATTTACTAGAGATTCTATAAATTAGTTTAATAATCAGTGATATTTTTGGGGAATGCTCATAATTTGTTTGGGAACCGGCCTTAAAAAAGACCGCGGCTCCATGGACTCTAACTCGGGGTATCATCGGAACTTTTTTCGGCCATTTCTTATCCGAATGACTAGACATTTGTGTTTGTCAGGTTCCCCGTATCACACACCACTGGCAGGAGATTTGTCACACCAGAACTAACTCACTTCAGTCATTCGTTCTTGCAATTGGGTCTTTAGTAATCAGGTGACCCGGTAAAAAAAAATCCACGAGAGTTTTCGCGCGTCATAGGCCTACATTTAAACTAAACTCTACGTGCAACATTGGGCGAACAATATGAAACTGTCACAAACTGTTTAAGTGCGTATTGTAACTTTGTCCTGACTGTTTTCTCTCGCAAAAATGCGTAAGAAATGGCAAGGGTTCAAATTCAAAATTCATATTTCACCGACGGAACACCAAATATGTCGACAGATTATAGCTTGGACATTATCTATTCGGCACCTATCTTTCTTACACCAATTCTTTTTATTTGTTTCGTGGGCGCTGTATCATTCAGTCAGCTGGCGTGATTTCGATTTCCCTGTGTACGTGACAAAAAGTAAGGGGTCGATTGTCCAACCTCGTGGGTTTTCTCCGGGTTCTCCGGACCACTCACTGCTATAAAGATCCCACGCGCTAGCGAATTATTGGAATAAAATTAAACCCATGTTAGTCCCGAAATGACAGTTTGTATCGAGTACGGACGTATAACTCTCTCTCTCTCTCCAATGTTATTGTGAATCCTACATGCAACCTCGCTTTTTAGTTCCATCCGAATGACTAGACAGCTATATGTCCTTGTCAGGCCCACACAAAGTTAAACTATTTTCAGTATTTGGTAACATTACTCTTCGACCAGGCATCGTGAAAGGGCAGAAAATAACGCTTAAAAAAAGAATAAAAAGGATGGCCAGTAGCGAAAACGAATGGCGAATTACTTGTTGCCGTCGCAATTACGAATTTAATCTGCATTGTTTTGTTACAAAAGACCAAGAGTGGTGTCGAAAGTGTCTTCGCCTATCGGGCTCTGTGTGTCTTGTTATGACATTAACTGGTTTTGGGTTAATTAAAGAGTTCAATTGTTGTCGTATTTAATCGACTAAATCGACAATTGTTCTCTATGTTAATTTCCCTCATCGGTCCCCTCCAACGAATAAAAAATACGCACTTCAGTAGAGGGAGGTAACTCCTTGCGGGAACAAAATTGTTTTTCCAACGAAGAAGAGTTCCAATTCAATATGGAGAACAAGAAAGAAATAAGAAGATGAAATCAGTTCAAAAATGTCATAATTCGGCGTTTTTCGTTTATTGTTTCGCTGTAATTTATTAGATATTTGTTAGGTACATCTTTTATTTTTAATGTTTGCTTTAAATGATAGGCAAATGTTTTACAATGAGGCGTAATTTATCCAAACAGCTGAGCTATAATTATCAATTTTCAATCAAGCTAAAAATAAATCCAAGATAATTGAAAATGAACTGACACTAGTGACAGTTTGTATTTACTTTTCGGACAAACTTTGTTTACAATTTGTGTTATCACTTTCCAAGTATTTAATTTAATGTGGAGATGGCCTGTGTTTAAAACGTAGGCCTATGCTGAATTTTGTCAAATGGCATCCCGCACTGGACACAGGACAGTCTTTTCTTTAGCATTGCACGATTGTAGCCTTATAATAGTAATACTAAATAGTCTGAATCTTCTGTTGCCTGTGCTCTAAGTCTAAGCTATTATTGATGAAGGTTGGCCAGAAGGTACAATTTTATGGATACACAATTGCTGAGTTTGATACTAAGCGACGTTTCGACGAGGATACTCTTGTCTTTATCAAGCAATGATACAAATTTGTGAATAGTGTAGGCAAATATATACAGAATATGCAACAAAAAAAAAAATCAAATACAACCTTTGATTAGGGGCCATTAAGGACTAATCCTACACAACAGAAAACTATGATGAGTGTATTAACACTATTAAAGAAGAATGTTGGCCAGTTGACAAGGAGTAGGGTCGCTTGTCCAACCTCATGGGTTTTCTCTGGGTCCTCCGTTTTCATCAGGTTTTCTCCCATTGCTAAAGTCCCTTACGCGCAAGCAAATTATTGAAATAAAATCAAACCCCATGTTAGTCCCGAAATGACCTAGTTTGTGTCAAGTAGACGTTAAACCCCATTTGTCCCTCTCTTTGTGTTGTCCAGTTACTGTCAAAAACATTTAGCTTTATTTTCAGGGGACTATATGGTTTCTCGGGGTATTTTGTGTTTCTTTCACTGCTCGGATTCTGAACCAATACCCCTGCACATGTATATTCTGAAAGGGGTGGGGGTCAAGTGGCCGTTGTACATGGCGAGGAGTAGGGTCGCCTGTCCAACCTCGTGGGTTTTCTCCAGGTACTCAGGTTTCCTTTCCTCCCACTGCTAAAGACCCCTACGTGCAAATAAAATTAGACCATACGTTAGTCCCGAAATGACCTAGTTTGTGTCGAGTGGACGTTAAACCACATTTCTCTCTCCTTCTATATATTCTGAAAGTTGATTTGCAATGTAGGCCTAATCATACAAGTAGAAGGTATTGTTATTACCAAATAAGGAGAATTCATGTGCCAAATAATGTTGTACAAATAATGTTTCCTCCGGGCACTCCGGTTTCCTCCCACTGCTAAAGACCCCTAAGTGCAAGCGAATTATTGAAATAAAATTAAAACCATATGTCAGTCCCGAAATGACCTAGTTTGTGTTGAGTGAACGTTAAACCCCATTTCTCTCTCTCTCTCTCATCTTCATTAGCCTAGTTGGCGTAGACACGTAGGAAGCAAAACCCAATTTCATTTTATTTACAGTATTAATGTCAAGTGTCGTGAGCCTGACAAGATTTTCTTTTCAACTTCTGATCCAGTTATTTATTTTTTTTTTTTTATAAGAAATAGTTTGATATATTAGGTTCTTTGAATGGCATTTAGTAATTGGAACATAATCAAATAACACACTTTTATGGAATAACAATTACTATGGTTTATTTCAGTAACTGTTATTCCATAAAAGTGTGTTATTTGATGAGCCTGACAAGGTTTTCTTTTAAACTCCTGGTCCATTTCATTCTATTTTATGAAAAAATGTTTGATATCTTGTTTCTAGGTAAACGTTTTTGTGTAGAATGGCTTTTTCGGCTAGTAACAGTAATATATCCAGCCAGTAAGTAAATTTTATAAAATTTTTGATGGTGGGGAAGTAACGATGTGATTGAATAACAAAGTACATGTAATTGAGTTGGGTATCTTACTGGTAGCTGCAATGGCACAGTGATTGAAGCACCGTTTCACTTACCAGGAAGCCTCGATTTTCATCTAAGTGTTTGTCTAGAATGTTCCTTATGTGTTTCTGTCCGGTTTCCCCATGTCAGTGGTGCTGAACCGAAGGCCTGACAAGAAACAGTGCTAGTCATCCGGGTGGTTTAAGAAAAACCAAAACGATTTCCAATGTACAAAAAGCCTTGACAGGTTGAATTTGACAATGAGTGGGCTAAAAGTTATCAGATAGCTTGCGGCATGGAGTAAACCTGTCTTCATGCGCATGTTTGGTTCAGAAAAGTGTTTCCTCCATTGCTGTTTATTTTATTAGTAAACAGTAAACCCATATTTGATACTGTTTATTAGTAAACATTAAACCTATATTATAACCATGCTGTTTATTTTATCAGTAAACAGTAAACCAATATTATGAAAATGCTGTTTATTTTATCAGTAAACAGTAAACCTATATTAAATGCTGTTTATTTTATCAGTAAACAGTAAACCTATTTTATAAAAATGCTGTTTATTTTAT
The DNA here is from genome assembly GCA_948474765.1 of Patella depressa. Classification (NCBI taxonomy): domain Eukaryota; kingdom Metazoa; phylum Mollusca; class Gastropoda; family Patellidae; genus Patella; species Patella depressa. The sequence continues at coordinate 68,291,169 of OX419718.1, read as the reverse complement.
CAGTAATCAGTAAGCCTATATTATAACCATGCTGTTTATAAGTAAACAGTAAATGCTGTTTATTTTAGCAGTAAACAGTAAACCTATATTAAATGCTGTTTATTTTATCAGTAAACAGTAAACCTATATTATAACAATACCATTTTATTTTATTACTCTCAAGGCTGGCCAATGATGCTATGTCCTGGAACAGCCAGTGAGTATAATTTATACAGCAAATTTAAAAACTTGTTTCTAATACGTTTCTTTTATTATGAAATATAAAAAAGATAAATCATCACAGTCAGTAAAACAGCTGACTGTGTGCTGTTTTAAATCGGGCGGTGCAGGGAGCTTGGGCCCGCACTAGTTTTTGCGGCCCAGCTCACAGAAAAAAAAAAGAGAGGGATGCAGGTGTATTTAAACCCCTTCGTCCTTCTCTGTACACAAACTCAGCGCTCGAAATTTACCACAGCAAACGGCAAGGCCATGGTAAAAGCCAACGCAAACCATGTCTGCCATGGCAAAATTTATTTTTGTGTTCGTAGTAGACAGACCCTGTAATCCCAAATTAGTTTAAAGAAAGAAATATTGTTATTTTGTTTATTTATACTTAGAAGTTTTGTAGGTCTATACATTTTACAATCTGCGCTCCCCATTGGAAATTTTTTTTTCACCACTCCGCAAATCCTGGGCACATCCCTGTAAACCCCCAACAACACCGTAGAAACTGTTCTTCAGTATTAAGATGCTTTATATATATTACTCAAAAGAAGTTAAGGGTCAACCAATTATTTTTGTTTGACATTTTATTAGACACAGGGAACATGTAAAATCAAAATTTTTAAGCACACTTTTGGTCAGAATGAGTTCAATATGTCTCAGTGTTGAGTCTGTTATGTAAAGCATATGCACTTTTTATACACAACTATTCTGAGCATAATGAGGTCCAACAAAACTGTCTCAAATTCGATAACTTTGTTAATAACGAGTGAAACCACCACATCCTCGTAAGCAGTCGACACAATGAAATAGATTGAACATATGTTAGTCCCGAAAAGACCAAGTATGTGTCGAGTGGACCTTAAACCCCATTTCTCCCTCTCTATTAAATTGATGGTAAGTGCAGGAGAACTGCACTACACACAAAACCAGAACAAAAAGAAAAACTACACAAAAAATAAATATCGAATCAAGTGAATGGATCGCGGGGGGGCAGCCGTGAATCGTAATAATAAAAACGGCAATTCTGTAGACACCAGAGATATTTTGTGCCTGACAAGGCTTGAAATTATGACAGAGCAAACAGATATATTTAAATCTATTACAAACAGATGTATTTAAGTCCATTATAAACGGGAAGTCCATTATAAACAGATATATTTAAGTCCATTATAAAAGGATACATTTAAATCCATTATAAATGGATAGATTTAAGTCCATTATAAATGGCTAGATTTAAGTCCATTATAAACGGATACATTTAAATCCATTATAAATGGATACATACTGTTTTTATTTATAATGAACTAGATAGATGAATGTAGAACCTTTAAAATGTTATGTCTGTTTAAAGTCATTTAGGCACACGTTTCTTCGGCAAAATAAAACACTAAAATGATTCCCCTTGAAGGAAACATGGCCCCAAGTTCACAAAGCATTCTCACAATTCAGTTAAAAATTTACTCAACTTTCAGTCACTATTCATGAGAAATATATTTGCTTCAAAAACACAAAACCTTTCACATAGTTTCTTATTGATGTATTTGATACATTAAAACAACAAAAGTTTTATAAAGGGCTATATTTTAGTTAAAATTTAGTTAGGCGAACAATTTTGAGTAAATCCTTAACTTAAGTCTGAGAATGTTTTGTGACCTCGGGTCCAGAATATTATGTTTTCTATTGAGTAATTCTTATTCTGCCATTTTGTGTTTTAAATCAGTAAATTTAGTATTTTTGAATTAGAAAATTTTGTATTTTTAATTACATGCCTTTTTGCTTTTTATGCGCCCACATAGAAATGTGGTCGTATATTGTCGTCGCCCCCGTTCGTCGATCCGTCCCTTCCGGCGTCCACAATAGCTTGTGGACGCTCTAGAGGCTAAAGTCCATGATATTTAAATGTTTCCTATACTAATTGTTAGCGTGGGGCAAAACTTTTATAAAAAGCAAACAAATTCTAATGATTTTCAGATAATTACAAAATGAGTTGTTACTCTTTATCAGATTTTAGTGTATTACAAATGTTTCATTACCAAAAAAAGTAAAAATATGCGACAACTCTTGTTGACTGCCCGGACGATTTAGCTGCTGTGGGCGTATGTTTCGTTGCCTGGCAACCTATCTTTTTTTGTTTCCATAGATACAACATGACAAGAATGAATAAAAATGAAAGTCTGCCTGCTGCTGCTAGAAAGGCGAATGTTGGTGGTATGCAGATGCCACTTCCACCACAACGTTCAAGAAAAACAGTAAGGGATACTTTTATACACAAATATATCTTTGAGTTCGCTCTAGAGGCCAAGAACAGCTGTCTAGTAGTTCTGATGGGATGTAAAACAACCGTCCCTTGTACACATTTGAAAAAATCTCAGACAAGATAAATTATGAAATCCCATCACTGCCGTGCACATAAAAGATCCCTTGGCAATTGGAATTCGATATTGTTTGTTTGTTTGTGGTCTCTGAGTATAATGTCTTGTCCATATATTTGTTTTGTGCTTGTCATCTTTTGGTGCGGTCTCTAATTTTTTCAAGATGGGACTACTGCAATAGTGCTCTGGCTGGAATATCTCAACATTTATTAAAGCGACTTCAAAAATTCAGAACAACTGTGCCAGAATCATCACAAGAACAGCAAAATGTCAACATATAACATCTGTCCTTAAATTGCTTCACTGGTTCCCAATAGAGGCTCGTATAAACTTTAAAATTTCTAACACTGGTCTACAAATCTCGGCATGATTCAGCTCCATCATATGTCACAGATCTTATGCAGTCGTATGTACCAAATCGAGCACTCCGTTCACAGAATAATCAGTCACTTGTTGTACCTTCAACTAAATTAAAATCTTTTGGTGATAAAGCTTTCAGTGTATATGGTCCACGGCTATGGACTGACTTACCTGACAAAATAAAGTGTTCAGAAACAGTTGCTCAATTTCGGTCTAGACTTAAGACACATGTTCACGATGTATTATCCACAGGAGCTATTAACTTACGGCGCTTAGAGCATGCTCATTGATGGATTAAGCGCTATATAAATGTACATTATTATTATATTATTATTGTTTAAAACATGTGTGGTGCAGTCCTCCTGCACATACTATTAGAAGAGATTGTGTCTGTATATGAAACCATGAGAAAGATGAATATTTCTAGAATATTATTATATTTTTCAGGGTATATTTGGTGAAGATAACGATGACAATGAAACTAGTTTATATTTTAATCAGACCATGTTTCGTCCTGATAGGGAGGTACGTAAATAATATCTTCCATTTAGTAAGGCACTGGGTTGCTTACAATAAATTCTTGAGTTTGCTCCCAGTGTTGACCAAGAAAGTTCCTTTGTATTTTTTGTCATGGTTTCACCTTGGCTCTTGGATTTTGATTTAGGTATTGGCTTGGTAAGTTGACAGCGTATCTCAAAATTGGATGTATGTATAGACATAAAAATTCCAACGAAGACGGAATGTCATTTTACAAAAAAGAAAACAGGACAATCAACACATAAAATCCAATGAATTTAAAAAGTTTGTTTTTGACCAGATCGATGCTGTCAAGTTATTTTAACCAATTCCTTTCCATTGTTTAACAATATAATATTGTGGTCTATGAGTGGCTGAAAAAAATCACACTCACTTAATTTAGGAATGACAGAAGAATGGTTAGATTTTGATGTTGGTAAAAAAATAAAATTGAAACTAAATTCAAATTCAATTTTGATCATCTTATCTTGTTCATTTAAACTTAACAATGTTTTCATATTTTGATGAGCACCCTTGATCTAGTTGATTATTATCAAAATGATGGTGGGGATCATGTCGGTAAGTGGGTAAGACGCTGGTTCGCTAGCTTGGAGGTTGGGTGTTCGATCCCTGCATTGGCCGAGAAAGTTCATCCAGATTTTCCCGTGTGGTTTCCTCTTGTCAGTGATGCAGGATGGGGAGGGAATGACAAGGACAGCTGTCTAGTCATTCGGATGGGACAAAAACCGAGGTCCTGTGTACACATTCTCGTGCAGGTTAAATATTCGTAACTCAGCTGCCTGTGCAAAATTTCCCTCAAAGCACAATGCACTTTAGTCCAGAACAGTAGGACGTTAAACCCCCATTTCATTTCATTTATTACAGATGATGACATCACAGTCGCCGTCATCCCAGTTGTCATCAACGGGAGGAGGTGGAGGGGGAGGAGGTGGTGGAGGAGGAGGAGGTTTCAGTGGTAATTTTTACAATCCTGGTAATTATTAGAGTAGAAAGAAAGCAGATTAACAAACGAAATTTTAAATTAACACGCAAATCACCACCATAAAAACATCTTCCGCTGCCTAGTGTTATATATTGCTTTATTCGTCGGACAATTCATATAAAAAAAATTTGGCTGAATGGATATCATTAAGTCTCTCATTGAGTCAGCTGGCGTGGTTACGAATCCCTGATTGTATGTGACAAATAGTAGGGTTGCCTGTCCAGCCTCATGGTCTCCTGTCCAGCCTCGTGGGTTTTCAGTGGGACCTCTGGTTTCCACCCACTACCAATTACCCCTCCGCGCAAGTGAATTATTGAAATAAAATTAACCCATATGTTAGTCCCGAAATGACCTAGTTTGTGTCGAATGGACGTTAAACCCCATTTCTCTCTATCTATAAAAAAAAAGTTCAGAATTTGTGAAACTGGCCGTGTGAATATTTGGAAATATGAATCACAACTTTTCTGGTTAGGCTTCAAAAGAACAAATTTTCACGTTGAATGGAATAAAAGATGTTTTTAGGGTGTTGTTTGTTGGTTTCGTTACTGCTGTAGAATTAGTTTTAACAAATTAACAATAGATGTGTGACTAACAGACTGGCGCAAAATTTCAACAAACACAACTGACGGATGAGGCTGAGTGAGCTGAACGACACTTTGATTAGAAAATGATCAACTAAATGTCCGTTATTTTGTCTTAAACTCACATCATATCCATCTATTTGACTTCGATCGCAAGTCTTTTCAGTAAATTTCTCTTTTATGAAATCATAATCAGAAGTGTGTCAACATTTTATTAGTCACTTGGCCTGAACAATGGCCTTGGGCTGAGATATATACAAGTGTTGAAATTTTTTGACAGTTCCTTATATGGTAACAATAAGTGTGTGTTTTATTTATAGTAACGATAGGTGTGTTTTATTTATAGTAACGATAGGTAAGGGGAGTTGATTGGCTGAATGGTTAGCGCGTGCATGTTGTATCATGAGGTCCGTCAATGGGTCAACTGGCGTGGTTTCGATTTCCCCGGTTGTGTGGACAGAGAGTATGGTCGTCTGTCCAACCTCGTGGGTTTTCTCTGCGTCCTCTCTCTTTAAAGGGACAATAACATTCTTGCTGGCTTGGTAGCTCCAGAAAATAAATAATACCCTTATCCTAAGAACTAGATGTTTAAATGTCCTACCTCTTGTGTAAATTATCCATTACAACCTATTTTATTTGTCCAAGTCACATTTGAAAAGGTTTACGTTAGGCTTTTCAAATCATTTAGTTGAATTTTTCCAATTTTTTAAATTAGGTGTGTTAAGATGAAATTTATATCATCAATTAATTGGAATATTCTAAAATAATACGATTTGTTGACCAGAATGAAGATTGGGACATATTTTTCTGTTACAACAAGAGTGTTATTGGGGCTTTAAGTCAGGGCACTTAGGTGAAAAATCAATCATTTTGTGGCAAAAACAGAAAGATTTTTACAAGTGTAGTTGTGATGTCTTCTTGCAAATAAGAGCAGGACACATGCAATCTGTCCTCACTTTCGTCAGCCATTTTGGATTCAAAATATAGAGACATGAACCCCAAAGAGTTTCTGGGGATGATGGGGTGGATTGTTTGCGACCATTTACATAGAGATGAAACGTAGAAAAAGTGGTTGCTCATACAGATTATACTAACTTTTTATATATTGATCAATAATTTTTTCAGTAGAATTTCTCTCTTTTATATTTGTATTTAGGCTACATTATGTAAGATTCAGACAAAGAACTGGGGCCTGCTTCACGAACTTTTAACTAAGATAAAATCCAAATTTTAGTAATTTGATTGGATAATATTAGATTGATTTTAGTGCTTAGCCAGTCAATAATGAAATATCTACTAAAATTTGAATTTTATCTTTAGTTAAAATTTTGAGAAACAGGCCCCTGGGCGTTCTTGCTACAATAATTTAAAAATAGATAATGTAATTACTTTATCCTGAGTAAAGTTATGAATTTTTGACAAGAAAATTTTGATTATAAAGTACAATTTGTACGTTAATAAGCAAAATCTTGATTATCCAGCCTAATGCATTCAATATATAATTCATCTGATGTTCTAGAGTTGATTATTGGCTTTTCATTTCATTAATTGTCTAATTTAACATGCATTATGCAAGAGCTAAATCTGCCTATTACAGATCTTTCTTTAGGCCGGAAATGTTACCTAAATTATCAATTAAACATTAATTACCTCGTCAAGACCATAAAAAACTCTCGATGTCAAGGCTAGCCTTCGATGTTAGCATTAGCTGGATTACATTCCTATATGCCACTGAACGCCCATTGAAATTAAACTTAAGATCTGGATAAACAAGACCATGCTGTTTATATTAATGATTTTAGTAATGATGACCAAGGCTAGGCCAAATTTCACACGCTTCGTTCTCAGCTCATAGTGGATCAATTTGACTGAAATTTTCAGCAAATTGCCTTTACATTAGCTAGTTATTAACTATTGTAGTGAGAACTGCCAACTCTTTATCTTATCTCCCATAATGTATCTTTAATAATTCATTTCATATAATATATGAAGCTGGAACAAAAAGGCCTTCAATAGGCAGGTTTAATTCTTACATAATGCATCTTTTAGAGAATTAGTTTTTGTATGTCATTATTACTTATTTCACACTAAATAAATAACACAGCTTTCATATCACCATGACAACAGTTCTTTAATACTTTTTCTTTTTACTTCCATTTCAAACAAAACAAATACAGCCATCTTTGAATTAATAAACGGTAGAACGTTAAACAGCATTTCATTACATTTCACTTAAATCAGGAACATGATGCAAACTCGTCATGCTTGTTCTTTGTTCATTGATTGACTTTGATTTTCGATTTGTGATAATTCCAATATGGCTGCGATGATGTCATGATCGGTTTCTCCTACTTGTTTTTTTTTTATATTGCAGGGTTTTCTTTGTTGTTTTTTTTAATGATTTTAGATATTAGGCCATACAATTTTCCATTACATATTGTTATTTTCTCAGACAACAGTCGACATTAAACGGTTAATAGATCGATCACATATGTTAGATATCCTTAAATCATATAAATAACATTTTAATTAAAATTACAAAAAACACAACTTTATGGATTTACTATTAACAGCTGTGAATAACAACAAACATGAGATTAGTGACTTCTCTGTGTATGCATTATTCTGTACAGGTCGTAGAATTTTATAGTTACACTTACACAGCAGAGGTCGATTGTAGCCATATTTGAAAATTGAGCTTTTTTCAAAAACGCACTATTTTTGTGGCGTGCAATATGGCTGATGGGTCAAATCTAGTTTCTGTCATGTTCCATAGTCCTCAATCTTTACCGGCATATACAACAGACATGGAACCTATGATTTACTATTTTATGCAATGTTTCAGTATTTTTACAGGCATTTTTTATTAAGTAATGATTTTTTTTTATGTGAAACAATAAATCTATAAAATTGTGTTTTTCTTTTATTAATAAACACTTTTAATCTTTAGTTGTTTATGACACATACATGTATATCGAAAATCGAAGTCCATTCCAAATATTGTAGATTCGATCATAAAAAGAATCGTTACTTTGAAGAAATGGCAGCAGATGATTTTCTTTTTCTATATTTCAGCATTACCGTTACAACAACGTGCTATAGGTGGAGGGGGTTTCCCTCGTAATACTTCTGGTCACATGACACCAACAAGTTTAAACCCTAATTTTCCTATTGGAATGCCCCAACAACAGCATTCTCCAAATAGGTGGGTAAAAATATTGAATTGTAATCGCTAATCGTCAATTAGGCATTTTGAATCCTATAACATTATGAAATATGCCTTGATTCTTTTGAATACAGGGGGGTTGGGATGGCCTAGTGGTCTAAACTGCCGCGATTCGACATCTAGCTGGCAGGTCACCTCTGGCTTGCGGCTGTGGTTTCGATCCCCCCGGATCCATTCACTTATTTTGAATTGTTCGTTTGTTTGTGATTTCTCCGCAGTGGAATTCGATGTAAGACTACGCTGTAGTGTCACTGTCCAGGCAAAATTTCCCTAATAGCACACTGTTTGTAAACCTGGGTCCACCTGTTACATCCCACACTGCTAAAGACCCCTACACGCAAGCAAAGTATTGAAATATACATGTTATAAAGTTGAACCATATGTTTGTGTCATGGCTGTTTGGATATTAAACCCCATCTCTCTCTCTCTCTCTCTCTCTCTCTCTCCCTCTATCTCTCTCTCTCTCTAAATGTTGGGTACAATCTGTTATATGGATAATTTTTGTTTATTTTCAGTGCTATTACTGCGATTGGTCCAAGAAGTGTTCTAGGTCAAAATGCAGCAAAACAACCAATGAACAATTTACGCTTACCAAATATATCATTACCTTCAAACTTTGGCAGTACTGGTGGTCACGGACTACAGAGTTTAAATAGCTTTGGTTTACAAAATCGACCAGGTAAGTTGATAGATATATACATTGTACTGATTCTAGCACGCCCAGCTAGAAAGAGGCCAGGATAGTTATACTTCATCGAACTTCTATCTAGAATGCACCAGGTTTGAATCCTTGCTAGATGTGGTTTCGATTTCCCGTTTGTGGGTGACTTGGAGTAGGGTCGGCAATCCAACCTCGTGGATTTTCTCTGGGTCTTCCGTTTTCCTCCCAATACTACAGACTCCTACGTGCAAGCGAATAATTGAAATAAACTTGAACCATATGTTAGTCCCTAAATGACCTAGTATGTGTTGAGTGGACGTTAAATCCCATTTCTGCAATGGCCGAGATTCAATTTCACAATATTGTAGTTGGCCAGGGATAGCTTCATGGATCTTCAAATCCACGATGAACTTGTGTCAAGGCATTTAACGTTTATTTTATGACAATAAAAGAGAGAACAAGAATACTAATAAATTTAACACAATTTCTCTGCACAAAGGGAGTGCACTACGCCAAATCAAGTCTCAGAGAAATACACCTAGAATTGCACCCAGAATATGCTGAGCTTGTGTTTGATCGTCTTCCATTTCAGTAGCTATATTTCTATTTGGTTCAGCAAACTTTTATGGTGACTTTTTTTTTATTTACAGAAAATGTTTATCTTTCGGATTTATCTGAATTTCCATCGTTAAGTAACAGAAATTCTATCCCATCGAATCCGATGCCTCCGCCAAGAAATTATGGTAATGTAATCCATTTGATATATTTCTTTTCTTGGTCTACATTGGGGGGTTGGTTATTTGAATGGTTAGCGTGCGCACGCTGTATCATAAAGCCTGTCATTGAATCAACTGACATGGTTTCGAATCCCTGGATTTACGTGACAAAGAAAAGGATCGCCTGTCCAACCTCGTGGGTTTTGCTCTTTTGGTCCTCCGGTTTCATCCCACTGCTTAAGACCCCTACGTGCAAGCGAATTATTGAAATAAAATTAAACCATATGTTAGTTCCGAAATGACATAATTTGTGTTAGTCGATGTTAAACCCCATCTCTCTCTCTCTCTCTCTCTCTCTCTCTCTCTTTCTCTATTTTTATGAAATTGTCTGGTTTTGTGGAAGTAACTCATATATTTTCTGTGCAGTAGAGTTGATCAGCACACTAAGTATTTGTATGTTTTCTGTGCAGTAGGTATGATAAGTAAACCCGTACAAGAAGCAGCACCCGAGTTTAATATTACACAAGAAGAATTTCCGGCGTTACCTGGTTCTCAGAGTAAGTTCCATTTATTAAACCGCTAATTAACACAGAATGAAACGGGGGTTGAGTTGTGTAGTGTGTCATTGAGTGAAATGGCTGGGTTTCTATTCACTGCTTGTATGTGAAAGCATGTCCAAGATGATGACACACTTGATCTTGACTAGAGTATTTGCATTCTTCACTTCATAATGTAAAAAAACTGAAATGATATTTTTTCAAGATTATCATATTTCACTATAATGACTGGCAGTAAATAATAAATAATAAATATTCTGATTCCACATCGAATTATCAGCCGTCAGTAACCTGTTGATAATGTTTGTGTCCGGGCATTTAACGTCTATTGAGCAAATAAAAGCAAAGAGTAGAGAAGGAATATCATTACTTATCTTGAAGATTTTTGTGTATTTTTTATAAAAAATAGAATAACCATTATTTAAACATTTATTATGCATGTCTTTCTTTAGGTTTGAAATGTTAAATAATGTATTAATTAGACATTTATTAAAATAGCATTATGCAAGAGCAAAATCTGCTTATTACAGGTCTTTCTTTAGGCCTGAGATGTTATCTAAATAATCAATTAGACATTAATTAACATATCCAGACCATAATAAACTCTTTATGTCAAGGCTAGCCTTCGATGTTGGCGGATTAAATTATTATATGCCGCTTTATGGCCGTTGATAATTAAATCAATCAAGTGGATAATCGAGACTATGCTGTTTATATTAATGATTTGAGTAATGATGACCGAGGCTATGTGAATATTTCAAATGCTTTTTTCTCTGCTAATAGTGGTTCAATTTGACTGAAATTTTCAGCAAATTATCTTTACACTATCTAGTTTTTAACTGTTATAGTGAGAACTGCCATCTCGTTATCTTATCCCCCTTAATGTAACTTTAACATGAAAAGACCATAATCAACTCTCGGTGGTATCAGATGCTTGAGATTTTAACTAGATTAGAACGGTTCGCCATTTAAAAATTTAATTTAAAACCAAGAAAGCGAGGCCAAGTCGTGAATATACCACTGCCCTGGTTTCCACAATACACACATCTTGTCAAAACTACAGAATGAAGTGATTTGAATGGAATTTTCAGAATTTTCATTTTACATTATCTATTTTTCAAGCTATAGTAAAAATGGTCAGCTCTTTATCTAAATCTTACATTATTGTATGTTTAATAATTTTGTTTTAGTAGCATCAACATCATCTACTGGTGAATTATCAAATAAATCTGTAAGTATTCTATATTCATCATGTAGGGTTGTTTGTTGGTAGGGTGGTTGGTTGGTTTGGTAGTTGGTTAGTTGGGTGGTTAGTTGGTTTGGTGGTTGGTTGGTTGGTTACTTGATAGGTTGTTTAGTTGGTAGGTTGTTTAGTTGGTAGGGTGGTTTGTTGGTAGGGTGGTTGGTTGGTAGGGTGGTTAGTTGGTTTGGTGGTTGGGTGGTTGGTTGGTTGGTTAGGTTTTTTACTTGATAGGTTGTTTAGTTGGTAGGGTGGTTGGTAGGGTGGTTGGTTGGTAGGGTGGTCTGATGCATGCACTGTTGTACCACTGGGGGGGGGGGGGGGCGGGGGGTAGGGGGACTGAATGGGAATGTATTATAAGGTCTGTCATTGAGTCAAGTGGCATGGTTTTGATTCTCAGCTTGTACATGACAAGGAATAGGGTCGCCTGACTAACCTTGTGGGTTTTCTCCTGGTCTTCAGATTTCCTCCTACTGTTTAAGACCCAATACGGGCAAGCAAAGTATTGAAATAAGATTGAATCATATGTTAGTCCCGAAATGACTGTTCAATATTTTTATACCAATATTTCTATATTTACAGCAATTACCTACAACTGGTTTATACGACCAATTAACAGGTAAAGGGGACACAAACAAATTTTTAGGTGAAAAAACTCAGCCGTCACAAATACCAAAACGTGGAATACAGACACACCCTGATGGTATGTAATATTTCAATTATATAATTTGCTGATTTTAATCTCCAGACAATATCAAACTTTTTATGGCTTATTTATTTTTAAAATGTACTCAAACTCATTTTACATTTAGTTTAAACATATTTTATTGCATCGACATTTCATTGTACGATACAAAAGGATTAAACAAATGTTCTAACAACTAATAAACATCCTCTCCTTATAAAACTATTAATTCGTGAGAATATTTCAAATGATAGATAAAAAGTTATATTCATTTCATTGAAATATATAACAATTAATAAAGAAAATAAAAACAAAACTATTATGGGTAGATAAAGTCCAAACTGGGATTAAATTTTGAATATAAATATTTTACCCAGCTTTTACAGGTGGCGCTAGCATCTTAATAATATTGAATGGATTTGAAATGAAATGGTGTTTAATGTCCTTCTGTTAGTCCAGTCGGAGTATAACTGTAGGATCTTAAACACCATTTCATTAATTCAAAATTCTTTTTTACAGATCATTTATAAATTTGTTTGATGTTATGATTTTAGGTACGATATCTAATATTCCCCCGGGTATGGTGACAGATCAGTTTGGTATTGTGGGATTGTTATCGTTTATCCGAGCAGCAGAAACCAATCAACATTTAGTTCCCGCTTTAATACCTGGCATAGATTTAACAACACTTGGTCTTAATTTAAATTCTCCTGAGTAAGTCATTATTTCAACCTGAATTTTTCATTCCTTCAACCTGAGTAGGTTGTTATATCAACCTGAGTAACTCATTCTTTCAACTTGAGTTATTCATTCCTTCAACCATAATTAGTCATTCCTTCAACCTGAATCAGTCATTCCTTTAACCTGAATAACTCATTCCTTCAACTCAAGTAAGTCATTCTTTCAACCCAAGTATGTCATTCTTCCATCCAGAGTATTTCAAGTTTGTGATTTTTAAGAAATTAAATATTATATTTTTTTTGATTCCAGAAATTTGTACAGTACTTTTCAATCTCCGTGGGCAGAAGCCCCTTGTCGACCTCAAGATATAGGTAAGCTCATATTACGATTATTAATTAGACACACAAACATTGTAAGCAACAAGTAACCAAAGTATCTTGTTAGGTGAATGAATCCAGGGGACATTCGTTGTTGAGAAGGCGCCCCTATCTCCACGCTCACACCAGGGATCGAAAAAACATCCGCAAGCCAGAGGTGACTGGTCAGCTAGAGGTCGAAGCGCAGCACTCTAGACCACTACGCCCCCCTATCCTCCCCTAAACAGTCGTAAGGGTCCACTGAACTAAATAGGCTTCACTCCAAAATTAAAACATATCGCAACAAGGAATAAAATCCACACAAAAGAGGGAAATATTTCTGAAGGATTTTATTAAGATCTGTGAGATATATATATAATATCTGTAAGTCGTGTTTATAGTACTGTGAAGGTGGTGCTCAGTTTCAACCAATCTGATTAAAACACAGATCCAGTTTCGTTTCCTTTTTTATAGTTCAAAATTTCGTTTTACTTGTCTTTACTAATAACATAATAATTTAATACATTTATAAAGCACACACGTTCCAGCTAGTATAGCTGCTCAGTAGTGCTGGCACGATAAATCGGTGAATCGATGTATCGCGATTCACCATCTCACGATACCTGTATTGAATCGCGGGATGCCGAATCGATTTTTCACGATTCTTTTTTGCTTTTTATCAACTATATTATGAACTTTAAAACCTTTAAATTATATCCTCAACCCTAAACTTTATTTGAAACAATGACACTTCGCAAACGATGTCCAGTAGTCTTGACATGTGTGTTACTATAAATAGCGCACAATCGTAATTACCGTTAGTTTCGTAGGTTAAGATTAACAACATTTTAACATCTTTTCGTTTTGTTTCCGAATTTTAAAGTTAGTTATAAGGCTTAGTTAATAAAACATACATATTTAAATACATAAAACAACATTTTACTCTCGAATTTTATAAATTTAGAACGTAAATATAATAGATAGTAGCTCTTGTAAAAATCAAAATGGCGGTAAACACAGTCGCAATAACAAATCCTCCAGCAAAATATAAATCTAAAGTTTGGGAACATTTTGGGTTTTTAAAGGGTGACACAACGAAAGTTGTTTGAAGAATATGCAAAACTATTCTAAAATATTGTGGTAATACAACCAATCTCATCACACACTTGACAAGACACAAAAGTGTCCATAGTGGCGACTGTGTTCTTGTCTTAAGTTCGTCTGCTAGGATTAGAGTTTACACTACTAAATAGTAGGCCTAATCAAGTTTTTTTATTTCCTGGTTTTAGTGACTTCATTAAAAACACAATCACATATTTAATTTGCTGTTTTATTGATAAATCTATGACCTAGTTATGAATCGCGATACGTATCGTATCGTGGTACATGAATCGCAATAGGTATCGTATCGTGACTGCAGTCGCAATACCCAGCACTACTGCTCAGTGGCGGTGGTTTTACATCAAGATAAATACTTTAAAAAATACATTTTGAATTTAAAATATATTAAATCTATAAATATTTTTTATACCCCCTCCCTCCCCCCCCCCCAAAAAAAACCGTATAAGCATACAAGGCTTAAAATTACTAAAAATTTAAAATATATATAATTTGAAAAGTTAATTAGCTACACTACGATCTAGAAGAGTTGTTATCATTGACGTGTTCTGAGGTGCATGGAACTATGGGTAACCCACTAGAATCATCAATGCTGATTGGTTAATCAAATGTCTGACATCATACAGTCAAAAGCCACTTATATGACCACTGACGCGACCTTCCAGTACAACTGGTCAGATCTTCATGTAGTGTAGGCCATCGAAATTATGAAAAAACGAAACGAAATATAGATCTGTATTATAATCACATTAAATTTTATATTAATGATGTTATTTTTATTTCAGATTTTCATGTTCCAGCAGAATATATAACTAACATATTTATACGAGAAAAGGTAAATATAATATTTTTTACCATTAAAACTTTTGCATCACCCTTCTTCTAATATACTCTGGCTAAATTCCAGACATCATGATGATGCCATCATCTTTAAAATAAACTTACCAGGAAAGCTTTGCCAGATTTTGATCCCGGTGTTGATCGAGAAAGGTCCTCAAGATTTTCCATCTGTGTTAGTTCCTTAGGGAAGCAACAGTTTCATTTGTTTTGAATTGGTCTCAAAAAGCACGGGTTACACTTTAGGGTGTATGTAAAAAAAACACTTCACATTTGAAATTCCATGAATGGAAGGCAAACAAATTTTCCTCATTGCACACTATAAGACATGTATCCATTGAACACTATATGATGTATTTAAATAGATGAAGATAATTAGAAGCCTTTTCAGTGAAGGAGAAAAAAATCTATTATTATGTACATGTGTACTAAGTCCAAATATGGGTCTAACTCAGTTTTCACCAAAATTTGACTTGCTAGGTTTTTCCAGATTACGGGAGATGTGTTCATTGCACACTATAAGACGTGCTCATTGCACACTATAAGACGTATATGCCCATTGTCCTTAGCCCGTTTGGTTATTTAATTTCATCAGGAAATCATTGCATACAAATTTGTAATAATGAACTGTAAATGAAAAATTGAATATTTTATAATTTCAGTTAGCGCCAATCAAATTAAATCGTTATGGTGAAGATTTGTTGTTTTTTCTCTTCTACATGAGCGGTGGTGATGTTTTACAGTTAGCAGCAGCAGCAGAATTGTAAGTGTTCGGTTAGGTTCTCTCGGCCGAGAAAGATCGTCAGGATATTACATCATAGTTTCCCAAACACAAATCCAGTTTCGTTACAATTTTTATGATTTAAATTGTTAACTTCACTACACTAGAAGAGTTGTTAAACCCGCATTCTGGTTGATGCAAGGTATTATCCAATCTGTTGATCACTGTGATGCGTAGATAACTGTGGGCATACATTCACAATAATAGAAAACAGAGCAAAAGTTGTAATTCTGAATTTTCGTTTCGTTTCGTTTCGTTTTTTTTCTTTTCTTTTCTTTTCTTTTCATTTCATTTCATTTCATTTCATTTCATTTCATTTCATTTCATTTCATTTCATTTCATTTCATTTCATTTCATTTCATTTCATTTCATTTCATTTCATTTCATTTCATTTCATTTCATTTCATTTCATTTCATTTCATTTCATTTCATTTCATTTCATTTCATTTCATTTCATTACACTAGAAGAGTTGTTAAACCCGCATTCTGGTTGATGCAAGGTATTATCCAATCTGTTGATCACTGTGATGCGTAGATAACTGTGGGCATACATTCACAATAATAGAAAACAGAGCAAAAGTTGTAATTCTGAATTTTCGTTTCGTTTCGTTTCGTTTCGTTTTTTTTCTTTTCTTTTCTTTTCTTTTCATTTCATTTCATTTCATTTCATTTCATTTCATTTCATTTCATTTCATTTCATTTCATTTCATTGGTTTAAATCTTCAGTAAATGTTTGTTTTTCCAGACATACGAGAGATTGGCGATATCATAAAGAAGAACGCACCTGGATGACCAGGGCTCCAGGGATGGAACCTGTCGTCAAAACAAACACTTATGAACGAGGCACTTATTATTTTTTCGATGCACAAAAATGGAGGAAAGTAGCGCGGGAGTTTCACTTAGAATACGACAAATTAGAGGAACGACCGTCTCTTCCTCCAACTCTTCATCATAACCCTAACAACCCAAATCAACCAATCGTAGCACACTAGTTTCTCTTCCATCATGTCCCAATTTCAACACTCGATACTTATAAATATCAACGACTTTCTTTATTATTCGTATAAAAAAAACCCCGTTGGTACCATTAGTGATAGAAATAGCTTTCTGCCTATTTAGCGTAGATCTGTCTTCATTGGCCCAACTGGTGCAGAAGAGGATAATGACGGACTTATTCATTTCAATTACACATTACTCTTGAAACGGATTGTTGTTCGGATGGTACAAAAAAACGTGGTTCTGTGTACACATTGCTGTGCATGTAAAAGATACCGATATAAGGTTGGGACGTAGCGCCACTGTCCAGACAAAATTTCCCTCATAGCACAAAGTATGGCGTATGCCCGGTTTTATTAGCCCAGTCAGAGCAGAACAGTAGGGCGTTAAACCACATTTCATTTGGTTTTACTTTAAACGATGTGATACGTCTATTGTTAGGGCTTTTCTCATCACTAATGTATCAAAACAAATCAACAATTCATACTAACTGTTTAAAGAGGTCTGGCCAGGAGTTCACAAAGCATTCTCAGACTTAAGTTAGGAATTTACTCAACTTTCAATCACTGTTTATAAGATATATCTCTTATCCAGAAACACAAAAATTTGCTCATATTTATTTATTTAATACATTAAAAAAGCAAAAAGGTTATATTTTAGTTAAAATAAGACCAACAATTTTGAGTTGTGCAAGACCCCTGCGCACACACGAATTATTAAAATAAAATCAAAGACCCACATGTTAGTCCTGAAATGACTTAGATTGTGTCGAGTGGAGGTTAAACCCTATCTCTCTCTCTCTCTCTGGTCATATCACTTGAAAAAGGAAAATAAAAAGAACTGAGGGAAAGTGCTGGTTGAATCATGTAGTGAAATATGATATAATATAACAACAGCACCAGATTAAGACTAGTAAGGGTCAATAGTACTGTGTGGCTCCTAAAAAAACCCCAGTTAAATCCATCTGAATCTAGTAATTGGTTTCACAAACCATTCTCATACTTCGGTTAAGAATTTACTCAACTTTCAATCACTGTTTATGAGAAATATCTTTGATGCAGTTTCTTATTGATGTTTTTGATACATTAAAAAAACAAAAGTTTTAGTTAGAGATATATTTTAGTTAAAATAAGGCTATTAATTTTGAGTGAATTCATAAATTATTAAGTCTTAAGAATGCATTGTGGACTCAGGGGGCAGGAAATTTGTAATTTTGCCATAGTATTTTTACTATAAATATATATAGGGTATATTTATGTTGTATTATGTAATAGTTCAAAAATAGATTATCAGAAATGAATATATTGAAAATTTTATTCAAATGGCCTAGTGGTCTAGAGTGCCGCGCTTCGACCTCTAGCTGGCCGGTCACCTCTGGCTTGCGGCTGTGGTTTCAAGCCCTGGTGTGAGCGTATGTGGCATGGATATAGGGGCGCCTTCTCAACCTCGTGGGTTTCCTCCGAGTACTCCGGTTTCCTCCCACTTCTAAAGACCCGTACGCGCAAGCGAATTATTGAAATAAAATGAAACCATATGTTAGTCCCAAAATGACCTAGTTTGTGTCCAGTGGCCGTTAAACCCCATTTCTCTCTCTCTCTCCCCTATATTTTTTAATAGCTAGTTTAAAGTATAGGTACCCATACTTTGATTCAGTATTCACAAATTACGTAACTTTTCAATTTATCTCTGGATGCTCTACCAACTGCCTGGTTGTACGTGGCAAGGAGTAGCGTCGCCTGTCCAGCCATATTGGTTTTCTCTGGGTACTCCGGTTTCCTCCCACTGCTAAAGACCCCTACGCGCAAGCGAATTATTGAAATAAAATTAAACCATGTGTTAGTCCCGAAATGACCTATTTTGCGTCGAGTGGACGTTAAACCCCATTTCTCTCTATCCCACCCAACTGACGAGGAGCCTATAGCCCATGTCGTATTCTGACCCTGCATAAATAATAAAGTATATTTTCGTGCAAGTCGAAGAGAAAGTATATATATATATATGTGTGTGTATATTGATGAAGACGAACCACTTGTTTACGGCCAAACCAAATTAAACTCTAGTTCTTTGTGGTCTTGATAAATATAGTAATGAATATATCCACTTACGATTAACCCATAAGGGGGGTGGAGCCACGATGGCTAAGTGGCAAACTGATCCCGCAGTGAATATTCGCTTGGCCGCTACAATCACTGATAAGCATGACATCGACGAGGCTTAATGAGTACGACATATTAACTTTTTTACTCCGACAAATTAAATTCTCAAACATTTTTTTGAGGTAAAAGAAAAATAAATAAAGACGTTTGAAGTATTTGTAGTTAAAAGATATTTCCTATTTAGTGTAAATGAGTATTAAAATGAGTAAAATGCATCATTTTGCCCGAAGCAGTTAGGTGTTAATTAAACATTGCACGAGCCGTTGAGCCAATGACAATGCCGCGTGCAGTCAACGCACGTGTTGTGGACAGTCATCTGTTACAGAGATGATTCGTAAGTAATTCTCTGTGAAACAGATTGGCTAAGTGGTTGAGACGCTAGTTCACTAACCTGGAGGTTGCGTTTTCGATCCCTGCATTGCCCGAAAAAGTTCATCTGGATTTCTGACGCGGTTTCCCTTAGTCAGTCCTGCAGGACGGAGGGTCTGACAAGAACAGCTGTCTAGTCATTCAGATGGGCCAAAAAACAAGGTCCTTTGTATATATTGGAGTGAAAGTAGAAAAATTCCTTGGCAGTTGGAATTTTATATAAGAAAGGCCTTAGTGCCACTGCCCCGGGCAAAATTTCCCTCATAACACACTGTTTCATTAGCCCAGTTTGAGCATAACAGTAGGACGTTAAGCCCAATATCATTTCATTTATACAGGTGCTTGTCCAGAGAGTGGATCTATTGAGTCAAAGCTGGTGATATCAAATTTGCCGGTAGATCCCCCACAACTTAACGCTTGGCTTGACAACTCCACCTTGGACCCCTCCCGCTGCTGAAATTTCTGGACACAAATTATATCTGACAAATGTTTTGATGAGAGTCTTCATCAAGCAAAGAATGACACTTTAGTCCCGTCAACAATTGAAATTTGGAACTAGAATCCTTTGAAAAGATAAAACAAGTACTTTTTGTTTTTGATTTATTTTTACCCAAAGAGCGAAAGGTTAAATAGGTTTGGCCTTATGTGGTATTATAGCATTGTAAATAAAGCATACTTCATGATATAAAACTTATATAAGAGTTGTTTTTATTTTTTGTTACGGGGGATCACGGTGGCTAAGAGACTGGCTCGCTAGCCTGGAGGTCGGTAGTTCGATCACTGCATTAGCCAGGAAAGTTCATCCAGGTTTTCCGGCTTGATGCAGGACGGAGGGCCTGACAAGGAGAGTTGTCTATTTGTTCGGATGGTACGAGGTCTCGTGTACACATTGGCGTGCATGTAAAAGATCCCTTGGCAGTTGGAATTGGATATAAGAGTAGGCCAGAATGCCACTGCCCGGGCAAAATTCCCCTCATAGCACACTGTATGTCAAAGCAGTTCAGTAGGATGTTAGACCCCATTTCATTTCTTTCTTGAACTTCATGTTGTGTACTTTTAATATAATGAAACTCTTGAAAAACATGTTCTTACAAGTGATACAAACAGCTATATCACCTATATAAGCATCAAGGTGAACACCAGTAACGTTTTATGACCCTGATATACTGAACAAAACATTGTATTCTTAAACTTGCCCCCCGGGCCCCCCCCCCCTCTATATTATAAAGGAGCTCTGTTCCCCAAATCCATTCCAATTTCCTTAATCAAATATTGTTTTATAGACCCCCCCCCCCCTAAAAAAAGAAATAAAAACAGAATTAGTTATCAATCCTTCCATTTTATTTAAACCATACACAATATTTACACTGTTATTCTTTTTTACCAATAAATAAAATTATCATCTTAAGATATACAAATAGAGCTTATTTAAATCTGATAGATTGAAAATCCAAGCCTCAACTTTAAGAAATGGAACAGTATACAAAAATGACTTAATTTTAGCAACACCATGGTGTGGCTACCACGAATGTTAACTGGACCCAGTCTGATTTCAACTACTCTGTCAATACAAATTTAATGATAGATTAATTTCAAAACCTCTGTGAACAGATTTGTTTTTAGATTGATGCACAAAATGAAACTTACCATACAGAACGCACCGGTAAGCGTTTTTTTCCATCCACTGGAGCCTGGTCTTATGACGTCATATGTGGATTGTGGGTTAGGATAAGGGCTGTGGCCTGCAGATTTCGTCACAGTCTCGAGATGTAGACAGGGCTAGCCCTAACCCTAACCCTGGGCCAAGCCTAACCCTTATCCTAACCATAGAAATATATACTTCTATGTCCTAACCCACAATCCACATATGACGTCATAAGACCAGGCTCCAGTGGATGGAAAAAAAACGTTTACCGAACGCACCCCCTCAGTCTGAAACACTCAACTCTTACTGGAAATTCTCGTATTTAAGCCCTGGGCTTAATTTCAAATTTTGTCCATGTCTGTGATGAAACATTTCTTCTGAAATTAAGCCCAGGGCTAAAATTCTAAAACAGGAAAACACGACAAACCATTTGGTTCTTTTTATAATTGTCACATTTAGTGTTTAAGTTGTCACCTGTAATTGGAGTCCAATGAGTTTTAAAGATGTGAAACCCCCTCACGGCATTAACAGTATAATGTAGGCCTACACCAATTGGACGAGACTCCACCATGTGAACAAGTGGTTTGCGTCTAAAATACACCCTGTATCCAGATTTATAAAACAGTATCATTTAGTTATAGGAGACATGCTATTGGTCCTACAACCCCTGCATTCCCGGAAAATAACAGTTCCTGAATAGCTCAAGCCACCAGTCACCCAAAAGGACTGAATAATAATTCTGTGACATGTTGCTTAAAGGAGCTAAGTCTTTAACTCAATATCTTCCAAAATCTTCAACATAGAAAACACGAATTATTTCTCAATTTAAATCAAAATTGATGATGTGATCTTACCGGAAAAAGATGGGCTTCTGATATCCAATATTTAAGACAAAATAAATATTTTACCATTGGTACACGAATCGTGTACAATAATGCGTTTCAGCCCCAGTTCTAGCAAGAGACTCGAGGAACGAGGCTAAAAACATTGTACCAAATCAAACGGCGCATGTAGACTGGAATAACTAGACGCTAAAAAAATGCCTTCGGTTGACACTTCTGGTTTATTTCGCCGAACATAACTGATTTGAAATTTGAGTAAAAACGGAAACAATTGAATGCAAATCAGTTTATATACATTCATATCACAGTATTAAATGCATTGCGATCCACTTGAGTCAATTTCTAGGTCCCAAATGTTAGCGATTTAGCTCCTTTAAGGCAGTCAAGGGACAACTTGTTTCGAGTTACAACAATCTGATTAAAATACAGAATTATTCCATTTTGGTTTTTTTTATACTTTCGATGGCCTATACCCTACACTACATCAAGATCTGACAAGTTATCGTGGGAGTTCACTGCAGTGGGTCACACACGTGACTTTTGACCCTATGATATTGATGTAGTTTACCAATAGTTCCGTGCACCAAAAATGCACCAAAAGCTCACCGTAACAGACCATTTCACCAGTAATAACTCTTCCAGATCCTAGTGTAGTAGAGACAAGTAAAACAAAAAAAATAGACTTTTGTTAAATATTTTTCAAGGGAACTGGGGTCTGTCAATAATTCACAATGACTTACTATGAACAATACTCTATTTCATGAATACACATTTTAATTTAATAAAATTCAATATACAGAATTCTTCATGAATGAAAACAACATTGGCTTGTATTGTAATTATACATGCAGCATTTTAATGAACTTTCATTTTGATTTAATAGAAATTCAGCAGAATTTTTTGAGTAAACTATGATTCTGAAATATTGTATCAAAAAAAAAATATGAAAACTTCACCAAAAATATGAGTAATTACAACCTTTAACACCGACCAAATATGGAATTTGTGATATTTACAGATACGTTTATTTTGAGGTTAAAACAAATTTTTCATGTTACTAGGTAGGGGAGTTAACTCCACTGCCAATCGAAAAAAATACCATTTTATCCCATCAGCAAATAATCATTACCCTAGAAATATCTATTAATGGCAATTGTTTGCTTTATAGACTTGAATAAATAATAATACAATTAATTTCTATAATAATTGTCAAAGGCATATCTTTATAGATAACCAGTTTAATAAGGAATGGTGTTTGTCCTTTTAACGATTTCTATCTGGTTGATTATAAAAAATGAGCGTCAGTTATGAATCCCCTCCCCACCCCCTCCAATCTCAGTTAATCATCTAATAGAATATCAATCATTTTATATCATATACACAATCAATAAATACATTTAAATATAAATTATTTACATATTATATCAGTTGAGGAAACAGAGGGAAAAGGGCCGAGATGTGTATCCCCCCACCACCTTTTTCTGCCGAGACATTTAAAAAGCCAAGTCTCTAACTCAATATTACCCAGTCTTCGACATTGAAAACCCAAATTATTTGTCAGACGAGTAAAAAAACGAAAACAAAATAATGTAAACCAATTTATATACAACATTATTATACGCACTGCTACACATTTTCGTTAATTTCAAGGTCCCAAATATCAGCGATTTAGTTCCTTTACCCCTTTTCTGAAAACCCTTCGTAATTAATTAATAGACCAGCAGGCGATCGTGAGCGAACAGGGCAGAGACGTAATTTCAAAATATAGATAGATATATAATTCAATGATATATTGCAACATTTCAATGACTAATTTTAAAGTGAAAAACAAAATCCATTTGTTAAACTCTTCTTCAATAATAATGTAAAGGCCTTTGTAATTAATCTAACATTTTGATTTTCTGTGTTTTTAGGTGGTGGTGCTGCCTTGTCTAAATTCTACAGTCACTTGGTTTATTACTAAATATAAATGGTGTGACTGGATTAGAAATAAACTTCTGATTCAAAATGATTAAATGCTATTGTTTTAACGACAACAGGCCTGCGATAGCAAGATTTACCTTTTGCGTAATGCCTCTTTAATATCTTAAGCAAGGCTGACACTTGCACGATTCCGTGGCACGCATTGGCACGACTCGACTCAGCATGACACCGTCCGATTTGCGCCAAACTCGTCGTGCCAATGCGGAAAGTGCGTAAACAATGGGCAAACTATGCGAGAACACGTCGTGTCAGTTCGTGTCAATGTGGACACTGATGGACAAAATCGTGGCCAAAAGTCGTGCAAGTGTCAGCCTGGCTTTACTTGACATTATTTAAAACTCTCTAAATTAATGCCCAACTCGACTTTTATTTTATCATTTGCTAATCACAAAATATTGTTTAGAAATTCTAAACACTATCACCATGGTTTTTGAGTAATTCTTCAAATAAACATTGAACAAAACTCATCTTAATTCATAATGCCCAGCTTGACATTTCTCTTCTTTACCTTCTAATTGTTTTGATGTTTACTCAAATTTGAGTAATTCTACAACATTTTGAAATTTTTTCAAATCTGAGTAATTCTACAATTGTTTTGATATTTTCTCAAATCTGAGGTTTACTCGAACCTGAGCATTTCTAGAATAGTTTTGAGGTTTATTCAAATCTGAGTAATTTTACAATGTTTTTGTTGTTTCCTCAAATCTGAGTAATTCCTGGGTAATTCTACAACCGTTTTGAGGTTTATTCAAATCTGAGTAATTTTACATTTGTTTTGAGGTCAACTCAAATCTAAGCAATTCTACATTTGTAAAGTAATTATAACCCTGTCAATATTATTTGAGTAATTCTACTATGATCTTTTTCAACTTTGGTCTAAAATCTGTTTCCATTTTCTGAGTAACTCATAGAATTCAATTACTCTAGAAACATTTATTATTATCTGAGAAATGTTAAAATCAGTCACACACTTATTTTTTGAGAAATCTGATGTATACATGAAGGTCATCGTATGTGAAATAATTTATGATAAATGAATTAACAACAAGAGATCTACAAATGCAAACAAAAATATGAACGGCTTAAAATTTTTTTAAGTCAACGCATGATATAAAATAATATAATTTGCATTTCTTTCTTGCCCTGCACTCCCTTCTATAGTTTCTGATTTTATTTTTATGATATTAAATGGTGAATTTAATCGGAATCATCTTCGGAATCATAATCCGAATCGTCCTCCGTGTCGACATCGTCATCATGATCGTGCTCGTCCTCATCATCTGATATATCCCATTGCGGATGATCTTCAACAGGTTTCGCTTTCTTCACATCAATCTACAGAAACAAGAAATAAATGTTGTAAATAGAAATCATATTAAATGGGCTTTAACCACCTCCAAAATGAAATGAAATGGGTTTTAACATGCTACTGTTCTACTACGAACTGGGCTAATGAAGACGAGCATACTCCATACAGTGTGCTATGAGTGAAATTTTGCCCGGACAGCGGTGCTACAACCTACTCTTAAATTGAATTCCAACTGCCAAGCGATCTTTTATGTGCACGTCACCGTGAACCCCAATAACCTTCGAGACAGTGAGAGAGAAATGGGGTTTCACGAACACTCAACACAAACTAGGTAATTTTGGGACTAACATGTGGTTTAATTTTATTTCAATAACTTGCTTGTGCGTCACTGACAGACTTTATGATACAGTGCGAACACGCTAACCCAATAGCCAGTCAACCAGCCTGAAACTAATGTAAGTTGTCACGAACCAGTATAATGGTCCGACACTACAGAGATCGGTTGATATACAAATAAAACCAAACAGATTAAACTTACCTTAAAATTAACAAATTTATCGAAATCAACAAAATAAGAATCTGAGCGAAGATGAACTGAATACTGATATACACCTGGTGTGTTCGGGGCACAAAACTTCAATTGAATCTGAAAAAATAGAAATTTAAATTTTTGATGCAGGCCATTTGAAACAAATACTAAATAATCCTTAAAAGACATATAGAAATAGATTTCACTAAAAATAAACACACTCACTCATTTATTTGTTTGATAATGATACCTGTATGTGTATTAAAATGTAGCATGTTAATAAAATTCAGAAGTAGTATATCCATATAAATGTGTTTATAAATACTAAATATACAAAGAGTTTAATGTTCTACTTTTCAGCACAAACTAGGTTAATGAAATCAAGCATACACCCATGTTCCTGAAGCAACGGCCGCAAGTTTTACAACATCTATCGATTGTGGAATACTTGCGCAGGGATACACTCTCTTGAACCATTGGTCAATGAGTTTTATTTATGTATTTTATAATGTCTGTATTTAAACGTACCTCTTCTTCTGTTTTTAAACTACAGATCTGCACAGGTGCTGTTATTAATAGATGTCTCTTTCTATCAGCCATATATAACCACCACCATTCATGTTTATCCTGTAATATAACATAACATATAATATAATATACAACATCAAGTGAGAGAGAGAGAGAGAAATGGGGTTTAACGTCCACTCGACACAAACTAGGTCATTTTGGGACTAACATATGGTTTAATTTTATTTCAATAATTTGCTTTAGGGGTCTTTAGCAGTGGGAGGAAACTGGAGGTTGAGAAGGGCGCCCCTATCTCCATGCCACATACGCTCACACCAGGGATCGAAATCACAACCGCAAACCAGAGGTGACCGGGCAAGTAGAGGTCAAAGCGTGGTACTCTAGACCACTAGGCCATCCCAACCCCCCCTCAACATAATGTGATATAACATAACATATATAATGTACAACATCATGATATATATGTTGTATGTATATTATCCTGTTATATAACATAGCATATGTAGTATACAACATCATGTTATATAACATATATAACATACAACATCATGTTTGCTAACGGGTATCCAGCAACAGAAATTCAACAAACTGTTAACAAAGGACACGTTAGCAAGATAACAATCCATTAACAGTTTAACGGATCGTTAAAATATCTTAGTTTTGAGCAACCGACCCCTAATAGTTATAGGGAAATATGGTCCCGATAGTTATAGGGAAAATATGGTCCTGATAGTTATAGGGAAATAAGTTCCTGAAAGTTAAAGGGAAATCCGTTCCTGAAAGTTATAGGGAAAACATGACTTACTGTAGGGAAATATGGACAGTGAACTGGATGACTTTCTTTTATTTTTGTTTCTAAAGAATTTTCTTTTTTGGACTGTTGTTGAAATTTGGACCAATCTTCGTCATCATCGTCTCCCGTTGATTTTTTATTACCCTCCTCGTCAGATTCTGAATCGTGTTCTACTTCTTCTCCTTCTTCCACTTCCGCCTCACTGACTACTTTTTTAGGTTTTGGGGATTTCTGCTAAAATAAATTAATAATTGGGACAATGAGTAAAACTCTCTATATGTAATTTTTATATATAAGTGCAGGGAGAATAAAATCATAATATTTCTGTGGAAATAGAAAGAGACATGGGGTTTTAACGAATACTCAACACAAACTAGGTTATTTTATGACTAACATGAGGCAACATCTATGGTATTTGTTTAATGTCCGCAACATCCATGGTATTTGTTTCATGTCCGCAACGTTGTGAAGTGATAAAAGAAAGAGAAATGTTGTTTAACGTTCACTTGACTAACATATTGTAGCCGAAACCTCAGCCTACCTCACAGCTGAGTGGAGTCAGAGAGAGATATAAATGGGGTTTAACGTCCACCCAACACAAACTAGGTCATTTCGGGACTAACATATGGTTTAATTTTATTTCAATAATTCGCTTGCGCGTAGGGGTCTTTAGCAGTGAGAGGAAACCGGAGTGCCCGGAAGAAACCCACGAGGTTGAGAAGGCACCCCTATCTCCATTCAGAGAGAGAGACATGGGGTTTCATGTCCACTCAACACATACTAAGTCATTTCGGGCTTAACATATGATATCCAAAACTATGTCCATCAGACATTGGTGCCTGGTGGTACAATTCTATTTCAATTATTTGCTCGCAGGTAGATCTTTAGCAGTGGAAGTAAACCAGAAGACCTGGAGAAAACCAACGAGGTTGGACAGACGACCACTCCAGTTGACTCAATGGCAAAAACATTATGATACAACGCACATACGCTAACCTTTCGACCATCCACCTCAAGCCTGAAAATAAGGCACCTGTCACTGACAATGTCAGGTACTAAACCTCTGGTGTCAGTCATTTTGTCCGGCACTGATTTGTCCTTTTTGCTGATATCATTACTACATGTCCGGCACGAAGTTGAAAATGTCAGGTAGTATTTCATAAGTGCCTGACATTTTGTCAGGTACATCTAAAATCGTTATTTCTATACCTGCCAACTCCATAGTACATCAAACAACAATTTGATTCATGTAACCTAATGACACAGACCTTACAATACAACACACATACAGCTAACCATTCCAGCCATACACCTCCATGACACATCAAAGAACAATTTGATTCATGTAACCTAATTTAACTTACTTTAACTGGACCATTTTGTTCTTCTTTTTCTTTCTGTAGTTTATTCATTGCTTCCATTTCCGCAGCCCGAGCCTTGGCTTTTCTTTCCTTATATTGAGCTTTTCTACTTTCTGGGTTTGGTTTTTTCTTTCCTTTACCTCGCCTTTTATCCCAAACTGAAGGTGCGTTTGATTCAGCGCCCTCTACAACCTATGAATCATAGAAAATCTCATTGTTACTATACTCCACTACATCTTGTCCAATCGGATTAACATATAGATGTATACTCGGCGCCATAGAAAACGCATCACTTAGTTTTGCGTATAACAAAATGATCCTTCTGCTTCTTATTGTGAACAATATTCAAATGGGAACACATCAATAACAACATATTTGTACACTTATGGATGTTTAACCTGTAATCAACGGTACAAAGTCAGAGGGGTCAAAACCAAAAGCTTGACAAGTTCCATCAAAAAAATTGCTAATGCAAACATTCCTTTGTTTCTTTAAATTCAAATAAATATCCTCACCTCTTTTTCACCTTTTTCATCTTCCATTTCCTCATCACCATCCTTAGCTATTTCATCAACTGATTTCTTAGTTCTCTCCCCTTTCAACAGATCTTCTAATGGTCGTCGTTTTAATATAACCGTTACCGTGACGATTGAACCGGCCGTTACAGAATTATCTTCATCATCTAAAACTGTTCATTGGAAAAAAACAAAACAAACTTGACGTGAAATATGCAAAAAGTTAACGGCAGTTATGAGTAAAATCCCATTATCAACTACCTTCTCTATTCGCAAGATTAAATCAAAATTTAACGCTACTTGTGAATTGCCTACCTGAAGTAAAGAAAGGCCTGGTAATGTAAACTAAAGACTAGAAAAATAAAAGATGTATAGATGAGTCTCAGATAACTTTTTATCAAACCCCAGTAGAAAATAACCCTTGTGGAGCAAAATCCCTGTAGAGTTAAACCCCTTAAGTAAAACCACTATAGAGTAAAACTCTGTAGAGTTAAATCCATATAGAACTAAACCCCTATAGGGTAAAAACACTGAGTAAAAACCCTGTAGAGTGAAACCCCTATAGAGTAAAATCTATATAGAGTAAAATCTATATAGAGTTAAATCCATATAGAATTAAACCCCTATAGGGTAAAATCACTGTAGAGTAAAAAACCCTTTAGAGTGAAACCCCTATAGAGTAAAGTCCCTGTAGCGTGAAACCCCTATAGAGTAAAATCCCTGTAGAGTAAAACAACTATAGAGTAAAATCCCTGTGTAGTAAAACCACTATAGAGTAAAATCCCTGTGTAGTGAAATCACTATAGATAAGAAAAGTAAGAAATAAAATAAAATGGGGTTTAACTTTCTACTATGACTGGGCAAAAAAAGACGTACATATGCCATACATTTTGCTATGAGGGAAATTTTTCCCAGACGGCAATACTTCTGCCTACTCTTGTATCGAATTCCCACTTTCAAGGGATCTTTTATGTGCACGCCAACGTATACGCAGGGTGACTAGACAGCTCTCCTTGTCAAGCCCCCTGTACTGCACCACTTTACAAGGGGAAACTTCTCCGGAAAATGTGACCTCCAGGTTAGCGAGCCAGCGTCTTACATACTTAGCCACTGTGGCTCCCAAGAAACATAAGACTTTAAAAAGAGAGAGCGAGAAATGGCGTTTAACGTCCACTCGACACAAACTAGGTCATTTTGGGACTAACATATGGTTTCATTTTATTTCAATAATTCGCTTGCGCGTAGGGGTCTTTAGCAGTGGGAGGAAACCAGATGCCCGGAGGAAACCCACGAGGTTGAGAAGGCGCCCCTATCTCCATGCCACATACGCCCACACCAGGGCTCGAAACCACAGCTGCAAGCCAGAGGTGACATAAGACTTTAAACCTCGTTTAAACCTTAAGACAGTTTTTAAAAATTACACATCATTAATTCTGTAACTCCGTGAAAGATTTGCGTACAAGGATTTATACGGAGATGATGATTATAACAGTATTTTATATGTAAAATATCTTCCTACCTTCCGTATTTATTGTCATATCTACATCAGGCATCTTGGCTATTACACTGATAATATCTAAATACTCATCATCACCAAGACTACGGAATAATGGTCGTCGGTCTTCTTCCTTTAACATAGCTACATCCTTTAAACATCTCACAGGTTTCTACATAACATAAATGTACTTATTAACATAGCTACATATTCATTAACATTGCTACATTTTGGGTATAACATATGGTAAAACTTGATTTCAATAAATCTCTTATGCTCGGTGGTCTTTGGCTATAGGAGGCAACGTGAGGTTCCGGAGAAAACCCACTAGGTTGGACAGGAGGAAACGGTTCCGGATAAAACCCACTAGGTTGGACAGGAGGAAACTTGAAGTCCTGGAGAAAACTCACTACTGTCTGTTCCTGGTTTTATCCAGACATCGTATAATACTACTTTGGGCACTGGGCTCCATTTCCAGATGAAGACTGTCAGGTTTAAGCTGTTTGAAAACGTATCACGTATATTGAGTTAGTTGCTCGTATATTGAGTTAGTTGCTCGGCCCAAATGTAAAGTATTTTAAGGGCTTTTCACACAAAATTAAGCAGTTTTATCCTCCAAAATGTAGTTGCTTGGCCCTAAATTAAGCAGTTTTATTCCCCAAAATAAAATCAACTTTTGTCCTTTAAATAAAATTCCAGACATAGGCCAATCCCACGGAAGATGAAAATGCTATTATCATTTTTAATAAAGTGGTCGCATTGCTCTGTTTGGTATGTCATTATATATATAAACATAAAATGTGTCTATTTCATATTTCGATGACATTAAATTAAATTGGTCTTTTACATTCTAATTTTATAATTTCTGTACATACAACAGAGTGTCAATAACATAAAATTTCATGAGCAATATTAAATATAATATCGTTTATTATATAAAAACACGAACATTATATTTGTAATTATCAAGCTTCAAAGGAGCTTGGCTGTTTTTCATTTATTACATCTCTTTGTTAGAAATACTGAGTGAGCATATGAAAATGAAACAAAGAATGTAACATTTTTTTATAATGTAACAAATGCCATTTCTAGTCGACATCGCCTTTTGTATTTCTCTGTCTCATAATTGCTTGAAAGCATCACCCTATATGCTGTTCTTGATATGCTGGAAGAGACTTTTGTTTTGGCTAACCCCATCCCTTTTGAAAATTCATGTATCCACCAGATTATGAACAGTCCTGTAGTCAGAGATAGTTGCCCAGACCACATAGTACATAGAGGATATTTGTCGTTTTAGAGTGAATAACATATTTTATTTCATCGAGAAGCAAGAAAACTTATATTTTCACGAATGCGTAGCATGAGTGAAAATATAAACGTTTTCTTGCTTAGAGATGAAATAAAATATGTTATTCACGACAAAACGACAAATGTTCTATTAATTTTATGATTTTACAATCATTTTAGGTAAAACAAGCCAACAGTGAGGCTGATGTCCCCCGCCGAAATCCCAAAATAAATAGATGACACATATTAATTAATCGCACATTTATTTTTTTCAAACGTATCGACCAATCAAACTGAACACGAAGTGTCATCCAAAAATTGCTTATCTCTGCCTACCGTAAGCATTGACCTAATAAGCATATACACCAAGTTTGAACATTTTAACTCAATTAGAAGGAGAGTTATTGTGTTCCAAAGTCTCGACCAATCAAATTGCGTATCGCTCTGCTTACCCTGAGCAGAAAATGCTCATTATCAAACTTAGTCAAGGTATTACTGTAATGAAACTATTTATACCAAGTTTCATCACTCTCACTTAATTAGAACTAAAGTTATCGTGTCCCAAAGCATCAACCAATCAAATTGCTTATCTCTGCTTACCCTAAGCGGAAAATGCTCATCTTCGAACTCCATCAAGGCATTGACCTAATAAGCATATACACCAAGTTTGAACATTTTAACTCAATTAGAAGGAGAGTTATTGTGTTCCAAATTCTCGACTAATCAAATTGCGTATAGCTCTGCTTACCCTGAGCAGAAAATGCTCATTATCGAACTTAGTCAAGGTATTACTATAATGAAACTATACACCAAATTTCATCACTCTCACTTAATTAGAACTAAAGTTATCGT
This sequence comes from Patella depressa, assembly GCA_948474765.1. Taxonomy (NCBI): domain Eukaryota; kingdom Metazoa; phylum Mollusca; class Gastropoda; family Patellidae; genus Patella; species Patella depressa. The sequence goes on along the minus strand of OX419718.1, from coordinate 68,258,614 downwards.
GTCCCAAAGCATCAACAAATCAAATTGCTTATCTCTGCTTACCCTAAGCGGAAAATGCTCATCTTCGAACTCCATCAAGGCATTGACCTAATAAACACATACACCAAGTTTGAACATTCTAGCTCAATTAGGAAGAGAGTTATTGTGTCCCAAAAAGTGTGACGGACAGACAGACAGACAGACAGACAGACAGACAGACAGACAGACACAGACAGACAGACAGACAGACACAGACAGACAGACAGACAGACAGACAGACAGACAGACAGACAGACAGACAGACAGACAGACAGACAGACAGACAGACCCATTTTAATAGTCCCCCAACTTTCTTCGAAAGGCGGGGGACAACAACATGGACTACTTTGCTAGCCAGTGGAATAACACTTTTATTTCACTGATAAAACGCAGTGTTCCACTACTGATCATAAAATAAATAGTAATATTTCTGATGATACCTACCTTGCCTCGACTAAGTTGTCGTAACATGTCATTGGTCATATGAGGTAATTGTAAGAATGGACTAGATTTCTCTTCTACAGCTTGTATTGTCATCTGACTAAGTTTCATTATATTTTCAATCGTATCCAATCGAGGAGCTTTATGAACTTTTAAAATAAATTAAACAATATAATTATTTAACAGAGTATTGAGTAAAGTGTGCGTATGTGTGTGTGTGTGTGTCTTAGACAATCATGTGCAAAATTCAAAGTCTAATCTATTCAATATCACAGCCATCTGAGGGTCAAGAGATGATTATTGGCTTGACAAGGGAATAAATAATAATATATTTAACATTTGAACACAGAAAAAAGATCTTTAATAGACAGATTTAGCTTTTACACAATGCATCTTTAATACTTAAAAGTCTCAAGGTGCTTTTGTCTTCAATGACTAAGTCATCTCGGAAAAGAAGGATAAAAATCCTGTTTCATTTCATCTCCTTAACATACATTATGCAAGAGCTAAATCTGCCTATAGCAGGTCTTCCTTTAGGCCTGAAATGTTACATATAGAGAGAGAGAGAGAGAGAGAGAGAGAGAAATGGGGTTTATTTAACGTCCACTCGACACAAACTAGGTCATTTTGGGACTAACATATGGTTTAATCTTATTTCAATAATCCGCTTGCGCGTAGGGGTCTTTAGCAGTGGGAGGAAACCGGAGTGCCCTGAGGAAATCCACAAGGTTGAGAAGGCGCCCCTATTTCCATGCCACATACGCTCACACCAGGGCTCGAAACAAGTCGCAAGCCAGAGGTGACCGGCCAGCTAGAGGTCGAAGCGCGGCACTCTAGACCACTGGACCATCCCAACCCCCCAAAATGTTATATAAATTATTAATTAGACATTAATTAACTTATCCAGACAATAATCCACTCTTGATGCTACGGATGCTCAAGATTTTAACTACATTCAGCCATTTAATGAACTAATTTAAGAATGGGAAAGTGAGGCTAAACCTCGGATATACCAGTACCTTGGTGACGATAATACACAATCAATGCACACATCTTGTCAAAACTAGAAACAGTGATAACTTGGCTCAGAAAAAAATATTTGAATGAAATTTTCAAAATATACATTTGCATTATTTATTTTTGAACTATTAAATCAGGAACGGCCCGATCTTCATCTAAATCTTACATAATGTATCATTAAAGTTTTTCTTGAATATTTTGGCTTCTGCTAACTGAATAAGAATAATTACCAAACTTCCATTCCCTATAACAGATAAAACTTACTTCTGCCTGCCATTGCCATGGATACTTGATTAGCACAAATATTAATCATTTCATTGATCAGGTAGGGACATTTCTTCAATATATACTGACGATCTGAAAGATAACATTAAAATAATATTCATAAATTACATTCTTTTTAAAAAAAAAACGGGGAAGAGATGGTAAGATGTTAGTAAAGCGACAGATAGATAAATGGGGGTTTATTACCTACTTAACACAAACTGATTATTCCGGCATTAACATATTGTCATATAGTAATGTCACCTTCATGTAAGAGTTCTCTCCCCTTTGTTATTAATTAGAGTATTCGAGAGTTATCTCCCAGATGTAAAATCTTTAGTCTTAAAAGAGAGGTTAGAAATAAAGCATGGCCTAGCTAACATGTGGTTTTTCTTTGGACTCAATTAATCCATGTCATCCATGGAGTTTGAGAGACCTAACCCCCACAGAGCATGGTGGAGATGCTAAACCAGTGATCCAGTGTAAATTTCATTTCAATAATTCGCTTGCGGATTCAGGTCTTATGGAGAGAGAGAAATGGATGCAAACAAGGTCATTCCGGGACTAACATATGGTTCAATTTCATTTTAATACTTCGCTAATGAGTAGGGGTCTTTAGCAGTGGGAGGAAACAGGAGGACCCGGAAGGTTGGACAGGCGACCCTTCTCCTTGTCACGTACAACTGAGGAATCAAAACCACGACAGCTGATTCAATGATAGACCTTATGATACAGCGCACACATGCTAACCATTTGGCCATGTCACCCTCCAGCAAGGGGAGGAAACCAGAGGATCTGAATGAAAACCCTACAGGGTTAGACAGGTAACCTTACTCCTTTCGGAGATAAGAAACCAATGTTTATTTTCCTATTATCAAATATTCTAACTATTGAATCACGTTTCATCAATTACAGTCCACATTCCTCTTCGTATCTATCAACAAACTCGCAGCTCGCGTGCCTGGCAACGGAAGTATTCTTCTCGCATGCGTAACTCAGTCCACCGGAAATGTAAGTTTATTATCAAATGTCAACAACCCGACCTCTTGACTAACTGACTGATCTGATGATGATCACCATTCAACCATGTCCCCAAGTCAGGCACGGTCTACGTGAAAATTTTATTTTAAATAATAAATATATAAAGACATAGAAACATAATCAGGCCTGTAAATTACGATTTTCAATGTACCTGACAAAATGTCAGGCAGTAATAAAATAGTACCGGACATTTTCAACTTAGTGCCAGAAATGTATTAATAATATTAAAATAGCATTATGCAAGAGCAAAATCTGATTTTTACAGGTCTTTCTTTAAGCCTGAGATGTTATCTAAATAATCAATTAGACATTAATTAACATATCCAGACCATAATAAACTCTTTATGTCAAGACTAGCCTTCGATGTTGGCAGATTAAAATCGTATATGCCGCTTAATGGCGGTTGATAATTAAATCAATCAAGTGGATAATCGAGACTATGCTGTTTATATTAATGATTTGAGTAATGATGACCGAGGCTATGAATATTTCAAAAGCTTTTTTCTCGGCTAATAGTGAATCAATTTGACTGAAATTTTCAGCAAATTATCTTTACACTATCTAGTTTTTAACTATTGTAGTGAGAACTGCCATCTCTTTATCTTATCTCCCATAATGTAACTTTAATAAAAAAGAGACAAATCAGTGCCGGACAAAACGACAGGCACCAGAGGTTTTGTGTCTGACAAAACCTGAATCTGTGTCTGACATTGTCAGTGACAGGTTCCTAAATTCCGGGCTAGAAACCTACCTATATCCTGATCATTTGGAGGTAGATCTATTCTCTGAAACTGGGCCATTAACAGAGCTCTGGCCTTGACACTGTAAGGATAACAGAGTGGTCTTTCTTTATTCTTCTCCTGCATGTGAGGTAACATCTTCATCAACTGAAATATTCAAGGGTTTCAAGATTTTTTTATAAAACATTTAACAATGTAAAATAGCTAGACTTCTTTGATTTTAGTCAAAGAAGTTGGTTTTTGATTCATCAATCAAGAAACTCAGTGAAACATTTAGGTCATGTTATTAAAATCCAGTTCGTTATGTACTTTTGGTGGTCTCCATTACATGAAGATCTGACAAGCTGTAGCGGGGGGTCGTGACAGGGGTCAGACATTTGATTAACTGGTTCATTGGCTAATCCCTATTTACTCATCTTTCAATCACTATTTATGAGAAATATCTTTGATCAAGAAATAATTAAAACAACAAAAGCTTAAATTTTTTTGTTGAAATAAGGCAAACAATTTTGAGAAAATACTTAATGTAAATCCGATTTGTGAACTGCACTAAAATGTTGAGTGGCAAATAGGATTCAGAATTGCTGATCTGTCTGATCGGCAAGATGGTTTGAGGGACATTCTTGGAGAGGATAGAGGGGAGATAGGCTATGACTGCTGCTGGATCCTTTTTCATCCTTTTGAAATAAAATATTGTTTATTTAATAGGGGATTGAGTTCTAAGAATTGACTGAATTCAAGCTCATGAATTTTTAAACAAGAAAATAAATATAACTTACTGCCGGTATCTGTTCGTTATCACTCGGCCTCTCTACGACCTCACTATTGTGAAATTTATCAAACTCAAATGATGCCGCTAAAATCATCACAGCACCTACAAAATATAAAATTCTTGTTCGTCACGTGAGATATTTTATGTGTATATCAACGTGTTTACGTCCATCTGGGCTCACTAACAATTGAAAAATAACTTTTCTTGTTGAAGGCTCTAAATATCATTTAAGGTTTCTGTCAAATCTCTTACAAACTTTAATATCTATTGTAACTTTACTTTTCTGCCACATCTCTTCTAACTTTTAACATCTCTTGTAAAGAAATCCATTACAATTTTGTGAAAGTTGAATCTCTAGTAAGCCCCCCCCCTCCTATTGTTTACTATGAATTATGTATAGTATATATGATAATACTTACGTCTGAGTATCATATTGGGTGTTTTATTAATAAAATACCAGTATAGACGTGATGTATCGAGTAACACCTGATCTCCACTATATTTAATAGATCTATACCACCATATACCCTGTAATAAATAATATGTCATATATACTACAAAATATAACATAATACACTACAATATAACATAATACACTACAATATAACATAATACACTACAATATAACACAATACACTACAATATAACACAATACACTACAATATAACATAATACACTACAATATAACATAATACACTACAATATAACACAATACACTACAATATAACATAATACACTACAATATAACACAATACACTACAATATAACATAATACACTACAATTTGTCATATACATTATTATATACCCTATAATATATCATATACACTACAATAGCATCATGTTCCTGAAGCAACAGCTGTAAGTTTTACAACATCTGTACGTTGCTAGATTACTACACAATTCCAAACCTTATAGCTACGTTATCTACAGACACATGAACAGTAGCATCCAATCGTCGCAACCTCCACGGAAACCTTGACATTGAATGAACCTTGAACTTTGCAACTGGATTATCACTGGTAGACGTTTTAGCTTGAAAGCGTGAGACTTGGTATTCGCGACAATCAAGCTGGGTCAAATTAAGTGCCGAAATATACCGGGGTATGATTTTGCCTGGTCAGTAGCAACTCCAAATGCTCTTCTGTGGCCAAGAATCTTTTATGAATGGGCAAACTTTCCTTGTCAGACCATAAAGGGCCACTTGTTTCCTTCTCAGACCATCAAGTGCCACTTGGCCTGTGCCAGGATTCGAACCTGGGTAAGTAACATTCTTCATCCACAACCTGGTATTAAGTGTAATAAAAGTAAGCGTCTAGAAATAAATTGAAAGTGACTAGATTGAATACTTACGACAACTACTGGTAGAATTATCATGAAAACCAAACCATAAACACCCAGAACCTGTCATAGAAACAAAATCAATATATAAATAAAAGGAAAACATTAACCCCTCCTACACGCAACAATCAAACCAATATGAAATGGGGGGGGGGTCAACATTTCCCTTTTCTACACAAACCGGGACAATACAGATGGGGACACACCATGTTCTTACTCCCATTTTCTATTGTCGGGGCATCTTTACAGTGCTCCCAAATAAAATCCTTACGACCGTATATAAAAGTCTCTTATCTATATCCGCTCCCAGCTATATGAAACAGATGTTTACACTGTATAGTGATGCACAGATACGCCACAACCTCAGATCCTCGAACAATAACACATTACTGGCTGAACAGCGCTTAGAAATGACCATTGGACATAATGTAGCGGTATACAAGACAATTATTATTATTAATGGTATAGGTGGAGAGATAATTTAACGTCCACTAGATGCAAACTTGGGCATTTTGGGACTAACATATGGTATAATATCATTTTAATAATTTACATCTGCGTATGGGTCTTTAACAGAGGGAGGAAATCAAAGGATGCTGAGTAAACCCACATGGCTGGGCAGACAATGCTTGCTTCAGATAAGATAAAAACCATACAACTTGATTTGACGACAGACCTTATGAATTAAAGTGCACAGATTAGACTTGTCGGCCATTTAATAAGATTGAATGAACAGGGCACTTACCCATAAAGAATTTTCTCTTTCTACGATCCATTTAGGTAAAGCTATTCCAAATCTAGTTACTAAAATACAAATCACATAAAATATAGAGAGAAATGGGGTTTAACATCCACTTGACATAAACTAGGTTATTTCAGGACTAACATATGGTTTAATTTTATTTCAATAATGACCTTGCACTTGGGTCCCTACCAGTGGGAGGAAACCAGAAGACACAGAGAAAACCCACAAGCTTGGAGAGAGAGAGAGAGAGAGAGAGAGGGAGAGAAGTGGGGTTTTACGTCCACTTGACACAAACTAGGTCATTTTGAGACTAACATATGGTTTCATTTTATTTCAATAATTCGCTTGCGCATAGGGGTCTTTAGCGATGGGAGGAAACCGGAGAGCCCGGAGGAAACCCACAAGGTTGAGAAGGCGCCCCTATCTCCATGCCACATACGCTCACACCAGGGCTCGAAACCACAGCCGCAAGCCAGAGGTGACCGGCCAGCTAGAGGTCGAAGCGCGGCACTCTAGACCACTAGGCCATCTCACCCCCACCCCCACAAACTTGGACAGGTGACCCTACTCCTTGTCACGTACAATTGGGGAATTGAAATCACGCCAGTTGACTCAATGACAGACCTTATGATACAATGCGCACATGCTAACCATTTGGCCATCCACCCCCGTGAAATGGAGTTTAACACCCTACATTTTCGTACCGACTGGACTAATAAAGAAGAGAAACGTTCTCGTCCAACGATGTAAGCGAAACTGATACATCTGGCTAACAAAAGTCTTACGCTCTGAACCACCCACCGCGGCTCCTGAATGACAGAACAGGAATCATGTCAGGTTATCAAGTCTGTTTCAGTGATAATGTATATCTTGGTAAATACAGAAAAGAGACGTTCAGACCCCTGCAGCTCCCAAATCCAAAATAGATCAAGTTGAAGAGTTTAATAGAAGAGTCTACTACCTCCTGGTCCATCAGGATTTCCATATTCCTTCCAATTATTTCTAGATTCTTCATCAGTCAATCTATTAAAATAAAGTATTATTTACATATTATAAAATGTATTTAGCAACATCATAAGAAAACCTGTGAAACCAGGGCTTCCCCTTGAACAACTTGTCAAACGTATACTGTTTCTGCATTATTTCCATCAGTCAAAAGTCTATATATACTCTGTTCAATGAAAACCTGTGAGAGAGAAAAATGGGGTTTATTGTCCAATTGAAATAAACTAGGTAATTTTGGGTTCAATTTTATTTAAATAATTTGCTTGTATAAAGGGGTCTTTAGCAGCGGTAGGAAACTGAGAATCCGGACAGACGACCCTACTCCTGGTCAGGTACAACCAGGGAATAAAAATTTGATCATGACTTTTTTTTTTTTATGAGATCCTGTGAAACTAGAGCCTCTTCTTAAATGACTTGCTTAAAAGTATACTTTCTCCTGTATTATTACATTATTGACACAAGTTATTAAGACTAGTAAACTTACGCAGCATAAGCTTTGGCTATCCTCATAAACTTTTTAGGATCACCAGTCTTTTCTTTATCAGGATGGTAAATCAAACTCAGTTTTCTGTACGCACGTTTTATCTCAGCTGTCGTAGCGGCCTAAAATAAAACAAATATTTATTTCATCTGTCGTTAGCAGCTTAAAATAATGACATTTCAGACCATCTAAAATAATGAAATTTCAGACCATTTAAAATAATGAAATTTCAGACCATCTAAAATATTGGAATTTCAGACAATCTAAAATAATGAAATTTCAGACCATCTAATATATTGGAATTTCAGACCATCACAAATAATGAAATTTCAGACAAACTTAAATGATAATATATCAGACAAACTAGTTCATTTCAGGACTAACATGTGATTCAAATTCATTTCAATAATCTGCTTTCGCGTAGGGTTCTTTAGCAGTGGGAGAAACCAGAAAACCCCACGAGGTTGGACAGACAACCCTAATCCTTGTCACGTACAAGCGGGGAATCAAAACCAGGCCACTTGACTCATTGACAGACCTTCTGAGAACCTCTTAACTATTCGGCCACCTAACACCTCTTCGAAATGATACCCATCAAAAAGTTATTACCCTACATTTATAGGTGGCGCTGACTTGTTGATGTAGTCTGAAGATTATTACGAATGCTAATTAATTTTCAATACTCACTCTATCAAGTTCCAATTCTTTAAAGGGATCGTATTCAACATAATCAAGTTGTACTTTCGACACTTTATATGCTAACAGGGCAAATACCACCCAGCCTAGTAATAATATAATTTTTCTGGAAGAGACAAATCAAAACAACATCAACTATATATTATAGATTTTCTCTTTCGTTGTACTTTCAAAACCTGGTGGATCATAAGAGCAGAATTAAATTATCATTGAATTCATTTTCCTGAATTAACAAAGTTACTCATTCCCCAAGTCTTTACTACCTGGACACTCCAAATCTACTGCTTCATCTAGAGCCTATATTATTACTACCATGTGAGTTGAGTGAATGGCTGAGAACTACATGAAATTAAGGCCCGTGCCTGTATCCCACTTCTGTCACCTGGGCAGTTGGGCGACCTAAAGAGCAGTAGTTGAGTTTGCTCTTATTCTTATAAAACCTTGATTGATGGAAGGAAAACCTTTTATCAAACTCCTGTTAAATAAAGAACAAGTTTGACTCTTGTCTAGAACAATCCTGTGGCTTCCAGTGTGCATGATCAAGTTGTAGTGGCTACCAGTCTCAAACAAACCATCGTCAAGAGGATGAGAGAATTAATCTAGGCCAATGCAGGGATCAAACACAGGACCTCAAAGTTAGCAAGCCAACGTCTTACTCACTGAGCCACCTTTGCTACCAGTTACAAACAAACCATCGACAAGAAGATAACAGAATTAATCGTGAAGGAAACTTACAGTATCTTTTGCTTGGCTTTGACCCATGGTTCAGTTTCTTTTAATCGTTTTTGTTTAACGAGACATGGCAGACACATGCAGGCTCTTTTCTTCTTCTCCTCATCGTCTACACACAAAAAAATTCAGAAATATGATTACATTGCTTACAGATAAATTCTACATAGATATAACACACCGAAAAGTGGAAAATAAAATTGTTTATCATCTTAAAAGGGGTTCACTAGTCCACGGGTAGCTGCCACTATAAGAAATACTATAAATATGGGTATCAATAAACCTAACCCTCACCCAACCCTCTCCCTAGAAATAGATATCGGTGGATTAATGAACGCTAAACCTAACTCTTAATAATAGATATCGGTCGACTAATGAACGCTAAATCTAACCCAACTCTTAATAATAGATATCGTGGACTAATGAACTCTTTACCTAACCCAACTCTAATAACAGATATCGTGGATCAATGAACAGTCAGACTACATGTAGTAGGCATTACCCATCATCCCTGGCAAAAGCCTGGATGGTAGGTCCTGTGACAAATGAGAACCATGTTGAACAATCACTACTGTCTTTCTCAATCAATACCGGAATCGAACCAGGGCCATCTTGATCAGTGGACCAGTTTTTCACTTTCTGTTTTCACTAGCAGAACACAGTTTAAAAAATCAGAAAAAACAGACTCAATGAAAATGTAGTCTAATCAAGTTTCTGAGAACTGGTAGAGGTGTGAAAGAGCAAACACTGAAACAGCGTTGTGTTTTCAATGTCGTATTAAAACGAGTGAATGTTTCATTCTCTTGAATGTGGTTAGAAATCTCGGAAGCTCGTTCTTGATATTTCCATCCCGGACGAGTTGTCGAGTGGATTTCATCGTCTACATACTACATGACAGAGAGTAGGCTGCCTCGCGATCGCTTCCTTGATTCGAAGTTACTATTATTGTTAACTGAGAAATATTTTACGCAGAGTTTTAGCAGTTTAAGCCAATAACCTGCCTCATGGTTATAATTAACACACAACACCTACAATTTCGTGATCCGAACATGCGATCATATAACGAATACTACGACATAGGCTACATTTACGCATTACGATTACGAATAAGAAATAAAAATAAAAACATTCGCCATACGGCGAGACAAAACTAGTGATTTTTATGTGACAACTTGGTTCAGCAAGAAAATAACATACCTTCTTTTTTGGACCGTGGCCAGAGATAATATGTCGCCGGAAAAAGAACCAAAGCCCAGAAGGACAGGAGGAAATAATAAAAAGTTCCCCCTTCTTCATCGTACTCAAACTGCATGCCAGCCATTTTGCTAAATTTACGTGTTATACCGGATGTAGACGAAGCGGTGGCTTCCAAACGTGAAAATCGTAAGGATCATTTGAAATCCGTCTGTTAAAAAACAATCTTTATAAAGTTTTTTTAATCCATATTCATTGAAATTTTTTCATTTTCTACTTTAAATTAAAGTGTATTCCATGTTTATAATTATTTTTTTTAATTGTACTACTGATTTTAGAACGATTATTCATATAAATTCAACCTTTCGATTTTCTCGGGCATTTTTAGATGGAGTTGCCTCCCTTAAACCATTCATTACTCCAATTAATCTGGCTTTAAAGGAACATTACGCCGACGTTTAGGTAGCCGTACCGCCCGTACACCACTCGATGTCCGCATCTTCAATACAAGGCTTGATCAACGCATATAGCTGTTACCTCTTTGAATTGTTTGTTTGTTTGCGTGGTCCCCGAGTATGTCTTGTCCATACATTTGATTTATGTAAATTGTGTGTGGTGCATTCCCCGGCACTCATCGAGGTAAAGCTCGCGATCTTTGCTTTGAAGAAACATGTCGTAGCCTATTATAACATACAAAGTGGTGCCATTTTACCTCTTTAATTTTTAATTAAAGGACAATATTGGTGTCGCCCATTATAAATAAAAACAAGGGAATGCACGGTCATTTTCTACTTTTCTCTTAGTGACAGCCACTTTTATTTTTGAATTGTAGGCCTACTGGCCGGATATGTCTTAATTCTCATAACCGTCTCATATAACAACTTTTCATCATCAAGGGATCCGGAATTATCAATTAAATTCGACCGTGTGTCTTGGTTATCGCTCGTTCAGTCAGTTATATAGAAAGATACAGAACTCGTGTTTGTCATGTTTGTTGTCACCATAGAAATATTATGGTTGTCACTTCCCGTTTTTTCAAGTGTTTGTTACACATATACGCAGCAATGATCTCTGTGTTAAAAATATATGTAGAATGTGTTTAACCACGCTCTGTCACACAATGACTGACACCAAGAGTGTCCTTTAGATTACAGCACTAAATAGAATGAAGTTTAGCGTCCTACTGCTCCGACTGGGCGTATGAAGACGGACATACGCCATACAGTACCGTGTGCTGTGAGGGAAATTTTGCCCTGACAGCGGCGCTATACGGCTTACTCTTACATCGAATTCCAACTACCAAGGGATCTTTTACGCGCACGTCAATGTGTAGGCCTACACAGGTCCTCGGTTTTTTCGTCCCACCCATTAGTGCTATTTAGCCAGACATGCCCTACGGTATTTTTCAAACCCCCGACCATGAATATCAAGATATGGTAAATAGGCTACAATACAATTTTCTAAAATTCTTTGACTGTACCGCAATAACTATTACCCATCCCGATTATCGTTGATAATAAGCTGGATTCATAAGGTAATTAAGCGATCAACGTATTTATCGTGTTATACCGTCTATTCACGGGGGGGGGGGGGGCAAATGATTAGCACGTTGTGCTGTATCATAAAGCCTGTCATTGAGTCAACTGGCGCGGTTTCGAATCGACGGTTGTACGTGACAAGGAGTAGGGTCGCCTGTTCAACCTCTTGGGTTTTCTCCGGGTCCTCTGGTTTCCTCCTACTGAAGACCCCTACGCGCAAACGAATTATTGAAATAAAACGAAACCAATTATGTTAGTCCTGTGTTAGTCCCGAAATGACCTGTTTGTGTCGAGTGGACGTTAAACTCTCTCTCTCTCTCTCTCTCTCTCTCTCTCTCTCTCTCCCGTCTATACACCTACCTTGATTAACTGACTTCATCCTTTCGGACAATTCATCAATCTAATCTTCAACAGAAGTGAACCAATCCAATATAAATGATTATAAATTAATGTACGTGATTACCTCGTAGGTCTCAATTGTCGGACATTTTAATATTCTTGATGTCCGCCAATAATATGTAAAAACTATAATCATAGATGTCGTTTATAACACCCCAAATCAATAGACAGCGCCTCGCTCGGAGAACACTGCTTATGGATGTTTAATAAGTAGCGCGTGTGTCCTCCTCTGGCTCTTACGCGCGCTGTGCAGCACAATTAACCATCTGTGTCGTACTTTTGATTTTGAACCCTCTGACTTTGTTCCTTTGATTACAGATTAAACATCCATAAGTGTACAAATTTGTTGTTATTGGTGTCATACTTTCAGCAAATCAGAGCCCGAATAAAAGTGCAGTGGCTATGTTGGTTGGGAAAATAAAAATTCGCAAGCGGGCCAGACTGCACACGCTCGCCAGACTGCACACGAGCGGATGATACGAAAAACCAAGGTCCTGTGTACACATTGCGGTGCACGAAAAAAATCCCTTGACAGTTGGAATTCGATATCACAGTAGTGCGTAGCGCCACTGCAAGGACAAACTTCCCCTCATAGCACACTGTATGGCGTATGCCCGTCTTGATTAGCCCAGCTCGGAGGAGAATAGTCGGACGTTAAACTCTATTCCATTTCTCTCCTTTGGATGAAATATTGATTTGGTGCTTCCCTGCAAAGACATCGTGTCTTGTCCAAATTATAAGCTGGCAGTGGCGTTTACAGGTTTATCATGGCGGAGGCTACACTATTTTAAGGGCCCTCTTTCGCGGAGGGGGGTTGGGTGGGCGGCTTATTGATTGACGATCTTTATGCCAATGCAACGACTGCATTGAATGCAGTGCATTCTCATTTAGTAATGGATAGAAAACGATTGACTCGGGGGGGGGGGGGGGGCTTTCCCTTGGCCAGAGGAGCCATTTTGTCAGACGTTGGCCCCTTTGTCTATCTTTAGGGCACATTTTCATTTTTCTCATCGGTTTTAGCATTTTTCTCCCGTTTTATTTGTCCATCTTCTTTGAACGCATTTGTAAGCTGGGTCAAGGCTATTTTGTGTCTTCCTCGGGCAAGTTTCTTAGTGAAAAACACTTGTCTACGATATCACCCTTGGTGAAAGTAGACATAAAACTCCAGGCGCGTCGAACGAATAAACAGGCATTATTCCTTTCAAAAAGCTTCTATTCGTATTTACTACGGGGGTTGGGATGGCCTAGTGGTCTAGAGTGCCGCGCTTCGACCTCTAGCTGGCCGGTCACCTCTGGCTTGTGGCTGTGGTTTCGAGCCCTGGTGTGAGCGTAACTATGTGGCATGGAGATAGGGGCGTCTTCTCAACCTCGTGGGTTTCCTCCGGGCACTCTGGTTTCCTCCCACTGCTAATGACCCCTACGCGCACGCGAATTATTGAAATAAAATGAAACCATATGTTAGTCCCAAAATGACCTAGTTTGTGTCGGTGGACGTTGAACCCCATTTCTCTCTCTCTTTCTTATTTACTACAATCTGAATAAAAATACAAATCTATATTTCGTTTCGTTTTTTTTATACTTTCGATGGCCTACACTACATGAAGATCTGACCAGTTGTATTGGGAGGTCGCATCACGGGTCGTACGAGCGGCTTTTGAACCTATGGAGTCAGCCAATTGATGAATCAATCAGCGTTGACGATTCTGGTGGTTTACCCACAGTTCCATGCATCGGACACCAAGAAGTCGCCGTAACAGTTGGTTTCATTGGCTAATCCCTCACGCAATCCAGAACGCAGGTTATATAACAACTCTTCCAGATCCTAGTGTAGTACAGACAAATAACACGAAATTTTGAACTATAAATAACGAAACGAAAAAGGATCTGTGTCTTAATCAGATTGTATCTACTACCCAGCGTAATGTGACGACGATGACACCCCGTGTCCACAAGTTCTACGCCAGGTTATGTGCCGTCGCCCAAGATTAGCAAGAAATTTAATCCTAAATGGTCATCCAGTTTTTCTTGGTTACGTTACATTTAATGCTCTAGTACAGAATATGTTTGGCCAGATTCGTTTGATATTTAGTTTAAAATAATATTTCTATTTTCAGGATGTACTACGAGATATGTACGATTTGTGCAACATTGATGCATACAAGGATGTGCTATGAGATATGTACGATTTGTGTAACGCTGATGCATATATACAAGTCTCATTTTTCAATAAATGTATTTTTTATTATCAATTGTTTACTATAGTTTACTAATTGTTTTTCAGCCATGTCAGAAACACAATAAGGAAACAGCTCCGTGACCGGCTCACAGAATTTGAGGAAATCTGCAAAGACAGACCATGCCGCGTCAAACGACCACACCGATGCTACCTAAATAAACAAACGATGATAATCTGTCTAAGGAGATTCTCCTTCTTAACAATGTTCGACCAAGCCAACAACCCATGTTAACCCTTATACGAAATTGCTACTACATCGCAAATTCCTTCAATAATTTGTCAGAATTGAATGAGTGCCCGATGACATCGAAGTTATACAGAGGTAGAAGTGCAGCAGCGTCCAAGTTTATAGAGCTTATATCATCGGATTTACATGACGCCGTACCGAAGAGTTGTAGTCCAGTGCGGTGTTTGCATTTATGATAGACGAGCGTCGAGTACCGACCTCTCCAGTGAGAAACATTTTAAAACATACATTATGCAAGAGCTAAATCTGATTATTTAAAGTCTTTATTTGGGCTTCATATGTCATAGAAATTATAAATTAGATCTTTATTTACACAACAAGCACAAAATCAAAGCTGTAGACCCACGGATGGCTTGGATTCAGCTTGGATTTAAGCTGGATTTCGTTGACTGATTTAATTTTAAATGGCGTCGTGAGCGGAGATTAACCGTTAAGTTGACGTCATACGCCATGAACGAGGCTAAATGATAGAATGTACGAAGCGAGGCCGCTGTTGAGCGTTGCCTTAACAAATGACATCTAAACTATTTAAAGTGCAATAAACTAAACACAAACAATTTCTGGAGACGGCGTGATGACTTATACAGACGGGCAGGTCTTCTGTCTTAATAATATCAATAAAAATATTTTTATTTCCCAAATAGTCACGACGCCACTGGTGTATACCTATAGAATTATCATAATTGTATTATAATATTATGTCCTATATTCAATTGATTTAATGCATTCCCAAAATACAAGTACGAATGAAAATTTACCCCTTCACTCGTTTTGTCCAAATGTTAGAAAAAAACAAAAATGTAAAACACAAATTCGGATATGATGACAGTAGACAAAAGACAGCAGAGATTATGTAGGTGGAGTTTTAAAACGCAAGTAAATCAAACGACCGCCCATGCTAAGAATCGGTGAAGATAGAATTCAATCCCATTTCTAGTCAAAAATTACACTGAAATTTTCAATATATTCTTCTTTCATCATCTATTTTTTAACTATTATAGCAAGAATAGCTATATAAAACTCCTTATGAAAATCTCCCATAATGTATTTTTATTTTTATATATGTTAAATATACTATTCAAAAAAAGTAGGGGATATTTGATTTTGGGGGCATAATACTAAAATATGCAAATGACTACGAAAAAAGTCACTATAGAGCCTAACAGAAGAAACATTTCCAGTTACATGTGACGCCCAAACGCACCAATAGCTACCGCATGGAATGCAGGTTATGCTTGGGATCATCATGGGGGTCCAACCCAAGATTTGCACGACTCTGACTTTGAATGTTACAGTCATTGTGGCATTGAATTCCAGGGTGGAAACATCAGTTTTAGTGACCAGAAACATTGTTTTAGTGACCAGAAAACAAATTTTGATATGCGTCGGCTTACCCAAAATGAAAGGTTACGTGCTCTTGGCATGCTACAGATCGGCACAACACAGGCGGTTGTGGCGCGGACGATGAATGTTTCTCAGTCTGTCATAATCAGGCTATGGTCCAGATACCGTGATACACAATCTGTACAGGACAGACCACGCTCAGGTCGACCAAGGGCGACAACTCAAGCCCAGGATCGATTTATCCGTACCTTGGCCTTGAGAAATCGTGTCATCACAGCAAATCAGATCAGCACTCGTCTTCAAACAGACACTGGTGTGAGAGTGAGTGGCCAGACGATTCGGAATCGGCTGCATAGGGGTCACAACAGAACATCACCACATTACCTTGGCCAGCACTGAGTCCCGACCTCTCCCCCATCGAGCATGTCTGGGACATGTTTGGACAGAGGTTACGTCAACGTCAACAAAGTCCTGCCGATGTCCAAGAACTTGCTGCTGCGCTGGAACAGGAATGGGACAATCTGGACCAAAATGACCGTAGACGTCTCATTAGGAATATGCCACGTCGGATCAATGCTTGTTTGGCAAACAGAGGAGGATTTACCCGTTACTGACTTTGTTGTGATGCTGTGGTAACTTTGCTGTTTGACCCCGGGTATCATTTTACCCTTATAATGGTCAGTCTGTGCCTTACTTAGTCTAACGATCATTTGGAATAAATCGATGAATGTGAACTTCATTTCATTTTGTCATTTGTTTCTTCGCCAGTTTCATTAGGTGACTTTAATAACACTTAAAAATCAAACATCCCCTACTTTTTTTGAATAGTATAATTGAAGGGTGGTGCGTTAAAGACATTTTTTTTAAAACTGGTGCATGTGCAAGATGCCTGTGCCACTCTGTCACAAAGTGACCTCAAGTTCTTTAACTTACTTGCCCCTTTTCCCAACTACCAATAAACAACTCAACTAATTAATTAGATTTTAATATATGTATATTATCAGAATTCATTTACATATATAATTCTAGAGGTTCTACAAAAATTCAATGATTAAAGTTACAGTTCATTTCAGCATCCAATACTCTGTTCCTTTACACCAATCAATCCTCCTGGTTAGCATTCAGATTGTTTATCTAGCTTACTTCCACCATCCCGATCGCGTAGGTTTTTTTTTAAAACACTTTAAACCCGAACATAATTAATTCTCGGAAATTCACAAAACCTTCACATGTCACAGATCCACATAATTTTCCCGGACTCACCTAGACTCACTAGTTGTATTAAAATTCACCAAGATTTACATATACTTCACCAAGATTCAAATATACTTCACCAAGACTACATAGGCGTTTGATTCAAAAAGTTCACCAAGATTAAACTACGTATATGATTCACAAGGTTACCCCTGGATTAAAACATCTGTCACCTAGACATTATCGGTTTAATGTTATTTCATCAAGAAACGGATTCAGTACCTTTAAATACATCTTATTTACGTTACAAGGTTTTATTCATCTAAAGCCAGTTATTGGTGTTACTGCATAGATATTGAAACAGTCATGTCTGGTCCTTTAAAATCTCTCTGATCTAAATGAGAAAACAGCCATACCATGTAACTTCTAAAACCTCTCTCACAAACTTTTATAATTCCTACACCAAGAAACTTTAGTCAGTCCAACATCCAATCAAACCCATGCATAACCTGCACATGCATCACAAACCAGACACATTCATTACTTACACCATTATTACCTAACTTGTTAAAACACACCCACAATCATTCCGTAAAAACAACGCATATACATTGAAAATAATAAAACTTTATTAACCAAAACCTGTATAATTATGACTACATCTTTCTGAAAGAAATAAATATCCCCTTTAGCCATCTACCAAATTAATTATGTGCCCTAACTCATCGAAATAAACCATGTCACAATTATAGATACCAATTTAACATACCAATTGTGACACACTCCATTAGCTAATATGGTTGTAGCTTTGTTTATAAATAAATTATTTGGGGTCGGATGGGGTTGCTGTTATGTTGGGGAAGCGAGAAGTGTTGGTTGTCCCCATTTAGTGTAGGTCCACCGTGTGGCTCATCGTCTGGCCCTAGCGATTGTGGATGTGACCAACAAATCACCAGAAGCGTCTAGTTATGAGGGTATGTTGAAGACACTTCCAACCGAATGGTTAGCGTGCGCGTGCTGTATCATACGGCTTGTCATTGAGTCAACTAGCGTGTTTTTGAATCCCAGGTTGTACGTGGCAAGGAGTAGGATCGCCTGTCAAACCTCGCGGGTTGTCTCCGGGTACTCCGGTTTCCTCCCACTGCTAAAGACAACTACGCGCAAGTGAATTATTGAAATCAAATTAAATCATGTTAGTCCCGAAATGACCTAGTTTGTGTCGAGTGGACGTTAAACCCCATTTCTGTCTCCGTCCCTCTCACCAACCCCTGTCGTCGTTCCCCAAAACAATTGTCACGATTAAGAGTATGACAGGATAACATGGAGATACACAGAATAAGATGGCTCTCAATAACCAAGGCCATCCATAGACACGTAGTTAAGACACTGCCCAGAGCAACGAGGGGACAGGAAGTGTTCTCAGAGGTGCTGTAAAATTGACAGACAATGAATACGTATAGTAGACAATTTTTTCACAGGGGTCGGCGAACATTGCCCGCCCTTCCGAAAATGCTAGAAGACCAGGCTGATGCCGATATAATAGCCAACTTCCTATATCCATTTTAGTTCATGACTGCATTTCTACTGGATTTGTTTAACGGTACATGTATTGGCATTCTAAGCAGTGGGCGGAAATCAAGAGACCTTACATATGAACAAATGGCTATCCCCTCGAAGTCGTTTATAGCAACCCTAAAGTTTACGTACCTTGTAGATTCACCAACATATGGCCACAAGTTAAGAAGATTTTTGAACGTAACGACCGACCCAAGGATAAAAAAAGGTCCCAGAAAGGTGTTAATATATAGATGATAGATTTCCTCATTTACGGTGTTTTCGCCGAGTAATTACCGCAGCGCCAGTGATTTACTAAGGTATATAGCACGAGCCAGATTTCGACAATACAAGAACATTTTACAACGAAAATCAACGAAAAAAACATACTACATGATTGGTCATTGTTGAAGACGTTGTTTTACGACAATTATCATGGTTTTAGCTCCACGGGAAATGCTTTCGCTCTGCATTGTCGGATCAATTCCCAATTTGTGTTTCGGCAATGCAAATCGGACGCGTTCTGCAGGTTCCACTATAAAATGTGAAAGCGGTAGATTAATCTACTTTATTTATACAGTCCTATCAAGTTTGTTGCTCGGAGATTCATTTATTTGGATCCTTTGCTAATAGTTATTTTCATTTTTTCTTTACCAATTACCAAGTTTTTAAAGTCTTGATTCAGAAGGGATTGGCAAGCTCTTTGATCTTGGATTACCATGCATTGGGACGTATCACCAGCAAAATGCCAGATGTTTACATGCATTGTCGGATTTATACCATTAACATACGCAAGGAATAGAAGAAGCCCTTGAACCGAACCTTGTGGTACTCCAGAATTTACCTCGAGCACAGCAGAACTTTATTACAGACTGCTCCGGTTATTTTAAATAATTTTGTGTTGAATTTAGCAATATTCATCAGATTCCAATAAAATTTAATTTATAAATGAGACCCTAATGCCAAACATGGTAGAATATGGACTTTAATTCTTCACCGTCCACAATCAAGTGACCCATGCATTTGCGACCTGTAGAGTATCCAGATGACAATTGCAACTTGTAGTGTCCACAAGCTAAAAACGAGATTTTGCCTAGAACCAGTGTCCATAATCAATGCAGTTATGTTCCGATACATGCCATTTTCGAAAGGAACCGAGATCTGTGGGAGATACACCTATATTTAAGGTGTCGTTAAAATTGGATAAAAATTGTGACCTGAAGAGCTTCCACAAAGAAAATGTGACGGACGGACAGGGACGACGACAATAAACGTCCATATAAAATTTATCTGGAAATATTCTTTGATTTTAATTACCCCAATTTGGGCCAGGGGTTGTATAAAAGAAATGCCCGACTTCTAAAACACAAAGGCTTTTGACACAAATATAGGAAGCCGCAAGCCATCCTCTAAGGATTTTTTTTCATGTTTATCTAGAATAAAAATATTAATAAAACCAATCTTTATTTCATAATTTAATAATGGATCACATTTCATGAATACATCACAGTACTTAATATTTTAAATAAAAAAAATTAAATAGGATAAAAAAAAATGTATAATTTCTATACTGGTTTAAGGTACTGACCACTTATAATAAAATGCCCAGGGCCAGGTTGCTCGATCGTTAACTTTAACAGAGAGAAAGACTGTTGCTGGAAGTCCCGTTAACTTTAATGTGTCGTTAACTTGGCGTTATATTTAACGGAGGTTTGGGGCTCCGTTATCTTTTTAATGATGGCATTAGGTGGCTGTAGCAAAAAGTCATAGATTACCAATGTAGTTTTCTATAGAACATTCGAGAGGGTTGGGCGATGCGGGCCTATTCAATTTTCTATAGGATGAAATTCTATACTATTCTACAGAATTTTGGTGGACTAGAGGAAATAATGGCCCCATAATTCTGTAGTGCAAATCCCATAATTTTTCTTACAGATTTACGCTAAAATTTCTAAAGGAAAAAATAAAGTATTCTATAGTGTTTCTGTTGTAAATTCTACAGTCATCTTTTTGTCTTTAATCTAGTTTTGTGAACAGACAGCACAGTTGTCTCGCTGTCTTCCGTTTATTGTTAATAGTAATTTCTATGAAGTTGTTATACATGTACATTGAAATTAAAAATTTTAAATTCAGCCAATGAACAAACAGTCTTCTCTTGGATTAACTTTAATGAATCTGTTAGCTAACGGATAATGAAATTGACTTTCCAGCAACAGAAATTTAACGGACCGTTAACAAACGACACGTTACAAAAGGTAACGATCCGTTAGAATTTAACGGATCGTTAAAATGACTTAGTTTTGAGCAACCGGGCCCAGGTGTATAAGTCAATAGTATACATCAGACTAAATTGCGATATGAAAAAATGCAAATAAAGTGAAAGCTTCTTAATAGAAAATGCTAAACTGGAGATAGAAATATTTCCGACAAAATATAGAAATAAATGGCAATATCTTTTTAAAGAATTAATAGATTTCTAGAACCTCTGGCATACCCATTCCCCTTGACGGATTTACATTCAGTACTACCCTTTATTTATAATTTATAGACCTGTATATAGCAGGAACCCCTTTTAGTAAAAATGTATACCGAAATGCATGTTATTTACATCTATATATTAATATACTAAAAATACTTGTAGATAAAAAGAAATTGAATTAAAGTTATCCAATTGAAAAGTGACCAGAGCATTAACAATTGACTTAGTTAAAAATTTATATATTACCTATATTATTATTTCTGATAATAAACACAAAATCATATATGGAATACAATTACTGTTTTAATTTCGTTGATGATGAAAATTACTTACTTAAGCTGGTGGCGTAACGTCCGCTTCCACATATGTGATATCGTAGACTAGATATGTTTTATACTAAATAAAGGGAAGAACTTCCCACTAAACCCAATCCATGGCCTACGGCCAAAATGGAAAGATTGCAAAATCATATTCTAAAAAACAGGAATCAGCTTCGGCTCTCCTAAGTCTTGTCTGCAATATCACTTATGTGGAAGCAGACGTTAAACACCAAGAAGATAGAGATTATAATTTTCATTGACAAGGGTCCAAAGATGAAAGGAAAACACTGTATTTTTTTAAAAAAAAAATCACATCTTAAAACTATCAAACATTGCAAAATAAGGGAAAATGTATCACAGAAACCAATTACAAAAGGTGGGTTATTATTAGGCCAAACTTGGCTTCAGATTGATATACAAAGTTTATGATCTTGAAAGGAACAAGTATTTTGATTTTTAATGAACAGGTAAATCCAGGATATCAAATATTTCGTATAGTAAACTTGAGCATGGTCGGACGGACTCCTGGACGGGGGTGACGACAATACACGATCCATTTCAATGTGGGCATATAAAAATGGCCACAACAAAGAAGGCAATACCAACTATTGGGCCTAGTGTGGCACCTGCTGTTTTTGCACCATTATCAGCGTTTTTTCCTTCGGATAAGTTAGATCCAACAGTTTTATTCCCTATAAAATATAAACAAGACATTACCAGGCAACGAAAAAAAAAGTCTAACAAGTTACAACCCCAACTTCCTAACACTGACTCTTTGTCCCGACATCAAGTCATGGTTTGGGTACTAGATTTTTTTTAAAAACAATATTTTTATTCAGGATGTCTGAATTAGATTGGGGAACGGACTTAGCCTATGTATAACCAAACTCCCCAATATACTATATTGTAAAACCCTAATATTACTGTTTGGGTACTAGCAGGGGCGTGGTGAGAATGAGTTCATGAGTAGCCATACTCATGCGCCAAAAAGTTTTTGCGCCAAAATCACAATCAAATTACTCAAAAAATGAAAAACATTTGTAAGTGGAAAAATTGTTTCATCTGACCCAATTAAAAAAATTTTGAAAGAGTCAAGTTGGAAAATTTAATCATATTTTATTACCGTATTTCTTGTCTCGGATTGCTGGAGATTGCGTTTCTGGGCTTCTAATTTTCGAAATTTTCACGGGGGAGGACCCCCCGTAGCCGGCTCGCGCCTTCGGCGAACGCGGTGGGCGGCTTCGCCGGTCACAGCTCCGCGGTCAGTAAAAGGGTTTTTGTGCCAAAATCTTTTTTGTTACTCATAATTTCTTCTCAATAATTGCCCTCACCACGCCCCTGGGTACTAGATAACCTAGTCTTATATACTATATTTTAAAAGACCTGATATTATCGTCTATGGTGGATGTAGTATCATATCATTGTAAACACTCCACGGAATTGAATGTGATATATTCCTTTCAGAGATTTAACTTTTACAATATTGTAATTTGAAAAAATTAAGAATCCCTCGTATGATAGATATTTCAAATTTATATGACGTTCTGAAATATCCATATAAATGTTTAGCCAGAAAAAATGATAGTCAGTACTGTCGTGGATGGGCTACAGCATTCTCAGGATATAGTGGTATCATTCTCTTCTATTACACTCCTGGGTCACAGCGTTGTCACGAATTCAAATTCCCCTTGATGATTTCATTGGCCATGTAGATTGATTAACGAACCAATCAACAAACAGTTTAAAACCCAGTCTTGGCTTCATTGTTTACGGCTTGGACACTGGATTATGATAAACTTTGTTGCTTTAATGTGATTTACTTCCCTTTAACAATTTCCTTTCTAGTGAAGTAGACTGGAATGACGCTAATGAGGATGGGGCTACAACTGGAAAGAAATTATTAAGAGCAATATTTAAAACTTACCTATATCAACCGTTCTACTAACATTCTCTCCTAAACATTCACCTGTTAATAAAAATTAACAAAGTATTAAATCACTAAAATCTTGGTTCAGAGTTGATCAATTTGACTGAAATTTTCGGTAAATTCCCTTTACATTATACAAAAGCGTTAGTTAACATTTTAGCGATATCTGACTTTATAAATGGTCGAAGTTTACCAATATTGTAAAGATGAAAATTTAAAGACTTGCAAATAGTAGAGATGTGACTTTTCATTTTTAGATCATGATCAAAGTAAACTCCAAAATTTTTAACTGATTGAGAGGATGTTATTGTTGAATCACTGATTTTAATGGCTTGAGAAAGAGATTTTCTGCTGATCAAGATGACCTGTCTTATCATCATATAACTTTATGAAATTAAGGTTTAATCTCACTGTGCCACCTAATCAACTGGTGTTATAGGGTAGTGGTGTGAAAGTTTAAGTCCCCCCATGAGAACAATAGCGGGTGGCACTGTGAGATGTTCCTGAAATTAAGATTCATCAAAACTAGACTCCCCCAAGATATATTCTATGCTATTGGAGATTTGTCAACAACAATCATTCACGAGATATGAAGCTCGGATTCCGGAACTAATTTTGCGAAAACGAAAACCCTTAAAATTGATAGGAACGATTTCTATCGTAATATTTTCTATTCCTAAAAAATTGTTGACAATCGATAGAAAACAGATCTTTTCAGATTGAGTTTGCAAAAGTATTATAGTTACAGAGTTATGTCCCCTGACTAACATCACAAAATCTTGGGTAATGCACTGACCTAATACAGACGGATGCACCTTACAGTGTTCAATTGGTGTGGGGGTTGGGGGGTATTGCCTGGGTAGCAGTGTTTCATTGAAGAGTTTGTCTACATGCAAACCATTATTTATACATAACCTTGTTTGTTTTGTACGCCATTCATACTATACATAGTTCATTGCCACTGAAAATGAAATGAAATGAAAATGAACATGAAAAAGAAATGAAATGGAGGTTTAACGTTCTACTGTTCGGCTCCTAAACTGGGTTAATGAAGGCGGGCATACACCATACAGTGTGCTATGAGGGAAATTTTGCCCGGGTAGCGGGGCTACGGCCTACTCTTATATCGAATTCCAAATGCCAAGGGATCTTTTAGGTAGCGGTATATAGAATATATGTCTGTCTTTATTGGCCCAGTTCATGCAGAAAAGTAGGATGCTAAACCCCATTTCATTTCACTGCTCACCTGTGGTGTGTATCGGGGAAGTTTGTACATAATAATTTGAAAAATCAAACTCCAGGTAACTGGAATTAAATCTCCTAATATTCTCTCTGGTTAAGAAACAGGTTGCCTTGATTATTCTGTCGCTTATACTCGAATATTCTTTTGTATCACAGTCTGCTCCGAATACTGTTTTATCATCCAAATAGTATGAATACAGACCATATCTCTAGAAACACAAAAAGATAATCAAAATACAACTCATTGTGACAACACTGTTTTCAATCTGTTTCACAGAGAATTACTTACGAATTATCTCTGTAACGCATGACTGTCCACAGCACGTGCGTTGACCACGCGCCTCGTAGTCATTGGCTCAACGGCTCGTGCAATGTTTACTTAACACCTAACTGCTTCGGACAAAATGATGCATTTTACTCATTTTAATACCCATTTACACTAAATAGGAAATATTTTTAACTACAAATACTTCAAACGTCTTTATTTATTTTTCTTTTACCTCAAAAAATGTTTGAGAATTTAATTTGTCGGAGTAAAAAAGTTAATATGCCGTACTCATTAAGCCTCGTCGATGTCATGCTTATCAGTGATTGTAGCGGCCAAGCGAATATTCACTGCGGGATCAGTTTGCACTGTTTTATTTATTTATTTATTTATTCTCCAAGTAAAGGTTACGACATGACAACAATGAATATATGAAATAAGAACTATGTGCTACATTGTATGATCGGGATGTGAAATGAGATAGATATGGTGTCAGGAAGAGACACATATTTAGGATAACCCATAAAGCCAGACGTATATACATCCGTTGCTTTTTTTTTATAAACAATATTTTATTCTCAGAAAAGGATTGAGGAATAGGCTAGGCCTATATTACCTCTCTCCTATATAACAGAATATATACAAAAAGATTATACATGTATAACCAAATAACGATAAAATCAATCTGAATAGTAAAACAATAAAATAAACAAAAATGGCTATGTACATATATTACAATTTCAGGTTTGCCAAATACATATTTTGGACTATTGGATAAATATCCTATTTAAAATTTTATTGAATCTTCCGGAAATGTCTAGAAATCTATGAACATGTTGAAAAATCATATCCATTGCTTTTTCCAATTTGATGGAGGGATCTTTAGCAGAGAGAGGAAACCAGAGAAAGCCCACCTATAAGTTGAGACAGGGGACCCTACTCTTTGGCACATGAAGCTGGGACAGACCTTATAATAAAAAGCTCATTGGATAATGGAATAGAAAAGGCCAAATTTAGGACCTACTGGTACGCAATCTGATTAAAACACAGATCCTACTTTGTTTTATTTCTTTATAGTTCAAAATTTCGTGTTATTTGTCTTTACTACACTAGGATCTGGAAGAGTTGTTATAACCTGCGTTCTGGGTAGCGTGAGAGATTAGTCAATGAAACGGTCTGTTATGGCGAGTTATTGGTGTGTGGTGCAGGGAACTGTGGGTTTCCCAATAGACACATCAACGCTGATTGGTTAATCAAATGTATGACGTTATGGGGTCAACAGCCTCTCATATGACCCCTGACACAGCCCTCCACTACAATCGGTCAGATCTTCATGTTGTGGAAATAATCGAGAATATACATACTAAAAAAAGATAGGTTGCCAGGCAACGAAACATGCCCACAGCAGCTAAATTGTCCGGGCAGTCAACAAAGGTTGTCGCATATTTTTTTTTTGGTAATGAAACATTTGTTATACACTAAAATCTGATTAAGAGTAACAACTCATTATGTAATTATCAGAAAATTACTAGAATTGGTTTGCTTTTTATAAAGTTTTGCCCCACGCTAACAATTAATATTTAATATCATGGATTTAGCAGTTCAGTTATCAAAATTCATTGAAAATCAAAATACTTGTTTGTTTCAACACCTTAAACTCTGTGTATCAATCTGAAGTCAATCGGATGATAAGTTTGGCCTCTATAACGTCACAAGATTTTTTGAAGTTATCAAGGGAGATAACTTTGACAGTAAGTATTTGAAATCGCTGAAAAACAATAGGCCTCTATAGCGTCACAAGATTTTTTGAAGTTATCAAGGGCCATAACTCTGGCATTAATTATAGGAAATCGCTGAAAATCAATAGACTTCTTCGTTTTATGACCTTAAACACTGTGTATAAATTTAAAGTCAATCGGATATTAACTTTAGCCTCTACAGCGTCCACAAGCAATTGTGGACGCCTGACCGACGACAATAAAAACGAAATGAAATATCGATCTGTATTTGAATCAAATTTTAGCATGATAAAATATTTAAAATATTTTATTTTCACGGTTCTAAGGTCATAATGTGCAATATTACGGTCCAGGCAATGGGTCACTCACAGATAAGCAACAAAAGTTGAAATTATAATAGAATAATATAGTTATGTTAGGAAAGTCGTCATTCACTAGAGTTCTACATAGGAAGCTTTAGCAGTTGGCGGACACTGGGGTGACACAGAAAACACTAGGATTAGGCAGGCTACTCTACTCCTTGTCACGTACAAGCAAGTGTGAGATCGTTATCAGACCACTTGACTCGATGACAGATGTTATATAATTTTGAACGGCAGAGCAATTATCAAGTTACCGTGTAAATTAAGGGCAACAACTCTACAAATAATTGATTTAGGACTTAATAAAGCAAATAAATAATTAATATTTAACCCACTTGTCCATTAGATTGTGTCGCATAAACATGTATTGCACTCGGATTAAGGGCAAGAGGTATTTCTACTATCCATTCTAGCTGTGAAGTGCCATTAACAATACATACAGTTTTCTTCGGGCCTTTGAGCAAACGAAAACCTGAATCAAAATAAGACAAACAATAATCAAACAATTCTTCCAATCAAACATCTAATATCACTATGAGGGGATGTTAACTTGTCTACTAATGAGCAGTCAAATCCACAGGCGCCTGTAACGTGGAAAATATTTAAAAAACCATTAAGCTATGACAAAGTATAATGTCCAAGGTCTCGTTTACGAACAGTTTACGAAGATGGGCGTTATAGACTTTAGACATATACTTAGTCATAGTATGATGTAATTTTTGAAATATTTTCCACTTTACAGATGGTCGTGGTCAAATCGTCCACACACTAACCATGACTTTTGTTTTTGTTTATCATGTACTACACACAGACTGACAATTTCAATAATAAATGACTATGAAGAGTTTAAGAAGGGGGGAAGGGGCATATTGACATACAAATTGCATATCCCCCATCCCTTCACAATTTCGCTGTTGATGCATGACCACCAGTGTAATTTCAGAAAGGGGTTATATGCAAACTTCATCTGTCCCTAATAACTGTAATACAGTTAATTCACAATCCGTCATAGATACAGGACCGACAGTTTGTGGTCCATCATAGATACAGGACAGACAATAATAGTAACATTGTACACTGAAAATGGGCCAAACAAGGAGGATGACTGTCCCTAAAACTTATCATGAACATTAGGAAGTAACAGTGGTTCAGTGAGTAAGATGTTGGCCTGCTTAGCTGCAGATCCTGTGTTCGATACCTGAGTAGGTCGAGAAAGTTTATCAGGATTTTTCTAGCGTGGCTCTCATTTCTTTCATAGCCCATTTCATTTTGATGAATATCAATGGCTAAAACTCTGAAGCAATAAATTCTTTTGTTAAAATTTAATATCTTAAGAATATTAAAAAACCCTCTTGCCATTAATGTCAAGCTTGATATCACTAAAGGTTCCCTGTATCATTGAACACCGATATAGACCAGTATCTTCAGGTTCTACATCAAATATTAGAAATTTTATTTGACCGTTCATTTTCTTGTAACTGTACTTTTTGTTTTTTATCCCATCGGTTTTTTTTTCATCCCAAATGATAACCTGTAACATTTATAAGAAGAAAATAAATAAAGATATTATATATAGCCACAGAAAGTATGGGAATACAGCAGCAATGTCTCAATATCAGCTTACATGAAAGGAAAACTTGGATGTTAGAGAAATCTAATCTCTAGAATTCATACCCTTATGTCCGCAATGCTTCCAACCAAATTTGAAAGAAAATCTGTTAAAACCTTCAGGTTATGAATATCGATGTACTTCAAGCCAAATATGAAAAAAAATACATTACATAACTCCGGAATGTAGTGTCGCAGCATGTTGCTGAATACATAATGACCCCAATGTTTCACACCAAATATTACAAATATTACAAGATTATTGATGAATTATTCTATATCAAACTGGGACATCAGTGCGCTTTCCGATTGTCAATAGTTTAGAATGCATAATGACCCCAATGTTTCACACCAAATATTACAAATATTACAAGATTATTGATGAATTATTCTATATCAAACTGGGACATCAGTGCGCTTTCCGATTGTCAATAGTTTAGAATGGAACGGTGTCTAGTCATTCGGATCCCCTGGCAGTTGGGATTTGAAGAAGCGAAGATGGAAACGCCACTGTCAGGGCAAATTCCCTTCATAGCACACTGTATGGCAAATGTCCGTCTTCATTAGCCCAGTTTAGGAGCAGAACAGTAGGACGTTAAACCCCCATTTCCTTCTAATTGACACATAAATAATATTTACCCCATCCTTCAATATCTGTATACATGAGGTATCTGTACGTAAATTCCACACTAGTAAACCAGTGATACTGTTTGCATACTGTTTTGAAAGATGACAATCTGTCGTGGTTTCACCATCTACAAAGATAAAAAAAGAAAACATTGTCAGACACCAGCAGAAAAGGCTATCTGATTAAAATATTTCGTTTCGTTTTTTATACCTTCGATGGCCTCCACTACATGCAGATCTGGGAGAACGCTAGATCGGAGACGGTCCTACGCAAATTGTGACGTCATATGTGAATTGCGGGTTAGGGTAAGGGTTAAGCTTGATCATGGGTTAGGGTTAGGGCTAGCCCTGTTTATATCTCGGGACTTTGACCAAATCTACAGGTCCTAGCCCTTACCCTAACCCTAACCCACAATCTATATATGACGTCATATGTGCTAAAATGCGTAGGACCGTCGCCGATCTAGCGTTCTCCGAAGATCTGACCGGTTGTAGCGATATCGATAGGTCACATCTGGGATCATCCAAGCAGTTTACTACCCTATGACGTCTGACATTTGATTAACCAATCACTGAAGCTGTTTCTTGTTTGTTACCCACAGTTCCGTGCACCTCAAGCCAAAAACTTGCCGTAACAGAAAATTTATTGGCTAATCCCTCACAGATCCAAGTGTAGTAAAGTCAAAGACAAGCAAAACTAAATTTTAACTATAAAAAACGAAACGAAATAGGATCTGTGTTTTAATCAAGAGTTGCAGAAATCGATTTAAATAAAGAGCTGGTCATTTTGTGAATAAATGTGAAATAAACACAGATAATAATGGAAAATTAACTTACTAGAAAGAACAAACGCCATCAAAAGACAGATACACACGGCCCAGAAGCTGTTATGAGCTATAAATAAAAATATATTAGAAACTTAAGGTTACACTGGCAATAAAAAAAAAATAACATTGCATTGTTCATGATTTGGATGAATGAATGAATGGAGTTAATAAAGCATGACAGTACGTTACATGTACAGCAGTGGATGGGCTAGGGCAGTCTGGGTGGACTACATCACTCGAGAAACAGGGCAGTCCGGATGGATTATTTACCCACTTGCAGTATTACATCACTCGAGAATCTAGGGCATTTCTGATGGATTATTACCCTTGCTGGTTTACATCACTCGAAAGTCTAGGGCAGTTCTGATGGATTATGAACCCCTGGTGGGAGTGTAGTAGTGAAAAACAAGCTGTAGATCACACTGTCTCTTTATTCCATTTTAAACTATTTCACGAAATTCAAACTGAGCAATAACTATACAAAAGTAAAACGTTTTTTAAAATCAGATAAAACTTGTGTCCACGAGCGAAAAATGTGATGTTTTGTACAATCAGAGTCAGTTCGATATGAGCCAAAATCAAAGGGAACCGAGATCTGTTTGGTTCTAAACTTGACAGGAGTACTATTTTGACGATTTTGGTGATGTTAAATGATTTTTACAAAATATCAAACAAAGATTTGATTTTGAATGAATGTGGAGGAAATTAATGCATGATACCTGGGTTGGAGTCAAGTCGTACACACACACAGTAGTCTATACGGCGTCTACCTTAGCCCAGTCGGAGCAGAACAGTAGGACGTTAGCCCCCCCCCCAATATTTCGCCAAAAGTAATGATATCTTAGGAGTGTTCTTAGCCGGCCACACCCTCAGCTCCGCCAAAACATTCTGTAGCCCCCCCCCCCCCTCCCCCCTAATTTCAAGAGCTGGCTGCGGGCCCGTAAATCCCATTTATTTTCATTTGTCACACTTTCTGCAGCGTAGACCTTAAGTGGCTTAAGTGTGAACAGACTGACAAAAATACCAAAGCAGGACTCATATGAAAATTTAAAAAACTCACCCATTATGAATCTTTTTAAATGTTTCCACTATCCAAATGTTGATATAAAAGTCTTGGTCTCTGATTTAAATGTTGACACTTATTGAATAAATTTATTTACTCGTTCTACATGGACCAAATCAGATCATCAGTTTCAAAACATGTTATTATTATTAGCCAATCTTGAGTCTTTACATACCACCTTAAAAACATCTGATTATTATTGACCAATCCTAAATAAATTCAGAAAAATAGGGAGTAAGTGGTGTCAAATAAACACTACAATAAAATTAGTTATTTTCATAACTGTCTTTCTGTGATCGCTTCGCCTGCTCCGTCTGTTCCCACACAGCAGACGGAACAGGCGAAGCGATCCCAGAAAGACAGTTATGAAAATAACTACAATAAAATATGTCTGCTCGATTAAGCAACATTCATTTCTTTTCAGATGAATTAAGTACAATAAATAGTGGTATCATAAAAATAAACTTAACTCTAGAAAAGATAAGATCTTATTGTATCATATTAACACCTGCAGACGGCATACAATTTATAAACCGTACATGACATTAGCAACATAAAGAGAAAGAGAGAGAAATGGGAAACAAATAATAAAAGGTTCCATATTTGAATTCATAACATGGAAAATGTAAATATGTGTATCTGGGTGTATGTATATCCAATAACTCCAGCTTATGTCAGACTTAAGGAAAAAAGCGAAAAAAGCGAAAAGAGGCTGGTACAGTATCATAAATAAAGTATGCACATCTGACTATATTCCTACTTGATCAAACTGTACCAGGCCATTATCAAACAACTAGCAACTTATGCTTCTTATATATGGGGAGCTGAATTGGTGCACAGCAAAAATTTCGCAGTTGAAAAATGGGACAATATTAATCCAAACCAATTAAATATAAAAATATACAAATCCATTCTGAATCTACCACTTACGTCAACAAACCTTGCGAAA
This sequence comes from Patella depressa, assembly GCA_948474765.1. Lineage (NCBI taxonomy): Eukaryota > Metazoa > Mollusca > Gastropoda > Patellidae > Patella > Patella depressa. The sequence continues at coordinate 68,226,209 of OX419718.1, read as the reverse complement.
CTAGAAATCTCCCCACTGACGCAAGACACTTGTATACCCAAATGCTTTACTATCATAAAATGCTAAACCATGTCAGGATGAAACAAGTATTTCTTCTACTTTTAGCAGCCTATTATGAAGATAAAACTATATCCTTTAAAAATTAATAATTATCTAAGTCTGTAATGAATAGTTTAACATTGGAATTCCAAATAAATCATGTTCATTTGCTAAATAAAGAGAATATAAAGAAATTCCCCGAATCAAAATTCAACTCCTTCTACCACATATCCTCAAACTCGAGTAACAGCAAATTACGTACATATTTCATTTCAAAACCTTTTGTTACGAACACCTCAGACTATTTATATTCGGTTAAAAATAGACACCATTAGAAAACTATGACCACACTTAGACGTAGTACACATCACTTAGAAATAGAGAGGGCCGATACAAAAAATTCCCGCTTATCAGCGTCTATGCAAATTTTGCCACTATAACTGTAGAACTATGTAGAAATAATGCTCATTTACACCTAGTCTTCTCAGTTAATCTTGATATTTCTTACAATTTTCTTAAATTCTTTAACCAACCCACCAATGTATGTCATATGTATTATTAAATATATATGTCTATGTATTAGTATATACGTCTTATATGCATGCGGGGGGTTGGGATGGCCTAGTGGTCTAGAGTGCCGCGCTTCGACCTCTAGCTGGCCGGTCACCTCTGGCTTGCGGCTGTGGTTTCGAGCCCTGGTGTGAGCGTATGTGGCATGGAGATAGGGGCGCCTTCTCAACCTCGTGGGTTTCCTCCGGGCACTCCGGTTTCCTCCCACTGCTAAAGACCCCTACGCGCAAGCGAATTATTGAAATAAAATTAAACCATGTGTTGGTCCCGAAATGACCTAGTTTGTGTTGAGTGGACGTTAAACCCCATTTCTCTCTCTCTCTCTCTCTTTCTTATATGCATGCTGTATTATATTATTTTATCGTCTTAGTCAAAGTCCTCCGCGAAATATCTTAAATCATTGAACACAGTCAAAACATTCACCTAATGAACATTCTACCTCATTCAGAAACATAATTATCGTACCCCAAGTGAATTAACGGGGGGGGGGGGGGCGAGTGAGCGAGCAAGCAAGAGTGCGAGAGAGAGAGAGAGAGAGAGAGAGAGAGATGGTTGAAACCATTTTAATATTACCCTACAAACAAAAATATTGTCTAGAAATCACATTTGCACACCTTACATTTATATCACGTTCAATGGGTTGGGTGGCCGAATGGTTAGCATGTGCCCGCTGTAACATAAGGTCTGTCATTGAATCAACTGGTGTGGTTTCAATTCCTCGATTGTACGTGACAAGGAGTAGGGTCGACTGTCCAACCTCGTGGATTTTCTCCAGATCCTCCGGTTTCTACCCATCGATAAACGCCCCCACACATAAGCGAATTAGTGAAATAAAATTGAACCATGTTAATACCGAAATGACCTGGTTTGTGCCGAGTGGATGCCCCCCCCCCCCCCCGTCTCTCTCTCTCTCGATGTTGTTTTCAATTTTAACACTCGGCCAAACAACTCAACCTGACGAAGAGCGAGTCGTTTGTATCGATAGAATGGTCCCGGTCAGGTGCTCAATCGCCAAACTGAGCAGACGGTCGCGACACCAAACGACGTCATAATGATGGTTGCTAGGTAGAAGTATCAAAATTCTAAATTTGTTTGCTGTTCATGCTTAACTTGTACAGCGACAATGAAGCATACATATATTCAATATCATTTTAATCCAAAAGCTTACCATTCTATGTTTAACATAAATATATTTAAAGGGTATCTCTCAGTTTCACAGTGGTCTACTTTTTTAAAACTTTCAATATATTTCTTAAAAACTAGTTATGAATAGATTCTGAGAGAACTCCTCAGATCCCAATATTTCATAACCGTACAGTAATATCAGAAGTATAGTATGATCAAAACGTTTAAGTTGACAGTCAATTGGTAGATTGATATTTTGGATCCTTGAATATACGAAATATAGCGCTTTTTTAGATGCCAGGGGCCTATTTCACAAAATTTTTAACTAAGATAAGATCTGTATTTAGTTATTTTATTGGACAATATTAGTTCTTAGCCAATCAAAATTGAAGTATCTGCTAAAATTTGGATTTTATCTTTAGTAAAAAATTTCGTGAAACAGGGCCCTGGTTTTTAATTCTTTGTTGCGCAGATAATAGTATGAGTCACATATTTCTGAGTCATGATTTAGTAAAGAAAAAGTTGCGTGAGACTAACCGATTGGAAATTTCTTTATCCAAGGTCGAATTTTTGCTGCAATGTTTATAATATGTTCCTCATTGTTTTCGACGACAGTGTTATAATCATTTATATTCTTGAAGTAATCATAAAAAGTCTCTATGCTAATTTCAACCTTCTTATCGTCACAGTGCTTTATATTAAGGTTATTTATCATTTTCCGAAAGTCCTGCTATTGAGTCAATTGGAGTGGTTTCAAATCCCCGGTTGTACGTGGCAAGGAGTAGGGTTGCCTGTCCAACCTCGTGGGTTTTCTCCGGGTACTACGGTTTCCTTCCACTGCTAAAGACACCTACGCGCAAGCGAATTATTGAAATAAAATTAAAATCATATGTTAGTCCCGAAATGACCCTGTGGGTTTTTACTTTGCATACTTCTCAATTTGTGTCCTTTTCTGTATTTAATAATTTTTTTTTCTAATAAAACAACATATATCACCAGAGGATCTCCGATATTTCTGTGGGCTATCTTAACATTTTAAATTGTGGAATACTAATAATATCTATTGATTCGAGTTTTGTATCCGATAAACAAATTAAATCATTTTTGTTTACAAACTACTTTAGCGATTTTCAATTCAGTAACTTTATTCTATAACTACATACAAATACAAGCAAATATCATTGAATACAGCCATTGAATAACCTATAGTTGTATTCAATGGCCATTGAATAACCTATAGCTGTATTCACTCTTTTTGATTAGTTTTTGTTTGTGGTCTCTTAGTATGATGTCTTATCTGTATATTTGTTTTTGTGTAGAATTGTGTGTGGTGCAGTCCCCCTGCACTTACTATTAGTAAAACAAAAATGGCAGAAGCTATGATTAATTTTGAAGTTATTGGGGATGATTGTTTGGAAAATCTGTCTACATTAGAAGAAAATGACATCCAAAACAATAGTTTTCATTAATTTGCATATTTTGGGGAAATCACTAAAACCTTTGGGGAACTATTTTTTATTGGTGTATGTTCTATAATTGAATCACTTTTCATGAAGGTGTGATACTGTCTTAGAAATCAACAGTTTTCGTGTAGCTATAGAATAAAACAGAACTCAATCACCATTGAATTTGTACTTATTTGCTTGCATTTGCATGTAGTTATAGAATAAATACAGAACCCAATGACCATTGAATACCTCTCGGGTTATTCAATGGTTCACTCGAGTGTATCCCTGCCGCATACTTATCTATTTATACTATAAAAGAACATTTTTCCGGTATAGATTAGATTTCGCAACATAATATTTGAATGATGACATTGCATATTTTAGATGTTTAATTACGTTTTAGTTTTTTTAAATGTTTATTTATTTGTAGTTTTTTTTAAACCTTGTTTGGTTGTGTTTATATGAATATTATACATAACATAAGAAAATATTTCGTCCAAGGATTATGTTCAGATGCTTGGTTATATACTATATTATCAAATCATGGCCTATATTATAAATCTTCAGATTTTATATCAAACCTTTTTGAGAACAATATTTATTGGATTGGAGGACAAAAGGAAGTCTATAGACCCCCTCACCTTTAAGAAATACAGACATGTATTGAGAAGAGAATAACTTCGTCCTATAGCCATTTTTTTATACTGACATTAAAATACTCACCTTAAGTTATAGATACTATCGATTAATATCGAAAATCACAATCTTTCACCCTAATATCCAAACAACAGGTGAAAATATCCTCAGAACTGGTTTTACTGTTATTCTTGGTATATTCACATGTAAGGAGAGTCGTAAAACAAAATGTAAGACGGTTACATGCAGCTAAACGAATTCAATCGGCTACACAGTTTAATCAAAGCAGGTCCTCCACACCTGGTCGAGCCTTTATGATTACAGGCTTGAGCCGAGTCCGTTTCAATTGTATATAGATACATTTAATAATACATGCACATACACAATGCATTCATATAGACAGAATACTACATGTAAATCTAAGGCGTTTCAGTTCGATGAAGTTGCCACCAAATTTGATTTCGCTCTCGTATCAAAAGCTAAAAACACATATAGAGCCACTGCCTTGGCAATAAATTTTGGTGGGTTAAACAGATTAAGGAAGTTGTGTTATATTTAATGTAATGACTAATAGCTTTTATAAAGTAGATACTCCAAATCTTTCGCGCTCTAATTCAACGTTCTAATTGAATATTACTGAACATGCATCTTGACCATGATTCAGTAGTTAAATGCATTTTGAGATAAGTCTCAATAATGTTAATTCATATCACTTTTTGTATTACGTGTATATGTTTAATTTTTATTATGTACAAGTTCAAATATTTCTAGTTAGATATTAAGTTGGCGATAGGGACTGGGTATAAATAAGAGATGAAATACGAATAATTATGTTAAAAAACCCGTCAAATAATTATTACTTTTGTTTCTTAAAATCGCTCATATCTAGCACCCTATTTAGTAAAGTTTGACCACTGATCAGCAATTTTGTCAAGATCGGTCGTGTACGTCTGGTCACGCCCACACATAAGAGTCGATAATGTTCACAGAGGCATTCCTATTTCATCACTGAACGCATAACACTTTACTAATTTGAAAAGCTGGCTTGTATTGTGATACAAGAGGGAAAAAATATTAACAATATATCTGATATCATTTATATATAAAGGGTGTACCAGTCTTATTCTTTGAGAGTAAAATATTTAAAAAGTTTTTTCTTGAAAGACTTTAAGCTAGTTGTCAGTTTTAAGTAAGAGGGCAAAGAAATTCTATAGGTTTGAGACTTTATAATGTAGGCCTATTGTGGTTAAGTGTCCTTACATTAAACTTTAATGATTAAAGTGAATAATATCCAGAGAGATTTTGATGGGACATTCAAGTGTTTTGCTATACCGTCTTTTAAGGATTTCGAATTTTGTCGTAATTGTTTGGATTTATTGTTATAGTGTTGTAGGGTGCAATTTCCGGATTAAGAAAAAGACACAAGGGTTCAGGTTCTCGCATAAATCGGTTTATTAATAATAACCACAATAAAAACCCTGCTGTTGAATCTGTAATTCCTATTTAATTCAACTGTAACCTTTTTAAACACTATACTATATCAAACTAAAGCTAATTATAGAAATTGGAATATTGATGAAATACCAAAATCTCGCCAAAACTAACTAACTAGTAGATACCTGGAGAAAATCAGAAGGTGATCTTTCTCCAACAAAATCTAAAGTAAGAATGTCAAAATAGTCAGGTGACCAATGAATGTTCAGATAAGAGAGAACATGCACATGGTGAGTTGAACACTACTCACCAGTCCACCAGAAAACTATAGAGACAGAAAAGGGTGATAAAGATGTTATAGCAATACTTGGTGTGTAAGGTTAAATGTGCTCACTGTGTTAAAACATGCATAAAGGACACTGTGCAAAAAGAACACTATACAATAAAATAGCATATATTATACAAATAGATTAAAATAAATCTGCACTCTGTCACAATAGCTAGGGTGTATGAATAAGATTGATTGACAAAGCCAAATGTGTTTTTAATTTCATAATTAAATATGTAATAAATATCTAGCTTGTTTTACACCTCTCCTATGATATGTCACACCTGTTTGTATTGTATGTTTTGTCACCGACTAGGCTACAATGAATGTGTTTTAATGCAGTACGCAGGATTGAGTGAAGATAAACACTGAACCTGTTTTACAACACTCCCACCTCTACTGACATAATAGAGACTTTTGACAAGCGTAAATTCCTTGTGTGTATCGCGTATCTGTATGATTTTTGTGTGTGACGTCGTGTATTTCTCATACCTGATACGGCACACGGATACGGCAGCCCGTGTCGAACAGCTTTCATACGGAGAAGATCCGTATCCCATTGTCGTCTTTTTAGACGCTGAAATGTTGTATAATAGCGGGTTTTTTTATGAATCGTGTATATTTGGTGTGAATTTAATCCTAATAACGACAGGAATTTAATCATTATTTTTGATGGGTTTTTCTCCGAATTTTCACACTTTCCCTGTCTGTCTGCACGCTGGTAGATCTGCGCGCTAGCTTTAGGTAGATATGGGACCTTGCAAATCTGTAAATGATGTGATTGTATGAAGGGATGTTAATGATAAATTAGTGAAACCAAAAATTCCTATCGAGTCAAAGTCAAAGATTTCTTTTAATAAGATGCGACATTAATTTTTTTAATAGCTCAGTGACTGTCGAGTGACTTCACGCACTCCGAGAAATTGTAGGCAAGGCACTTGACTAGTACTGATGGTGATCTTGGTAGATAACTGCCATCATGCTGTACAGAACTGCGCTCAGCTCACAATCTCGTTCCCAGAGATTTCGAGATTGCTCAGCTCAGTGACGCATACGTACACAGCGCAAGAATCTGCCAAAACTCTAAAGCTACTCTGACGCAACGTGTGACGTATACGATGCCTCTGGATTTTCGATCTCATTTATTCGGTTACGCCGGACATTTGAAAAAAATGATACAATGATTTCACACAACAGGCTAGCTGTTAGACTCTCGATTGACAAGAGTTTCATCGCCTTCCCTTCATTATAACCAAAGTTATCGTGCCCCAAAGAATCAACAAATCAGCTTGCTTATATCTGCTTACCCTAAGCAGAAAATGCTCATCTTTAACATCAATCATGACATTGACCTAGTGAACGTCTACACCAAGATTGAACATTCTAGCTCAATTAGAAGGAGAGTTATTGTGTTCCAAATTCTCGGCCCTTCAAATTGCTACCACTTTTCATATTCACTTCAAAATGGCGACCATCAGTTGACCTAAATCAAAATTCTGCTCCGAACGTTTTTTAGGACTTCCTTCAAGGATTGAGAAAATATAACCCCCATGTCTGTAAGTACAATATCGCAAAAGTTCTATTGATTTTTCACGTTTCAAGATGGTGGCACTTTCGGTTCGATCGACAAACTCCATATTTTGTATGTGAATCGGTAATTATTTGCCTAGTATCGAAAATTTTTTTAGGTCTCTCTGACCTATATTTCGTTGATTTTTTGGAAAATTTTGATCCTTAATTTCATCAAGGGGATATAATTTAGAAAGTTTGTGTTCATATATTTGAAATCGCATCGCTAGGATCTACTTACTTACTAAATTTCATGAAAATCGTGCAACTATTAAAGAAGTCGTCAAGTTGGTCTAAACTTCCGGTTCGAAATCACATCGACGAATTTTCGAGATTCGAAAATCTGAAACTGCAGATGAAAATGTTTTTTTACAAGGTACTCAAAGAAAAAAGAATTAGTAAAAATCAATAAAAACCAAAGTTACGACTATGCATTGTTAGTTTTTTCGTTCGTAAAATTCGGTGATTTCGAATTCGTAAAACGTTTTGAAAATATATTTAAACACCTTTCGCACTCCATTTTTGAGGGGGTAGGTCAAATTTTCAGAAAGATCCTATGGTTAGATTCTGAGAAATCCGATTTGCAGAAAATACAAAAAAAAAAAAAAAAAAAAATAATAATCTTAACAGAAACAATAAGCTTTCATATGTAATATGAAAGCTTAATAAATAAATAAATTCCTCGCCCCAAGGTTTATTTTACAGAGTAAAACGTTTCATATCTTTAATATATTTGTAAACACTTTTAAAAATATCGCTGTTGACGTCTGGAGATAATTCGGCATTACCATAGAGTAGGCAAGTGATATTTCTAAAATACATTGGTAATAAATCAATGGTATTATTTTGCTGAAAGGTGTAGTTTGGACCGTAGAGTAAGAAATGTTCAGTGGTTTCCAAGTCTTCTGAAACTAACAGTAAACTCTGGCTTATAAAACATAAAATTAATTAAGAAAAGTGATACACAAGCGATGTACATATTTGGCATTGTTTATTTATGAGATTATAGTATCTGTAACTGCACTGCAAATTTCCTTTGAATAAATAATATGTTTAATGAGATCGTGCCTTTTGTCAAAACGAGCAGAGGCCATTCGTGTCCAGTCCGTAGGCCTAAATAACATATTGAATACATTAGATGTTTAATAAGTCCGTGCCTAGAAGAAGTTGTGTCGAGTTGAACACGTCAATATCATTAATGATAAAAACCAGCAGAGGTCAGAAAGTTCTATCTGTATATGTATATTTCAATATGATGTAGAGATCACTTTGTCACAGCATGTTCGATGATGTATAGTCTAAAGCAAGGCTGACACTTGCATGATTCCGTGGCAGGCATTGGCACGACACCGTCCGATTTGCGCAAACTCGTCGTGCCAATGCAGGAAGTGCGTAAACAATGCGTGAACTCGTTGTGCCAGTTCGTGTCAATGTGGACTCTGATGGGCACAACAAAATTGTGGCCAAAAGTCGTGCAAGTGTCAGCCTTGCTTTAGTCATCATTCTGGAATGTGATATTATGGAATGATACATATATAGGTCATAATTATACTTCATCATATAATAAGCATATAATTCTGGATGGACATCTATTTCGCCCCTGATTGTACAAAAAATCGCGTTTGTTTTTAGCTTAATGTTCTCTATCCATCTCTTGCAAATATATAGGCGTATCCGTCGTTGCAGCCACTGGTTTATTTAATTCGTTAATATCAATTCCATGTTACAGATATTCTTCCACACGTGGTTTAGAAGGATGTACAGTAAAAGATGGCAGGAAACCAAAGGCGTAGGCTAGTTATTAACTCTGGGCTCATCTTTCGAAGGGAAAGGATTAAACAAGAAATATGGGCGTAAGTATGAATATAAGACTGACAATCTTGAGTGTATATCAGGCCCGTAGCTAGCCCAAAACTGTTAGAGGGGCAAAGGCTTCTGGGGGCGCCGATGTACCTACACTTGACCCTCGACGGCGACTGGTACCGTGGATACGCCTCCCTTCGAAAAATGGGCTCGATTAAGGTTAGAGAGGCAGAAACAGAAATGACCTAAAAAAAATTGTTTACAGAGTCATATAGGGAAGCTCTCCCCCTCCCATTAATACGCATTATCTTGCTATTCCAGTCCCTGAATACAGTAAGTGGTCTGATATAGCTTAACTTAGGTGGCTGAGTCGAATTCCGACCAACCAGTCAATCATTTATAGTCCACGGAGACGGGAACGTCGGGAGCGAATTTTGTAATTTAAACTGTCGCAAACATGTTGGAAAATTTTGGAAAAAAAGGTAATTTCAATTTTGAGGCTGAAATTGCAATATTGGCGTATTATTATATTTTAATATGAACATTATAAAAATTTGAACGAAGGAAAACGACTTTAATTTATAAGAAAAATGAAAAGTTCGGAATCAGGTTAGAGGGTGACTTGTTTGAATTTTGAAGATTACCATGCTGTTTTGGGCGCCCAATTCATTCGTGTGCACCTAACCAATCTCACTAGCATTGTGGGCATCCTGTCATTATATTATGGGCGCCCATGATCTCGTCGTGGGCTGCCCACCAATCTCGGCATTATGGGCATCGCTCCAGGATTAGGCACCCCACAAATTATGCAGTTTTGGCCGCCCCAGTGATTAACTTGTGGGCACCCAACTATCTTACTCGGCATTATGTGCGGCCCGACAATCATGTCATTATGGGCGCCTCTCTGGGATAAGGCACCCCAAAGATTAAGGCGTTTTGGGTGCCCCATCAGCTGTGGTGTTAATCATGTGAGTCATTATGAGGCGCCTCAGCATTGGTGGTGGTGGGGGGGGCTCATATTATAAAACGACATGATTGGCGAGGCACCAAGTGACATTATTAGTTGGGCGCCCAACCTGTACATTATTTCACAGAATGAGTTAATAAAAAAACACAAAACAAATTAAATTGTAATTTTTTATTAACCATAACCTACTTTTGGCATAGTATTGGCCACAGCTGTTCATTTTAATTTATTAGATGGGCTGACGCAACTATCAAAGCCCGAAACAAACCAAATCAACAAATCAATCCAACAACAATACTCAAATTGACTCGGGTTAGCGATGTCAACAATTTATCAAATTAACTCGGGTCAGCGAGGTCAAAACTCGGGTTAGCGAGGTGAAACATGACAGTGAACTCGAGTCAGCGATGTCACTTTGTCTATCTATATTCATATGCTGATATCTATTAAGATACCCATTTAATTTAATTGTGCGCGCAATCGCCAAATGACCATGTTACTTAACATGGTCACCGCCAACTGGGGGCAGCGCACAAGAAGCTGTGACCACAAGCCAAATATAAATTGCATCCAATTTAACCGACATCATTAACATCCATTCGTTATTAATGGTGGGTTTGGAGGGTAACAATTTAACTCCAAAAAACTCAATAGCCCCTTGAATTGCATTCAGGAAAATGAAATTCCCAGTATCTGAAAGATGAACACCATCCTTATCAAACAATTCTTGGTTAATGTCAGATATATCTGGGTACCGGAGACATTTTCCCCCATATACAATTACTTGCTTAGAAGCAAAGCTATTAATCCTTTTAGAGTATGGATATTCATGTCTCGTATACTCAAATAAATCACAAAGAGTATCACGAAAAATATGTAGTGGTAGGATTCCCAAATCGTTACTTCCACAATGTACAATTATATAATCTGGGCAAAATTGGTAATTGTTTGAAATTGTCTTCAATGCTTCCAACCGAAGGTCAGAGTGACCCTCCCATGTAACCCAAAAACCAAAACGCCGTAAACAAAGACTTGGACCACCCGGCCTATATTTGGAATTATGATATGCATGTTCTACAATTGAAGAACCAATTATCAACACAATTCGATAATCAAAGCTAAATTATCAATGTGAAGCAGTAATTTCTTATTTGTAAACTGCGGGCCCCAAAGTTCAAGCGCAATGACCACAGGAATCAAGTCTAAAAAAAAAAGTAACATCAGCTAAAATAGATGACTTTTCCCAAATATCCGGCCAACCATAATACACCCATTGACCGGCAAAATAAGCCCCACAGCCTAACAAAGCACCCCCAGCACTATCTGTGTACAAATCTAATGTTTCATTGGAAAACCACTCTTTCTCTGGAAATAATGTCACACCATTAAAATTTTCTAAAAAAAAATGAAGCCACATTGACATGTCCTCCCGCAAACTTTTATTAATCCTGATATGATGGTGTTTTTCCTTAATGCCAAACAAAGAATCATACATTCAACGCAAAAATGCCCTTCCAGCCCTACACACAAAGTTAAGGGAACCGGTCAATGTCTGCAAATCACGCAATGTAACTTTCTTGCGCTCCATTATAGACTTCAGCAATGTGATCAATTTTACAATTTTTTCATTAGGAATTTTGAGACAATAATCCACACTGTCATGTTCAAGACCCAGGAATGTCAGCCGAGTAAGCGGGCGAACAGTCTTTTCACTAGCAACAGGAACACCAATTTCATTACAAAGATCAGTAAAAACAGACATCAACATGCTACAGTCAATAGAATCACTTGACCCCATAAGGATAAAATCATCCAAATAATGATCAAATGAATTGCAACCAGAGTTATATTCTATAATCCAATGTAAAAATGTTGAAAACTTTTCAAATAAATTGCAAGAAATGGCACAGCCCATAGGTAGGCACTTATCTATATAGAAACAGTTATTGAAATAATACCCTAAACAATTCAAAATCCCCTGGATTTATTCTAAGTAATCTAAATGCAAATTTTATATCCATTTTGGCCATCAATGAACCTTTACCTAATGACAATAATTTATCTATAACATTATCAACCGAAGTATAATTGACAGTACATAAATCAGGGTGAATAAAACTATTTATGCCCTTTGTTCTGGGATAAGATAAATGCATTATTAGCCTCCAGCCGCCATCAAACTTGGGAACAACACCTATGGGAGTTATGTGTAAATTAGAAATTGGCCTATGTGCAAACGGACCAGCAATGCGACCTAATTCGATTTCTTTACAAAGTTATGCAGACAGTTCAATGCAATGCTCATAAGAAGATATTAAATTTTTACTAAATTGAAAATTCCCTGGACCTGTATAATTTAACCTGAATCCATTGATTAACCCCTCTTTTAATTCATTTGCCCTGGCCCTTAAAGGGTACAATTCCAAATATCTGCATATTTTTCCTACATTTAAAGGTGACTCACCCATGGACCACACATTACTTCTTCCAACATTGGACCCAATTCCAGGAAACACCTGACCTCAACTCCTATATTGTTGCCCCCTCCCCCTTGAAACTTGCATTTTGATTATCAAAAGACCTCTTACCAAACCCCTGAATATTTCCTTGTCGAGGGCCTACATTATCGTACATGGAATTACTGTATCTATTACCACTCTGTAAAAATGGTCTTGATTGATTAACACTGTTATTCAGGGGATTGCCCCACCTGTATGAATTGCGTGGAAAACCGATTGGACGCTGTTGCACTCACCCCTCAAAAAATCTCCTACTGGTATTTTGTGTATTCTGAACATTACAAGCTACAACAGGGTGATTACCTGCACAGGACATACAATTGTGCCAGTATTGACAAGATGTCAAAACATTTTCCTGTTAACTTAATACTGAGCTTAGTTACTGATTTACCATCGGCCATGTGAATCAACCATAACTCAAAATCTACACTTGACCAAGAGGTACTTGGATCCAGACTCCTTTTTAACCGAAATTGTTCATCATATGAACTCCATCCATAGCCCCTTGACGCGGCAAGCCTAATGGTGTGCATGTATTTTAACATTTCTTGCACCCTTTCAGGATGACCACGTAAATAAATACTAATATAAACAAGGAAGGCATCAGTCCAACTGTCAATTGTCAGAACAGAATGAGTCAACTTTTCTCGGGTTACAATTTCTCCCTCATCATTTAAAACAAGAGCTGTTTTACCAGAATTGGTTTTGGTTATCAAGTGAGCTAAATCAACATACTCGCCTCTAGCAATTTTTTGGCACATAATCTGTGAAATGTTATTACCCAAAACATCATGAACACTATCTGACATAGTGGGTAAACTTTCAATATTGTGACGCATATTTTGCGAAATGCTTTGACCTAAAACCTCATGACCACTTTCGCAAATAGTGGGACTTGCAATATTAGGGACAGATGACATGAAGCCTTCCTGATTTTCACAATTAAAACTCATTTTATCACCTGTTATACCTGATCCTGGAATACGGTTTAGACAATAGTGTCTTGAAATGGTTCTCATCATATCTGACTGACAGGAAACAATGCGTAGAAATAAACAAGGTGAATTCTGGTAATTTACTTATTTCGTGTGGTGTCCCCCAGGGATCTGTTTTGGGACCCATTCTTTTCACCATGTACACACGATCACTAGGCAAGGTTATTCGCGAGAAGCATGTTGATTACCACGCCTATGCAGATGACACTCAACTTATTGATAGTTTCCATACTGATCTTCAATACCAAAAGTCTGTATGTCTGAACATGGAATCTTGTATTGATGCAGTCAAAACTTGGATGTCCTCAAACATGCTTAAGTTAAACGATTCAAAAACTGAAGCCTTGTTAGTAGCTCCAATGCAAAGACTAAAAAAGAGCCACGCAGATGTTCTTAACATCGGCCAGTCCACCATATATTTTTCTGATACTGTGAAGAATCTTGGTGTCTTCCTGGATTCTGGACTAACTATGGAGAAACACATTAGTTATTTATGCTCAATCTGCAATTTTCACTTGAGAAACATAGGTGCAATTCGTCATTTTCTGACAAATGAATCCGCAGCAATTTTAATCAGATCTTTGGTAATGTCACGATTAGATTACTGCAACAGCTTACTAACTGGTGTGTCATTGGAGCAGTTATCCAAATTACAAAAATTACAGAACAGAGCAGCCAGAATTGTGACCAGAACTAAACCGCGAGAACACATTACTCCAGTATTGAAATCGTTGCATTGGCTACAACTTCGTGAAAGGATTGATTATAAAATTATGTCGCTCACCTACCAATCAGTCCACAAAACCTCTCCAGATTACATTCAAGATCTCACAGTACAATATGTGCCGAACAGAATGCTAAGATCTTCAAAGCAATCACGTTTATATAAACCTTTCATCAATTTAAAAACATTTGGTGCGCGATCGTTTGGTTATACATCAGCTGCTTTGTGGAATGAACTACCCAAAGATATCATAAGTTCCTCATCACTAGATATATTCAAATCAAGAATAAAAACTTACTTATTTAGACGCTATATATAACTCGTAGTGAGATAACTTTTTAATGCGCTTCGAGCATACTGAGGTGTGGTTTTACAGCGCTATATAAATATTATTATTATTATTATTATTTATCCTGACATAGGCCTTGTAGGGGTTCCCACAAACTGTGATGGAATGGTACTGGGTATACTATACTGTGGATGTTGAGAGAGCCCAGCCATCACATTAACAGGCTGCTGAAAATTAAATGAACTCGCACCCTGCGAAGCCACAGGACGCCTTTTCTTTCCTGCAGAGCTACCATTACCTGTACCAGTTTTCTTTCTTTTTGGAATACCACTAGATCTAGCAGAGGAAATTAATGGTATGGAAATAGTATTGGGAACAACAATGTCACTGTCAGTGTTTACACTAGTATTATGTTGATTCTCTCGATCTGAAGCCGGTGGGCGAACCAACACTGGTATTCGCGATCTTATACATGTAGCATTGATTCTAGTAGGCGCCGTATTATTCAAATTATCTGCAGATGATATCACTTCTATTTTGTCACCATCAGGGAAACTGCTGAAATTACTAGTCGTAGCATACGGACTGGTGCTTATTCTTGTTGATTTTCGGACATCCATTTTTCAATTATTAATAATTATATCTCAAATTACATGAAAAAGAAAAAACAATGAAAAATTCGTTAGGAATAAAACTTTCGGTAAATAAATTCATTATGAAAAGAAAACAATAGCCCTAAACTAAAATATTTTCACATATGAAATTATTGCTACCATATCGATCTTTCCATCTTTATATATTAATTATGTCTCAATGTAAACGAGAAATCTCGCGCCAACTTCAACCTGCACGCAATATATGGATGCGGCCTGACAGACCACAGTAATCTGACCTTCTATCTGTATATATATGCATACACCATACCGAACTAGACAATATATAATAAAAAAAGAACTGGAATGCAATGCTTGTTGAAGCCTCGATTTTACCTGCTTTCGCTTTGGCACGTTTTTGTTCCACAATTCGTAATGTCAGGCAATCTAACCTCTGCCAATTCACTCCGATATGATTTTTCTTCAATCTAGCCGTTTTGATTTGCACAAATACTCCACAACACGATATCATCGCCATTTGAATCCAATATTTACATTATTTTCCTTCGTTGACGTTTGTCCTCAACTCCATGCGCTGACGTCATATTGAGCAAGAAGAATCCGATCACTTAAAAAATGTATTTCAAGGTTTTAAAGGTTTCATATTTAGTCGAAAGAGTGACAATATCTTCCAAACATGGTTTTCTCGTGGTGGATGTTCTATTTATATTAAATCAGAATTATGCGATAGTGTCCAAATTATTGATAAAAAAGATGGCGATACCATTTGGCTGAAACTGTGTAAAACCGACTTAAATCTAAAATCAGATATCTTTATTGCCGCGGTATACATCCCACCACAAACCTCCCCAATATGGAACAAAAGAGTGATCCGTTTGATGAATTGGAGAATGACATATTACGTTTCAAAAGCCAAGGTAAAATTATTTTAGGTGGTGATTTTAATTCCAGAACTCATAATTTAAGTGATGTTTATTTTCCTGATTCTGATAAATGTAACATAAATATGCCATATCCACATTTGCTTAATAATATACCTGATAATTAATTTTTAACAGTTAGGAACAACCAAGACCTGAAAATTAATACCTGGGGTAGAGAGCTTATTCAGATTTGTAACAATCAAACATCTGTATTCTTAGTGGCAGGTGTATTGGGGATATTCTCGGTTCATACACTTGTATAAACTACAATGGTCAGAGCACTGTGGATTACATTCTTACATGCCTCTCTCTATTTGATGATGTCCAATTATTTAAAGTGTCACCGTTAAGCTGCATGTCTGACCACTGCTTAATTGAGTGCAATATTGTTGGTACATGTACTCCATATCTTAATACATGTAAAATCCCCCAGAGCCCTAACCCGCCCTTATCCCAATCTCACCTTATCTCTGATAAAACCGATAATACTACTAGAAATAAAGTTATACTACTAGAAATAAAGTTAAAGTAAGGAAATTTATTTGGAAACCAGAATCGGATATTTCTTTTCTAAAAGAACTACAAAAAACCTCAACTAAAGCTAAGCTGAATAATTTTCTAATGACCCCTTATACAAGTAATCAAAATAGTATCCAGGAAGCGACTACAGACTTAACCAATATCCTAATAAACAACACTAGAGCCTGTGTTAGATTTGTGGTGGTTAAGAAAAAGAAAACGTAAATGGTTTGATAAAGATTGTTAGATGTTAAAAAGAGAAATGATAGAAGCTCAGCATAAATTTAATAGTAATGTAAACAACAGGCATTTCAGGGAAATTTATTTTAACAGAAAGAAATTATACAAAAATGTTACTAAATACAAACAACGTCAAGAAAAAAATGTTATTCTAAAAAAACTAGCCGAACTTGAATCTAACAATCCAAGGGAATATTGGGATCTTGTGAACTCTCTTATCCAAAATAAGCAAACAGAAGATAGTAATATTAAACTAGATGACTGGCAAAATCATTTTACAAGTCTTTTTCAAAACAACTCCCCAACCTCTGATGATGATAAAACTGAATTCTTAATTAATAACTTGCTAGATTCGAATGCAGAAAATACATCTCTAAACACCCCAGTCTCTGCCGATGAAGTGAGGACAGCCTTCTCTAGTCTTAAAAGAAACAAATCTGGTTGTTCCGATTCATAAAAAAGGAGATAAGAATGACCCTAACAATTATAGAGGGATAGCTCTAGCTAGCTGTTTTTTGTCAATCATAAATAAAAGACTTACAAACTTCCTTGAGGATAATAATGTCATAGATGATGCACAGTGCGGATTTCGTAAATATCACAGAACTGTTGATAATGTCTTTATTTTAAAAACAATGATTAATAAATGTAAGAAGGAAAAAACTAATTTATTCTTATGCTTCGTCGATTTCTCGAAAGCCTTCGATTCAGTTTGGAGAAAGGGCTTATTGCTAAAATTACTTCAGCATAATATCAATGGTAAAGTTTTCAATCTAATTAAATCTCTACATAACTATACTTCTTATACCGTGAAAACCTTGGATGGTCTGTCAAATAATATAGAATCGTCCTTGGGTGTGAAACAAGGCTGTGTCCTTAGCCCAACCCTATTCAATATATATCTTAATGACCTGCAAACTTGCTTAAATACATCTAATTTAAATTTGGAAAGCCCATGTCTTGATTCGCATGAATCATCTCATATTCTTTTTGCAGATGATCTTGTTCTGCTATCAACATCATCTGTTGGTCTTCAGAATTGTCTTGAATGTCTCAATTCTTTTTGCACTGATTGGAAACTTAATATTAATTCAGCTAAAACAAAAGTAATGCTTTTTTATAACAATAAGAAAAGTTTGAAATACAAATCCCAGGTGAAATTCTTCTTTTTTAACAATCAACTGCTCCAAACTACTGATGAATATCTATATTTGGGAGTCTATATAACAAATAATGCATCCTTGAAAAGTGCGATAAATGAATTAAGTAAAAAGGCTAGGAGGGCATGGTTTGGTATCCGTCAGAAAGTGTGCACAAATGATCACCTGCCAACTGAAGTACTTTTAAAACTGTATGAAGCAGTAGTGAAACAAATAGCTATGTATGCCTGTGATGTATGGGGGTCGCAAATAGTAAATAGCAGAAATGTGAATTTACACAGATGGAATTATGTGGAGCATAATAAAATCACAATAAAAACTTGCAAATCTATTTTACTCCAACCTAAAAAATCTTCAAATATAGGATCACTGGCTGAACTAGGTATCTTCCCAATTCAAACTGATATTTATCAACGAATGTTGTTATTTTATAAAAGATTAAATACACCTGACATAAAACGCACAAATCCTTTACTATCCGCCGCATATGTGGAAGATGTAGAAATAGGCAAATCCAATCCCAAATTATCATGGTCAGCAGCAATACACTCCCTCTTGGACCAGTTCAATTTATCTCCCCTGCAACTTTCAAAATCTTAACATTCAAACGACCATAAGGTCCCAATTCAATAATATTTATCAAACCGATTATATCTCTGGCAATTCAAAACTTAGAACTTATGGCACTGTAAAACCTACTATAGACTATCCAGCTAATTATTTGCTTCATGTGCACAATAAAAACTTCAATTCGGCTATGACCGCACTACGTTTGAGTTCCCATAAACTAGAAATAGAGAGAGGCCGGTACAAAAACGTCCCCCCTGATTTGAGACTATGTTCACTCTGTTCCCTTTTAAAAGCAGAAACCGAATTTCACTTTTTGATTGAATGTCCACACTATGAATCTCTCAGACTAAATATTCGTTCTGCTACTTTCAGTGACAAAAATGTGGCAATAACGTTTGAAAATCTATTTGACCCTCCCCCTTCAGTCTCTGTTAGTGTATGTCACTATGTATATAAAGCATTTCAACATAGAAATCAAACCCCGACCTGACAAGGCAAACTTCACATTGTATTTCCATTTTTTAACATCTATCTGGAAATAATGACTTTGATATATATTTTCACTTTGATCACGAACCTGGATTTCATCTTCACACTTATAAATGTATAATATATGTATATTGCTATTTATCTTATGTTCCTTATGTCATTCACTTTTATCACGAACCGTTATTTCATTTTATGTATATTGCTATTTATTTTATGTTACTTATGTCATATCATGTATATGAATTGTATGCGGCCCGTAATGGGTGTTATGATACAATAAAATCTTATCTTATATCTTATCATATCTTATAACGTCTTCTATTCCATATAAGGAATAGAAGTAATTACATTACAGTGGATTGAGCTGTGAGAACAGTGACAATCTTTTATATACCCCTAACCTGTAGTGCATCATTTCAAGTGAAAAAAATTTTATGAATGGAATTTGAAATGTATAGAAATATGTTATCTTTCTTCAAGTGTCACGTGGTTGTATAAATGAAACGCATTGCTACACTTGACTTATAATGACGGGCAATGTAAATATGTGTTGAGCCGTTTTATTTTTTTTTCAAAATGAATAACTCGCTATATCAATGTAACTCAATGATTTTTTAGTTCAAGATACAGTCAATTTCATCCACTTGACACTAGTATAAATTAACGTTATTGAGACTTATCTCAAATGCATTTAACTACTGAATCAAGATGCATGTTCAATAATATTCAATTAGAACGTTGAATTAGAAAGTGAAATATTTGGAGTAAAGATTACAAGTCAGTGAACCAGGCCTTAACCAAACATCCAAAATTTAGCTTTTTGTCCCCCGCCTTTCGAAGAAAGTTGAGGGACTATTATTGTCCTCCGCCTTTCGAAGAAAGTTGGGGGACTTTTAAAATGGGTTCGTCCGTCCGTCTGTCTGTCTGTCCGTCACATTTTTTGGGATACAATAACTCTCTTCCTAATTGAGCTAGAATGTTCAAACTTGGTGTATGTGTTAGGTCAATGCCTTGATGAGCATTTTCCGCTTAGGGTAAGCAGAGATAAGCAATTTGATTGGTTGATGCTTTGGGACACGATAACTTTAGTTCTAATTAAGTGAGAATGATGAAACTTGGTGTATAGTTTCATTACAGTAATACCTTGACTTAGTTCGATAATGAGCGTTTTCTGCTCAGGGTAAGCAGAGCGATACACAATTTGATTGGTTGAGACTTTGGCACACAATAACTCTCCTTCTAATTGAGTTAAAATGTTTAAACTTGGTGTATATGCTTATTAGGTCAATGTCTTGATGGAGTTCGAAGATGAGCATTTTCCGCCTAGGGTAAGCAGATATAAGCAATTTGATTGGCTGATGCTTTGGGACACGATAACTTTAGTTCTAATTAAGTGAGAGTGATGAAACTTGGTGTATAGTTTCATTACAGTCATGCCTTGACTAAGATCGATAATGAGCATTTTCTGCTCAGGGTAAGCAGAGCGATAAGCAATTTGATTTGCCGAGACTTTGGAACACAATAACTCTCCTTCTAATTGAGTTAAAATGTTCAACATTGGTGTGTATGCTTATTAGGTCAATGCCTTGATGGAGTTCGAAGATGAGCATTTTCTGCTTAGGGTAGGCAGAGATAAGCAATTTGATTGGTTGATACTTTGGGACAAGATAACCTAGGTTCATCTTGATTGATGATTTTTATGCCAATACAATGACTGCATTCTCATTCAGTAATAGATTCGACAGTAACAGTGTATAAAAACGATTGACTCGGACACGAGGGCCCTTTCAATTGGCCAGAGCATTTTCTGCTTAGGGTAGGCAGAGATAAGCAATTTGATTGGTTGATACTTTGGGACAAAATAACTTAGGTTCATCTTGATTGATGATTTTTATGCCAATACAATGACTGCATTCTCATTCAGTTTTAGCATTTTTCTTTATAAAACACTTTTGGATGACACTTCGTGTACAGTTTGATTGCTGGATACGTTTGAAAAAAATAAATGTGCGATTAATTAATATGTGTCATCTATTTATTTTGGGTGCGTTGGCGCGGGACATCAGCCTGCCGCACGGTTGGCTTGTTAAGGGTTTGTATAAAGAGTGATTAGTCATTACACTATTGAAACATACTCGGCTGACTATGAAAAGGCTCAAACAGAAGTGGAGGACATGGTTTGATTAAACTGTGTAGCCGATTGAATTCGTTTAGCTGATGTAACCGTCTTACATTTTGTTTTACGACTCTCCTTACATGTGAATATACCAAGAATAACAGTAAAAACAGTTCTGAGGATATTTTCACCTGTTGTTTGGATATTAGGGTGAAAGATTGTGATTTTCGATATTAATCGATAGTATCTATAACTTAAGGTGAGTATTTTAATGTCAGTATAAAAAAATGGCTATATGACGAAGTTATTCTCTTCTCAATACATGTCTGTATTTCTTAAAGGTGAGGGGGTCTATAGACTTTTTTTTGTTCTCTAATCAAATAAATAATGTTCTCAAAAAAAAGTTGAATATAAAATATTAACATTTATAATATAGGCCATGATTTAATATAGTATAACCTAGCATTTTAACATAATGCTTGAACGAAATATTTTTCTGGTGGTATTAGAAACAAATTTACTAAATACATAACTGAAAAAAAAGTCAGTAATATATTCTTTGGCTTGTATTAACAAAAGATTATTGAATACAGAAAAGGACACAAGTTGAGAAGTATGCAGAGAAGAAACCCAAAGGACTTTCGGAAAATGATAAATAACCTTAATAAGCACTATGACGATAAGAAGGTCGATATTAGTAAGAGATTTTTTATGATTAATTTAATGAATATAAATGATAACATTGACATCCAAAACGATGACGAACATAATATTATAAACAGCAAAAATTCTATCTTGGATAAAGAAATTTCCAAAGAGGAAATACTTTATTCTTTTAAAGGCTCAGTACCACTCTTGTAACTGAATAATATGTCCCAATCTTTATTCTGGTCAACAAATTGTATTATTTTACAATATTCCAATTAATTAATGATACAAATTTCATCTTAACACACCTAATTTAAAAAATTGGAAAATTCAACTAAATGATTTGAAAAGCCTAACTTAAACCTTTTCAAATGTGACTTTCATTGTAAAGTATCTTCGAGCCCTCTGGACAAGTAAAATAGGTTGTAATGGATAATTTACACAACAGGTAGGACACTTAAACATCTAGTACTTAGAATAAGGCTATTATTTATTTTCTGGAGCTGCCAAGGCAGCAAGGGGGTTATTGTCCCTTTAAATGTTTAAAAAATAAGGCAGCTGGAACCGATATGTTAATAAATAAATATATTAAGTCAACAATTGATATATATTTATAGCATACTTTTTAACCATATCCCTAACTTGGGATTGTACCAGCTTCTTGGTACAATCCCGAAAAGTATAGGGAATCTTTTCACTTCCATTGTAAATAATAGATTAAATAATATTGTAGACGAACACTTTATACTGAACTTAACACAGCCTGTGTTTAGAAACAACTTACTGTGTAACGGATGACTTATTTGCATTGTATGCTATTATAGGCCTATCTTATTTAAGGTCTTAGAAATAGAAAAACTAATAGATTTTAATAAAGCTTTTGATAGGTCTCTAGTATAAAATTCTATAAAAAGTGAGGTAGCGATTTTCGGATCAATAAGTCTGCGTTTCCCTACCTCTGGGTCGCGAGCACATTTGGTCCGGTCACGGACTAGTCTCAGAACTTAAAAAAAAAATCCTATCTCTTCATGTAATACATCTACAATAGAAGGCTTGAACTCGCTTTAACTCCGTACATCTTATCACGGCCTTCACGTAACACTCTTTCTGAGGAAATCACTGAACATCTTCAGTCACTGATCGATCAGTTCGAACACTACTAACCCGAGCTCAACGTCCAGTCATTTACCGTGGTCCGAGACCCATACAGTGCACCATTAGACGCCATCACGGACGATGATATCGCTCAAGAGAAGCTTGTGAGACTGCAGCAGGATTCCGGAGCTAAATCACTGTACAAGTCCTTGTCTTAGTCCAGTTACTGGTGCAAAATGCTTGAATCCTATCCTCATCTATTCAAGAATGCAATACGGCTCCTCATGTCGTACCCGTCGTCATACATATGCGAATAGTCATTTTCTACAATGGTTGTGATAAAAACAAAATTTAGGAACCGGCTTGAAAGAGAAAGTGACATGATTCTCGCGTTGAGTGTCGCATTGAAAAACTTGTCGCTCAAAACCAGGCGCAACCATCACACTGATTAAAGAAATCAATAATTTGTTAGCAAACTTTTAATAAGTAAACAATAATAAAAGTAAATGAGAATGATGTTTCATAGTAAAATGTGACTTTGTTCGTCGCGGAGTTGCGGTCTGGAATGGGGTCGCCACCCATAAAAGGTTGGGAACCTATTGCATATTGCAACTTTCTCTTTACTAAATCATGATTTCGAAATATGTGATTCATACAATTATCTGGGCGTTGTGTTCTCTAAAGGAAACAGTTTCACGCAGACGCAACAAATAATTAAAAACCAAGCATCTAAAGTGCTATATTTCGTATATTCCAGGGTCCATAATCTCAATCTACCAATTGACTGTCAACTTAAACTTTTTGATCGTACTATACTTCCGATATTACTGTACGGTTATGAAATACTGGGATTTGGGGAGTTCTCTCAGAATCTATTCATAACTAGTTTTTAAGAAATATATTGAAAGTTTAAAAAAAAGTAGACCACTGTGAAACTGAGAGATACCTTTTAAATATATTTATGTTAAACATAGACTGGTAAGCTTTTGGATTAAAATGATATTGAATATATGTGTAAAAAATTAGTCATGAATACGCAAATTTAAATGATATCCGGGTTACTTACATACAGTGACATTAGATTTACAGGGAGTGGTGATTATAAATAGACAAAACTATGATCAAAATGCATTTAGTAATCAATTCATTGATGATACCATTTAAACACCTGCCTTATTTTAAATTGAATATAGCCTCTTATAAAACATTTGTGGTTTTAATGTATTAAATATACCAACACGAAACCATGTGCAAAGTTTGTGTTTCTCGATCAAAGATATTTCTTATAAATAGTGATTGAATTTGAGTAAATTCTCAACTTGCTAATATTGTACCAAAACAATCTGTAGAAGTCTAGTTAAAGATGTTCTCCCTAGGTCACAGAAAACCCAACTCCCCGGGGTCTGAGGGCAGACCCCCATAGTCCAGGACGGACCGACTTCTCCCCAGGTCTCCCTAAGACCTGACTCTGGTCCCTGGTGTCCTCCCTTCTGGTTTTTCGCCTAACTCTAAACGAGGCATTATATACTATCCAACGATGCCTGTCAAATAGCTGAGGCACGCCATAGTTAATAGCATTAAAATGAGAACAATGAAAACGATTAATTAAGATAAACACATCTTAGCTCTAAAACAACAAGTGTTAAGCTTGGGACTTATATCAAATAGACACTTCGATGATACAAGTTTGTACGACCAATACATCTTACACAATACTATGTCAGATAAGCTCGCACCTGCAACAGATTAAAGTTTGTCACTTAATATGTCTAAATGAGTTACAATTGAAATTACAATATAAAATATGAATTAAGAATATGAATTAAAAATATGAATTAAAAATATGAATTAAAAATACAATATTACATTTTAGATCCAAAATGATATTGTATTACAATATTTGGGACCTAGAAATTGACACAAGTGGGTCGCAACGCATAAAATACTCTAATATATATAAACTGATTTACATTCAATGATTTTTGTTTTTACTCTAATTTAAAATCAGTTATGTTCGGCGAAATAAGCCAGCAGTGTCAATCAATTGCAAATTGCTAGCGTCTGGTTATTCCAGACTATATACGCCGTTTGATTTGCTGCAATGTTTCTAGCCTCGTTTCTCGAGTCTTTTGCTAGAACTCGGGCTGAAACATATTATGGATATCAGAAGCCCATCTTTTTTCCAGTAAGATCACATCATCAATGTTGATTTAAATTGACAAATAATTCGTGTTTTGATTTTGAAGACTTTGGGTGATATTGATTTAGAGACTTAGCTACTTTAATGCTTTGTGAACTTGGGGCCTGGTCTTGGAGTGATTGACTGGGTGATCAAGTGGTTTAACATGAGCGTTTTAGGTAATAAAGGATGTGAAGTAGAGTTATTTTTATCCCAAGCTGTATGTATAACACAATGACATATGTCATAGAGGCGTCCTGCCATATTAAAATACGTATTAGTGATTGTAACATAAACCTGTTGCTATCAACACTCGACTGGAGATCTTGGGAGCATTCCTTATGTCATTGTGTAACTTGTTGTTGGCATGTCTTATCTAACTTTCTTTGTCTGATAAACTATATTGAATGTTAAACCTGATATGATGCATGATACATTAGACAGGTGTCTAATGAGCTCCTTTGGCTTGAATACTTTTCTAACTCAGAACAGAAACGAATCTAGGGAGTTAGGTCCGGCCAGGACTGAGCGAAGGCCATGGGCGCCTTGGCACGAGACGAGACGAGAGCTTCTGAAGTTAGCACACTCGTGCTAAGCCAAGCTAAGCATGATTCCGTTCATATAAGTTTGTTCTACGGTCGTTTACATTACGATGTTTGTACCTATTGTAAGAAGCAGAATAAAAGTATTTTTAGAAGTATATACCAGTGTTGTCATCAAGAAGTTGTTTTAAAGAACTAATTCTGTCACATATTAATTGATGCCTAGACCAGAGCAACGCTTGAAGTCCTTTTCCACTAGAAGATCACAGGTCACAGCTCTAAAGGGGTAAGTCTTTTCAAATTCTACCATGGCCACGGTGAATAAATGACATGTATTATGATTTAACTGGGAAATCAGTAGTTTATAATCATTGATATCATGGTGTAGTTACTAAATTTAATATATTGCCTTTCAAGCTAGTAGTGGAACAGGAAAATGGATAAAACAAAATTGTATATATATTATTTGTTTTAAAATGCGTCATGTTGTTTTTAAAAGATTATGAATTATAATTGTTTGTTTTGAACACATATTTTGGCTTTTAAATTTAGTAGTAGCTAAGTATTGTCAGGCTAATAACTGCGAAGTGAAATGTTTTATGATTGTTTAATTATCTGGAATAGAGTTAAGCGTATCCTAATTGAGAGATATAACTCTTTAAACATTCACACGGTATTAACGGTTTTATCTCTTATAATTTTTTTGTTGTTGTTTTTTTGTCTATATATATTTATGCCCCGAGGTTTACGGGAGACCCGATATTTACGGGAGAGAGTTTTATTTGTAACCCCCCAAATTTTTAATGGGAAATACCCGATATTTACGGGAGAAGTTTTATTTGTGTACCTCCAAGAATATGAAATTGGGATGCCCGGATATGTAAAGTTCCTATAAGGCGGAATTGGTTTAACCCCAGGAGGGTTGTGCTCGGATTTAGAGCGAACGTATTGTCTTGTTTTGTCTTGTGTTTAAAAATTATAGAGATAAACCGTTAGTTCTTTCAAAAATATCTTATTTAAGATTGTTGAAATGTGTTCACATCATTTTGTATCTTGAGGTAAAACAATATGACATCCTAATTTCAACTGTATCCATGTAAATAATAATGTAAATATCGTTAGATCGTTATCTAAAGTCAAGTCTGTTCCACTTGCTAATTTGATTAACTATTAATTAAGTTCACTCCATGATATGTATGATACGCAGATGATAAAACTTCGGCACGGGTGGCAGTTAATACCCTTCATAGCACATGTCATAATACACCGTTCGGCCAGACGGTGTGGAAAAAGAAAAGACTGTCTGACAACTATAACTGCGACAATGAATGCTAAATGACCCTTCCCATTGATAAGAATAAAACAAAAAGAAGAAGAAGACCATTACGGGAAACGCAGAAATAAAAGAAGAAAATCGATATAATTTATCCATTGTGCGTGTGACCTTTTAAAAAATTTCTACATCGCATATGTGACCACGGAAATAGTTTATATGAAAATGCTTCCATTATAACTCTCATTTGTGTTATATATGTGATTCCATAACTCGCGAGATGAAAAAAAAGAAGAAAAGAATTTGCATCATGCGATCGAAACGAGACGATAAGATAGCTTCTGGAGTTAGCACACTCGTGCTAAGCCAAGCTAAGCATGATTCCCTTCATATAAGTTTGTTCTACGGTCGTTTACATTACGATGTTTGTACCTATTGTAAGAAGCAGAATAAAAATATTATTAGAAGTATATACCAGTGTTGTCACCAAGAAGTTGTTTTAAAGAACCAATTCTGTCACATATGTGACAACTCGTAGGGTCCTCTTCGGATGGGGGTTGGATAGCTGAATGATTAGCATTGCATCATAATCATAAAGCCCGTCATTGAGTCAACTGGCATGGTTTCGAATCCCCGGTTATACATGACAAAGACTATGGTCGCCTGTCTAATCTCGTGGGTTTTCACTGAGTCCTCTGGTTTCCTCACACTGCTAAAGAACCCCACGCATAAGGGAATTAATAAAAAAAAACATATGTTAGTCCCGAAATGACCTAGTTTGTGTTGAGTGGACGTTGAACCCCATTTCTTTCTCTCTTTTCCTTTTTGGGTCATCAAGTGCCTTCCCACTACTACAGACCCATCTTCTGGTCCTCAAGTGTTTTCCCACTATTACAGACCTGTACGCGCATTATTGAAATACATTTTTTTTTAAATGTTTAAATATACAATATAATGAGTCTTACGCCTATCAGTTCGAGTCCCAATATTTACGATGTGGGTAGATCACTGCCAAAACTGAGAAATTACTGTGCGAGAGCTTGTCCATACATGTACCTATTTATTAACTCATACTGATGAGTGATGCAACTGAAGAATAAGCTCCAAATATTTATAAATATGATCCGGTAAAAATAAGAATTTTGTCTCCCATCCAAACGACTAGACGTTGGTACTTGCCAAACCCTCCACGCTATAGTATATCACAGAGAAGGCGAAACCCTGTCCGTCTCAATATGTTCGGCCGTAATGACATTAAACCACACTCCATGATTTTGTCATACTCCTCACCATGTTTCGTTTGTTTTGACATAACCCATGTCAAACGCAGCTAGATTGACGGATGATTCTTTATATATGACTGGTTAATAGTCATGATAACAACCAACCCATTACAGCGTAACAAATCAATCAGGATAAGTTTGAGCTCGAAATAATTTAACGTAAAAGTATATACTTCCATTGTCACAAACCATGACATTCACATGAAGAACAGAGTAAATAAATTTATTCAATAAGTGTCAACATTTAAATCAGTTACCAGTAATCTGGGTTAATATTAATAATAATATATTTATTTGTATAGGGCAGACAGTTTTATTTAAAATTATAGCCTAAAGAAAATGGAAAAGAAGAAAAGATTTATATGTGGTAAGTTTTTGATATTTACAAATGAGTCATGTTTTGGTATTTGGGTCTATTCCCACTACAGGTATATAAAATATGAACTAAAATATGGTTGATTGTAGTTCCTTCCTGTATACATAAATTATTGTAGTTTCTTAAAATAAGAATAAAAATGTAACCATGAAAGTAATTTGGACACAATTGTAAAAAAAATAGATCAGGGGAAAGCATGACTGTTGCTATGGTGATTTTGAAATATTTACAGGCCATTTATATTAACAAAACAAGTAACACCTGAAGAGTCCAGGGGGAAAACGATCTAAGTCACTTTTTCAACGAACCCCAGTTAATAGCGCCATCTGGTAGAAAATCGTGTAAGCTTTCTGTGGAACAATCAATTTCAGGTACAAACGATCGGAGTCACATCGAACCAAGGCCCTTCTGAAATGATCCCGGACAAATACGTCACTCGTACCCTTTATATTTGACCTTAATTTGGCTGAAAAGTGGAAGTCAGTTGTTAAACATCATTTTGAAGTTGTTATCAAACCCACTCGTTGTTCTGTTCGGGTCAAACATTCTCATCCAAAAGTCAGTTTTGCTTTTTACGCGAAAGGACAAAAATGTGACTTAGATCGTTCTTCACCTGTTTTGATTGTGCAGGGGGGTTGGATGGCTGAATGGTTAGCGTGCTTGGTGTATCATACGGCCTGTCATTGAGTCAACTGGCGTGGTTTATAATCCCCGGTTGTGTGTGGCAAGGAGTGGGTCGCCTGTCCAACCTCGTGGGTTTTCTCCGGGTACTCCGATTTCCTTAACCTGCTAAAGACCCCTACGTGCACACGAATTATTGAAATAAAAATTAAACCATGTTAGTCCGGAAATGACCTAATTTGTGTCGAGTGGACGTTTAACCCCATTTCTCTCTCTCTCTCTCTCTCTCTCTCTCTCTTGCAGGATTACATTACTGAAGGAGAGTTCTGATGGATTATTAAACATTTGCCCAACCACCACCCCCACCCCTGCGAGAGGGTAATAATCTACCCGGACTGCTCTAGTTTCTCCAGTAATGTACATGTAACATACTGTCATGCTTTATTAACTCCACTCATTCATATTTTTATTGCCTGTGTAAGTTTATTTTTAAAATATTTTTTTATATATATATATATATTGTAGGTCATAAAATCTTTCGGGGTGTGTGTATCATTTTTTTGATGTTATTTGTTCAATCAAGTAAGTTAATTTTCAATTGTTAACTGTGTATCAAATGAATTTCACACTTATTCACTAATTGGCCAGCTCTTTATTTAAATCATACATAGTGCTTCTTTGATTTCTGTCTATAGACAGTCTTTTCTGCAACTCAGATTAAAACACAGATCATATTTCGTTTCGTTTTTTTTATTGTTCAAAATTTTGTTTACTTGTCTTTACTACACTAGGATCTGGAAAAGTTGCTATATTATCCGCGTTCTGGTTGATGTGAGGGATTATCCAATAAACGTTCTGTTACGGCGAGTTTTTGGCCTAAGGTGCACGGAACTGTGGGTAACAAACAAGAAACAGCTTCACTGATTAGTTAATCAAATGTCAGACGTCATAACGTAGTAAACTGCTTGGATGATCCCAGATGTGACCTATCGGTGCTACAACCGGTCAGATCTTCATGTAGTGGAGACCATTGAAATTATAAAAAACGAAACGAAATATAGATCTGTATTTTAATAAGTTGGCATTTTCTGCCTCAACCTCGTGGGTTTCCTCCGGGCACTCCGGTTTCCTCCCACTGCTAAAGACCCCTACGCGCAAGCGAATTATTGAAATAAAATTAAACCATTTGTTAGTCCCGAAATGACCTAGTTGTGTTGAGTGGACTTTAAACCCCATTTCTCTCTCTCTCTCTCTATGGCTTTTTCTGCTGGTGAGGGACATAGCTAGGGTGTCTGACTATTTTTTCTTTTTTATTTCTGTAGAGGGAGAAACTAAGACTGAATATCATCTCTCATCATCTGCAAACAGTGTTAATGGTTTACTGGTGTGGAAGTTTCAAACAGATAACTCACATATACAGATATGGAAGGGCGGGGTAAATATGATTTATATTTGTCAAATAAAATGAAACGAAACGGAGTTTAACGTCCTACTGTTCTACGCCCACTGGGCAAATGAAGACAGGCATACAGTGTGCTATGAGTAAAATTTTCTAGTCTTTGAATTCCAAGGGATCTTGTATATGACTAGAAATTGTTCCTTGTCAGGCTTTCTGTTCTTCAGCATTGACACGTAGGGATCACGCAGTTTGATATAAAGTTGGGGGTTGGATGGCCGAATGGTTAGCGTGTGCGCATTGTATCATAAGGTCTGTCATTGAGTCAACTAGCGTGGTTTCTATTCCCTGGTTGTATGTGACAAGGAGTACGATTACGTGTCCAACCTCGTAGGTTTTCACCGGGTCCTCTGGTTTCCTCCCACTGCTAAAGATCCCTAGGAAAAAGGGAATTACTGAAATAAAATTAAAACCATATGTTAGTCCCGAAATGAGTGGACGTTAAACCCATTCTCTCCGTGTGATTAAAGTTACATTATGGGAGATTTTTATAAGGAGTTAGCCATTCTTGCTATAGATTATGGAACAAGAATATATTGAAGATTTCAGTCAAATTACATTATTCTGAACAAAGTTATTACCACTATGATTTTTCACTAGAAATGGTAGGTAACTGAATCGACACCCTTTTCCGATTATGGCGATCGTTGATTGACCGGTGTTAACTCCACCTACATAGTCTTGATTATCAAGTAATGTTTACAATGACTGTGGTATCGTAAGCGTATTCGGTTTGAGACGGCACTGCAATTCAATTCGTATTACATTTATTATTTACTACAAATTAGAATTAAGACTTTTAATATATAGATAAGAAGGGAAAGTCTGCGACATGATTTTGAAGTTTGAAAGGAATGGACCAAATCAACGAGGCAGTATTGTAAATAAATTATAATAAATAGCCAACTTCTTGCGTTGCCTGCGTGTACTCGTTTGTACTTCAGGCAGGCCTAAGTGACTCCCTAAGGAGACGAATAGAAAACAGTGATCCGATGGGGTTGCAATTTAATTGGGGTAATGTTAGCTGCGATGTTTATCAATTTCCATAATTTTACTGAAACGCAAGTGACAGAAGCGCGTATATTAACGACAGTGTGTATTACAGGGAAGGCAGCGTGATGAGCTGCTAATTTCTGGAAGCATGATGACGTCAACGTCACGAAGAATCTTCGCCCAAGACGCCATTGTGATTAGGTCAAACAACGAAATCCTGTTTAAATCCGATCCCAATCCAAGCCATCCGTGGGTCTAAAGGGTTGATTTTTGGCTTGTTGTTTAAATAAAGATCTAATTTATAATTTCTATGACATCTGAGGCCCAAAGGAAGACCGACAAAAGTCAGTTTTTGCTCTCCAATAATGTATGTTTAAGTCATTTACTAATAAAAATAACATCGTGTCCAAGTTAACGTAACACTAACGAAAATATGGGGTGTATAATAGTTTGTATATCTAGGTCGGATCGGATGTATATGCAATGGCCCGAGAAATCCCCCCTGGCCATTCCTGGATTGGCTTCTGATACTTGGAGCTTTTGGATGAGTGTGTCTATTCTTCCCTTTCAATCAAATCTACTAGCAGCAAGTTCAGCAACATGACACCCGCCGTCTAGTCTGGGGTTTTCTCTAAAACTTTGGACAGTGATTTAAGAAAAATGGTGCAAGTATTGTACGTCTCCAAACAGTATTGTTTACATTTTATGCATTTTGATAAGCCTCGTTTGTCACACAATTAGTTTGTCTGTAATAATATTCTGCTGCACTGGTTAATTGGGCATAACAAAATCACAAGTCATGACGTAATGTTATGTGAACATTTGGTCCAATATGGAGCTTTGTTTATAGCGCAATGATATTGTTACGCAGTTAGCTATTGGTTGTTAATCGGATTATTGACCAGTTATTCGCTTTCTTTAAAGCAGTGTGACGTTGGTATAGATATAATCAAACAAAGCACTGCGGGGAGTATGGGATCCTAGATCCTTATGATATTTGCTCAACATCCCAAGTTTCCTTTCAAATATGCTACATTTGAGAACTTGCTGCTGTCTGGGCGTATTTCCACACTTTGCGTGGCTATCTTTATTTATTTTCTACTTATAAATGTTACAGACTAAAATTTGGGATGAAGATAATCCGGATAGGATGAAAAACGCTAAATACATTTTCACGAAAAAAAGCTATGGGATAGAATTTTACATCTTAAAAATGAAACAAGAAGATAGTGGTGTATATTCATGTCTTAAGAGAAAGAGAAGTGGAACCCCTTACCTTCCAGTGAGTGATATCCAACTTGACGTTAATGGTAAGAGGGTTTTTTTTAACGCTCTGGGATTTTAAAGTTTAATACAAGAATGTATTGCTTAAGAGTTTTACTCATGTTTATCAAACTGAAATGAGGTTTAAAAGTTTAACGATTAGGCCTACTGTGCTGCTCCGACTGGACTATGAGGTATATTTTATGCGTGCGAACAGCAGCGGTGTGTCCTGCTCGTATATCGAATTTCAACTGCCACGGGATCTTTTATGTGCAATCTAGCGTGCACATGGGACATGTTTAGTGTGTGGATGATTTGACCACGACCATCTGTAAAGTGGAAAATATTTCAAAAATTACATCATACTATGACTAAGTATATTTCTAAAGTCTATAACGTCCATCTTCGTAAACTGTTCGTAAACTAGACCTTGGACATTATACTTTGTCATAGCTTAATGGTTTTTTAAATATTTTCCACGTTACAGGCGCCTGTGGATTTGACTGCTCATTAGTAGACAAGTTAACATCCCCTCATATTGATATTAGATGTTTGATTGGAAGAATTGTTTGATTATCGTTTGTCTTAATTTGATTCAGGTTTTCGTTTGCTCAAAGGCCCGAAGAAAACTGTATGTATTGTTAATGGCACTTCACAGCTAGAATGGATAGTAGAAATACCTCTTGCCCTTAATCCGAGTGCAATACATGTTTATGCGACACAATCTAATGGACAAGTGGGTTAAATATTAATTATTTATTTGCTTTATTAAGTCCTAAATCAAATATTTGTAGAGTTGTTGCCCTTAATTTACACGGTAACTTGATAATTGCTATGCCGTTCAAAATTATATAACATCTGTCATCGAGTCAAGTGGCCTGATAACGATCTCACACTTGCTTGTACGTGACAAGGAGTAGAGTAGCCTGCCTAATCCTAGTTTTATCTGTGTCACCCCAGTGTCCGCCAACTGCTAAAGCTTCCTATGTAGAACTCTTGTGAATGACGACTTTCCTAACATAACTATATTATTCTATTATAATTTCAACATTTGTTGCTTATCTGTGAGTAACCCATTGCCTGGACCGTAATATTGCACATTATGACCTTAGAACCGTGAAAATAAAATATTTTAAATATTTTATCATGCTAAAATTTGATTCAAATACAGATCGATATTTCATTTCGTTTTTATTGTCGTCGGTCAGGCGTCCACAATTGCTTGTGGACGCTGTAGAGGCTAAAGTTAATATCCGATTGACTTTAAATTTATACACAGTGTTTAAGGTCATAAAACGAAGAAGTCTATTGATTTTCAGCGATTTCCTATAATTAATGCCAGAGTTATGGCCCTTGATCACTCCAAAAAATCCTGTGGACGCTCTAGAGGCCAAAGCTAATATCCGATTGACTTTAAATTTACACACAGTGTTTAAGGTCATGAGACAATTTTCAGCGATTTCAAATAATTACTGTCAGAGTTATGGCCCTTGATAACTTCAAAAAATCTTGTGACGCTATAGAGGCCTATTGTTTTTCAGCGATTTCAAATACTTACTGTCAAAGTTATCTCCCTTGATAACTTCAAAAAATCTTGTGACGTTATAGAGGCCAAACTTATCATCCGATTGACTTCAGATTGATACACAGAGTTTAAGGTGTTGAAACAAACAAGTATTTTGATTTTCAATGAATTTTGATAACTGAACTGCTAAATCCATGATATTAAATGTTTTGTATACTAATTGTTAGCGTGGGGCAAAACTTTATAAAAAGCAAACCAATTCTAGTAATTTTCTGATAATTACATAATGAGTTGTTACTCTTAATCAGATTTTAGTGTATAACAAATGTTTCATTACCAAAAAAAAATATGCGACAACCTTTGTTGACTGCCCGGACAATTTAGCTGCTGTGGGCATGTTTCGTTGCCTGGCAACCTATCTTTTTTTTAGTATGTATATTCTCGATTATTTCCACAACATGAAGATCTGACCGATTGTAGTGGAGGGCTGTGTCAGGGGTCATATGAGAGGCTGTTGACCCAATAACGTCATACATTTGATAAACCAATCAGCGTTGATGTGTCTATTGGGAAACCCACAGTTCCCTGCACCACACACCAATAACTCGCCATAACAGACCGTTTCATTGACTAATCTCTCACGCTACCCAGAACGCAGGTTATAACAACTCTTCCAGATCCTAGTGTAGTAAAGACAAATAACACGAAATTTTGAACTATAAAGAAATGAAACAAAGTAGGATCTGTGTTTTAATCAGATTGCGTACCAGTAGGTCCTAAATTTGGCCTTTTCTAGTCGATTATCCAATGAGCTTTTTATTATAAGGTCTGTCCCAGCTTCATGTGACAAAGAGTAGGGTCCCATGTCCCAACTTATAGGTGGCTTTTCTCTGGTTTCCTCAGTCTGCTAAAGACCCCTCCATCAAATTGGAAAAAAGCAATGGATATGATTTTTCAACATGTTCATAGATTTCTAGACATCTCCGGAAGATTCAATTAAAAATTTCAATTAGAATATTTATCCAATAGTCCAAAATATGTATTTGGCAAACCTGAAATTGTAATATATATACATAGCCATTTTTTGTTTATTTTATTGTTATACTATTCAGATTGATTTTATCGTTATTTGGTTATACATGTATAATCTTTTTGTATATATTCTGTTATATAGCTAGCCTATTCCTCAATCCTTTTCTGAGAATAAAATATTGTTTATAAAAAAAAAGCAACGGATGTATATACGTCTGGCTTTATGGGTTATCCTAAATATGTGCCTCTTCATGACACCATATCTATCTCATTTCACATCCCGATCATACAATGTAGCACATAGTTCTTATTTCATATATTTATTGTTGTCATGTCGTAACCTTTACTT
Source organism: Patella depressa (assembly GCA_948474765.1). Taxonomy (NCBI): domain Eukaryota; kingdom Metazoa; phylum Mollusca; class Gastropoda; family Patellidae; genus Patella; species Patella depressa. The sequence continues at coordinate 68,190,497 of OX419718.1, read as the reverse complement.
GGAGAATAAATAAATAAATAAATAAAACAGTGTTGTCACAATGAGTTGTATTTTGATTATCTTTTTGTGTTTCTAGAGACATGGTCTTTATTCATATAATTTGGATGATAAAACAGTAAAAACAGTATTCGGAGCAGACTGTGATACAAAAGAACATTTGAGAAGAAACGACAGAATAAGAGACATCAAAATATCCTGTTCCTTAACCAGAAAGTATATTAGGGGATATCATTCCATTTACGTGGAGATGGACTTGCCCGATTATTATTTACAAACTTCCCCGATACACACCACAGGTGAGCAGTGAAATGAAATGGGGTTTAGCATCCTACTTTTCTGCATGAACTGGGCCAATAAAGACATATATTCTATATACCGCTACCTAAAAGATCCCTTGACAGTTGGAATTCGATATAAGAGTAGGCCGTAGCGCCGCTACCCGGGCAAAATTTCCCTCATAGCACACTGTATGGTGTATGCCTGCCTTCATTAACCCAGTTTAGGAGTAGAACAGTAGAACGTTAAACCTCCATTTCATTTCTTTTTCATGTTCATTTTCATTTCGTTTCATTGGCAATGAACTCTGTATAGTATGAATGGCGTACAAAACAAACAAGGTTATGTATAAATAATGGTTTGCATGTAGACAAACTCTTCAATGAAACACTGCTACCCAGGCAATACCCCCCTCCACCCCCAATTGAACACTGCAAGGTGCATCTCCATCTGTCAGGTCAGTGCATTACCCAAGCTTTTGTAATGTTAGTCAGGGGACATAACTCTGTAACTATAATACTTTTGCAAACTCAAACTCAATCTGAAAAGATCTGTTCTCTATCGATTGTCAACAAATTTTTAGGAATAGAAAATATTACGATAGAAATCATCCCTATCAATTTTAAGGGTTTTCGTTTTTCGCAAAACTAGTTCCAGAATCCGAGCTTCATATCTCGTGAATGATTGCAATCTCGTTCCCAGGGGCAGCCGCGGAGCCGAAGGCCTCTGCACATTAGACTGTCCATTTTTTCCAATTTTTTTCAAACCTAAGCCCCGCCCATTCTGAGCTCTGATTGGTCAATCTTTTTGGGTCGATTTCTTGAAAACTAGAGGTCGAATCGTCATTTCGTTTGTTGTAAAATGATCCTCGAGTCAAAGTCAACTCACTGACATAACAAATTGGATCCTAAACTAACAAATTCAAGTTTTTGTAAAGATCTATTTTTCTACACGTGGGTATATTTTTTAGTGATTCGGTCATCCAGGCACGTAAAATCAGGGGCGTAAGACGCAAATAAACGATAAATTTCGCGTGTAGGAATTACATGTCATTTTCTGGGAAAATGGCTACCCCGATTCACCAGAGAAATTTCTTCAAAAATTTTTCTGGTTTCGAGATTGGAATGATTGTTGTTGACAAATCTCCAATAGCAGAGAATATATCGTGGGGGAGTCTAGTTTTGATGAATCTTAATTTCTTAAAATTATATGATGATAAGACGGAGGTCATCTTGATCAGCAGAAAATCTCTTTCTCAAGCCATTAAAATCAGTGATTCAACAATAACATCCTCTCAATCAGTTAAAAAAACTTGGAGTTTACTTTGATCATGATCGTAAAATGAAAAGTCACATCTCTACTAATTGCAAGTCTTTAAATTTTCATCTTTACAATATTGGTAAACTTCGACCATTTATAACGTCAGATATCGCTAAAATGTTAACTAACGCTTTTGTTCTCTCCAAACTAGATTACTGCAATTCACTTCTATACCAATTACCAGCATCAGATATAAATAGACTCCAGAAAATTCAGAACAAAGCAGCACGTATCGTCTCTCTAACTAAACAATCTGAACACATTTCTCCAGTGCTTCAAAACCCCCATTGGCTAACAGTTTATCAACAAATTCATTTTAAGATTTCCCTTTTTAACTTTTAATTTTTTAAATAATAGCTGTTCTTCACAATATCTGAACGAACTGTTAATCCCGTATAAACCATCTAGGAACCTGCGATCTGCTGAAAAAAACTTACTTCATGTTCCTACAGTAAAAACTAAAATGGGTGAACGTGCTTTTGTTTACGCCTCTGCTAACGTGTGGAATGCATTACCTAGTAATGTAAAAAAAAACTCTGCTAATGTTGCCGTTTTTAAAACAAATCTTAAAACCTAACTTTTTATACGTGCTATGAACATGTTGACATTTTAATGTGTTAGAACTATTTGTTTTACTTTGTATCTATTTTAATTGTGAAGAGCGCCGTGGAGCAGCTATTAGCTGGACCATTCAGCGCTATACAAATTGATTATTATTATTATTACTATTATTATTTGATCTTCATTTGATTTGGGCAACTGATATTCCTACTTTCTCACCATAATAGTTAAGAAGTAGATAATGTAAAGGGAATTTACCGAAAATTTCAATCAATTTGATCCACTCTGAACCAGGATTTTAGTGATTATATACTTAATTTTCATTAATAGGTGAATGTTTGGTAGGGAACGTTAAGAGAACAGTTGATATAGGTAAGTTTTAAATATTACTCTTAATAATTTCTTTCCAGTTGTAGCCCCATCCTCATTAGTAATTCCATTCTACTTCACTAATCCCTTCACTAGAAAGGGAATTGTTAAATGAAAGTAAATCACCTTAAAGCAACAAAGTTTATCATAATCCAAGCCGTAAACAATGAAGCCAAGACTGGGTTTTAAACTGTTTTTTGATTGGTTCGTTACATGAATCTACATGGCCAATGAAATCATCAATGGGAATTTGAATTCGTGACAACGCTGTGACCCAGGAGTGTAATAGAAGAGAATGATATCACTATATCCTGAGAATGCTGTAGCCCATCCACGACAGTACTGACTATCATTTTTTCTGGCTAAACATTTATATGGATATTTCAGAAAGTCACATAAATTTGAAATATCTATCATATGAGGGATTCTTAATTTTTTCAAATTAAATATTGTAAAAGTTAAATCTCTGAAAGGAATATATCACATTCAATTCCGTGGAGTGTTTACAATGATATGATACTACATCCACCATAGACGATAATATCAGGTCTTTTAAAATATAGTACATTAGACTAGGTTATCTAGTACCCAAACAGTAATATTAGGGTTTTACAATTTAGTATATCAGGGAGTTTGGTTTTACATAGGCTAAGTCCGTTCCCCAATCCAATTCAGACATCAAGAATAAAAATATTGTTTATAAAAAAATCTAATACCCAAACAATGACTTGATGTCGAGACAAAGAGTCAGTGTTAGGATGTTGGGGTTGTTACTTTTTAGGGTTTTTTTTTTTCGTTGCCTGGCAATGTCTTGTTTATATTTTATAGGGAATAAAACTGTTGGAACTAACTTATCCGAGAATAAAAAAGCTGATAATGGTGCAACAACAGCAGGTGCCACACTGGGCCCAATAGTTGGTATTGCTTTCTTTGTTGTGATTTTTATATGCCCACATTGAAATGTGATCGTGTATTGTAGTCACCCCCATCCGTCCAGTGATCCGTCCGACCATGCTAAAGTTTACTATACGAAACATTTAATATCCTGGATTTAGCTGTTCAGTTATCAAAATTCATTGAAAATCATAAACTCTGTATATCAATCTGAAGTCAAGTTTGGCCTCTAGAGCGTCACAAGATTTTTCAAAGTAATCAAGGGAGATAACTCTGGCAGTAATTATTGGAAATCGCTGAAAATCATTGGACTTCTTTCTCCCATTAACTTAAACACTGTGTATAAATTTAATGTCAATCTCATATTAACTTCACTTGAAATTTAATAGAAAATGTGTATTTTTAATAGAGCATTTTAGTTTATTGTAAATCCTTGTCTTAAACTGTTGTTTCATCTGTGGTTCCTGAAGATTCTGTTCTTGGCCTGATTTATTTACCCTATATAAGTCACCATATTGATATTGTCTTTCATTTGTATGATACTCAATTATATATTTCTTTTACACCTAATTGTCCATTCTCTTGCAATTTATCTAAATGCAAACTTGAGAACACAGTGAATTAGAAAATAAATGTCAAATGTTATTATGCTCATGGAATCAATTATGTAAATAATAACCCACCTTTTGTAATTGGTAACTGTGATACATTTTCGCCTTATTTTGCAATGTTTGGTAGTTTTATCGTTACGGGAGCTCTAGTAACGGTGTTACTTAAAGTGGTTCCTACAATACACAGGTCTATGAATGAAGGGTAGTATTAAATGTAAATCCATCAATGGAGGATGGGTATGCCAGAGGTTCTAGGAATCTATTAATTCTTTAAAAAGATATTGACATTTATTTCTATATTTTGTCGGAGATATTTCCATCGCCAGTTTAGCATTTGTTATTAAGAAGCTTTCATATTCATATTTATTTGCATTTGGTGTTTCATTTCGTAATTTAGTGATGTATATAATCTTAAGTAAATAATTGCATGAGTAATAAAGATCCATTCAGTGTTATTCACAGTAAAAAAGTCACAAATTTGCTTAGGTAAAAAAAACACAGGAAAAAAAGTCACAGGTTTTTATTACATTTTACATCTCAAATTCAATAACAATGTAAACAATAACATACATATTTAACCGTTCATTACACAGTTGTAACCAGAATGTTTCAGTCTTTAGAAATCAGCTTATTTTGATATCATAGCACCATTTGAGGTAATTGCACATATGGCATATCAGCACATCTGACATTTTAATACATTATAGCACATTTGACATATCAGTACATCAGACATTTTAGCACATTCTAGCTCATTCAACATTCTAGCACACCAATACTCTTTGTTACTTCTAATGTTCCATCCAACTCAAACTCAAAAGACAAATAACTTAAAAGATCAAAGATATACTCACTCTACAATACAATATATATAAGTTGTGACGTTTTTACCTGTGACTTTTTTTCCTAGATTCGTTCTTCTGAGGTTTTTCATCTTGATGCAAGGTTATTTTTACAATGTGTAAAGATTATTCTTTTCATGTGACACCATTCTCATGTGTTTTTTGCATACCAAGCAATTTTCGCTGGTGGATTTTTATTCGACCTACGTTTAACAGCAGGACCAGTTGATATACTTTTCAATGAAATCTGCATGTACAGGACTTTTTTGTTGCGTTGAACCAAATAGATATTATTCACACGAGTAGTTCTACAGCCTTACCCCTTTGATATTATAAAAAAAGATTGTGATTAGCAATAATTAGAATCAAATAATACATAGATTAATTACCTAAAAGGGTTAATGTGTATAGCTTACCTGAACTCATGTGTATTGCTTACCTGAACTTATGTGTATTGCTTACCTGAACTCATGTGTATTGCTTACCTGAACTCATGTGTATTGCTTACCTGAACTCATGTGTATTGCTTACCTGAACTCATGTGTATTGCTTACCTGAACCCATGTGTATTGCTTACCCGAACTCATGTGTATTGCTTACCTGAACTTGATTACATTGTATTGTAATTCTTTATTGTTTAATTTGCCTTCTCGTCAGCTAAATAGACTACAAAAAATTCAAGACAAATCATAACTAGAACTAAACTTTGTGAACATATCACCCATATTTTACATCAACTGCATTGACTAACAATTACTAGCAGAATTGAATTTAAAATACTCTCTCTAACATATTCTATCATTAATATTGAAGACTCACCTGACTACCTCAAACAGCTAGTCACTCCATATATTCCTACAAGAACACTTAGGTCACAAAACAAAAACTTGCCAATGCCTTATCATACAAAATCCTTATTTGGTGAAAGATCTTTTAGTTTTGCTGTTTTTAAACCTCCCTTGTCTGATTTTAAGAAAAAGTTAAAGACCCACCTTTTTAAAAGTCATTTTAATTGTTTATTTTTTTATTATAACATACAATATTTTATTCTAATTGTGCAATGTAGATGTGTGTTTCTTTTTTTTCTTTTTTAAACCTTATTCTTGAGATGTTTTATATTTTGTATCTTTACCATAATGTAATAGTGCTATAGAGAAATAAATATATTGGATTATAGGCGCGCTTTTGATTAATATATTTGTACATTTACACCTCATTCTATATCTTATTATAATTTATTATCATTGTACATTTCAGGGTATTATCAGATTTTCTATTTTATTCTAAGTGTACATTTCAGAGTATTATCAGATTTTCTATTTTATTATAATTGTACATTTGAAATATAAGTGTTGGTGTTCTCTGCATTATGTCCTCCTCCATTAACAAGTATATTAAACATGTTTTAAACAAAGAAAGTCATGTTATATGTCTGGTACGGAGAAAGTCATGTTATGTGTCTGGTACAGAGAAAGTCATGGCATGAGTCTGTGACGGAGAAAGTCATAGTATGAGTCTGTGACAGAGAAAGTAATGTACAGGTATGTACATCAAATGGAATAATCCACATTATTTACAATTTGTTATACGCACCTATTATTAAAGTCAACAAATCCTAAATTATATCTCAGTTCCTGTCATTCATTAGACAAGTATTCCTATATTTCTGAAAAATAAATAATGTAAAGGTGTATTTTTCAATTCATTTTCTAAATCCAACACATACAAAAATTCTATAAACAAACATCAATATACATGTACATGTGTAAAGCATTCAGCATTATTTGCAAACTTCCAATGGGAGGTGATATCAGATGTTCTAGTTAATTAGATGCTGACAGAAATGAATCACATCCATTCACAGATGTACAATGTACACTCTTCTAGAAGGGTTAGTATGTTGCACCCTGCCCATGCACAACACTCATCATGTTGCAAAAGTGTAACGTCCACTCGACACAAACTAGGTCATTTTGGGACCAACATATGGTTTCAACTTTTATTTCAATAATTCGATGTGCGTAGGCGTCTTTAGCAGTGGAAGGAAACCGGAGTGCCCGGAGGAAACCCACGACGTTGAGAAGGCGACCCTATCTCCATGCCACATATGCTCTCACCAGGGATCGAAACCACAGCCGCAAGCCAGAGGTGATCGGCCAGCTAGAGGTCGAAGCGCGGCACTCTAGACCACTAGGCCATCCCAACCCCCCTTTACTGTCAAGATAGGAAATTGTTTTTATTGGCATAATGGTTGCTTTAGGCATGCTAGATTTTAAAAAAAGACAGCCACCATGGTAGATACATTTGCCATCAGTTTGGAGGATTTTAAATCCACACATTTTCACATAGTTTATTTGAATAGGAATGTTTGTTTTGGAGGGGTTTTTTTTTGTTCATATTCTTATCTGGAGACCAAATGTACAATAAATACTATCATTGTAGCCTGGAATAACCAGACGCTAGAGATTGCCATTTAATTGAGACATCTGGCATATTTCGCAAAACAGAATTGATTTGAAATTTTAGTAAATCAGTTTATATACATTCATATTACATTATTATATATGGTGTTACCCATTTGTGTCAATTTCTAAGTCTCAAATATTTATCTCCTGTAATTAAGGCAACACGCCCGCCATAATCTGCATAGATTATCTTGTCGAATTCTGTAAAAAAAGAATAAAAATGTACCAGTGGTTATATCGATGAAGAGTTTATATGAAACAAATCTTAAATAAATGACACATAATTATATAAGAATTTTAAACATGAAAACCCCTACAAACCATGTCTTAAAAGTATACCTAAGCCACAGAAAATAATTTAGGCCTTATTAGTAATAATATAGGCTAAAACATGATAATTTTAACATACACAAAACCCACAAGAAGAAATTGAAATTATCCAACAATTAATTTTCAAGTTGACAATATGAATAAACCTAATGCAAAGGTTTAATTTCAAAAGCTCAGTAAAATGATTAGTCAAATAAACTGAAGATTGTCATTTGTCGTCTTTGGCACGTGCTACCTATGGCGTTCCGTAGTCCCAAACTAAATACAGGACAAGCCATTAAAAACTATTATATTCTCAAATGGATATCACCACAATATAAGTTGCAATGCAAGAATGCAGTGTGTACTTACCAATATGAAAATAAAATTTATTCAACGAATTTGAAGTCACTTGACGAAACCACATGTACAAATTTTTTTGACAGTTCATTCCACCCTTCGAAAAAAACCCACATCTCCAGAGATCGGCTATCCGATTACAAGTGACATCCATGCAACATGATGCTACAGTACCTTTCAATTTTTCTCCTTACAAATCATTTCTCTCAAAATATTCACAAAATAAGGTTTTTGCCAAATTTCGTAATTGTTGACATTTGGGGGCCAAATGACATCTTCTGGAAGTGCTGCAGCGAATGGCAATAGTCCGATGCAGCCAATGTGAATTCCCTAAGTTACACTTCATCAACAAATTGTAATAGACGCAACATACTCTTACTGATATGTGCCAAACATTATAACACATAATATGACACATACTAAAGCGAATTATAAAATTAAGACAGAAACTCACTGAACGCGGAGTAATGTCTGTATAAGGTGAAGGTCATTTGCACTGTTTTCGGAACATAGGTATGTAAATAATTGATCCCCCACGATTTGTATTCGGTCAGGAGGTTTGATCGGTATCCAGACAACTCATCCCAAGACAACTCATCCCAATATATAAGACAACTCATCCCAAGCTAGAAGACAACTTATCCCAAGTCAAAAGACAACTCATCCCACTATAAAAGCCAACTCATCCCAACTTTAAAACATGGATAGCGAGAGAATCAGGTTATAATTATAAGACAACTCATCCCAACAAATATAAGTGATATTTGTTTCAATACAGTTGCTATCTTTGAAGACCACTCAGCCCAAATCCAATCAGATTGGTGAAGCACTTCAAAGACAAATATTATAACGTTTATTAAAAGTGTCAAAGATTTTTCGTGCTTCAGTGATATGTCAACGGAGGGTCTCTGGACAAGAAGGTGGAGACGAAATAACAAAATGGCTAAAGCACATGCGAGTATGTACCTAACGTAATGAAATACGTATTACATTAATAGAGAGGGGTTAGTTGAAAAAGCGAGTCTTGACGGTTGTTGTACACACCATCATTCATGGGACAATAGTTGAGCGTAATAAGTAACGTCAGAAAGTTAAAATAAATGTTGTAGGTGTAACCGCGTTTGTTGGACATTTTGCGATATTTTCACCATAAATTTAGGCCTCAGTGATCCTAGAATGAGTTTAAAGGGCCAGTGGTAGTAAAAAAATGGTCTGTGAGTAATGTTTTTTATTTTAGACTTTGTATCCAAGGGCCCTTGTTTTGGTTTTTGAAATAATTTTTTCATCATTTCAGGTGTTGTGACAAAATGGTGTCACTTTACCTTGCCCTTAATAACAGACCCTGAGCGCATAAGTTCCAGGAGAGAGTTGTATCAAGTGCCCCGTCAAATTTGGTCGGAGGTTTTGAAAAAAGTTGAAACAACGTAGGGTAATACAACAACAGTAGTATACAACAAGACTATTGTTCACTTTATTAGTTATGTGGGGGTTTTGCATGTAAGAAGCATTGGAATAAACTCTGGCTTACCTTATTCTTGCCCATACATCGAAACAGTTCATAAGTATTGCTCTATAGTACGACAGAATTGAACGGCCGGCCATATCACGTAAAAATTCTATAGAAACCCGCCATCTTGTTGAATGGCCTGGGCTGTATAAGTGTGGCGCTTCTGATTGGATAGCGGCGGTGACAACCAGCCAATGAAGAGCGGGCTCTCAATTAGGATTTACAAGCCAGGTCAAGGTTCATGCACGTGCATGCCGCAATGCAGCGCGTATACAGAGGGTATAGAAGGCCACTAATAGCCAGTCTTAGTCGAACGGTCGGGGGGTGCGAATCGCAGCAGGAGTATTAAATATTCCGCTCTGTGGTAAGCATCTCAAGGGGAGACTTTGACTTCGGTGGTCAGCGAGTTCCGTAGGAGTAATTAAATTATTCCGCTCGGGGCAAGTTCGATCTCCGGGCCGAGTTTTGCCTTTTGGTCATATAGGCGGAACGGTCGGGGGGTGCGAATCGCAGCAGGAGTATTAAATATTCCGCTCTGTGGTAAGCATCTCAAGGGGAGACTTTTGACTTCGGTGGTCAGCGAGTTCCGCAGGAGTAATTAAATTATTCCGCTCGGGGCAAGTTCGATCTCCGGGCCGAGTTTTGCCTTTTGGTCATATAGGCGTAACGGACGGGGGTGTGAAGCACAGCAGGGGTATTAAATATTCCGCTCTGTGGTAAGCATCTTAAGGGAAGACTTTGTCTTTGGTGTTCAGCGAGTTCCGCAGGAGTAATTAAATTATTCCGCTCGGTGCAAGTTGGATTTCCGGGGCGAGTTTTGCCTTTTGGTCATATAGGCTAAGGCGAGCGTTTCGAATCTGAGTGTAGTTATGAGTTTCTAGTTAGTTACTTTATGAGTTCCGGTTGGGTGATATAGGATTTGTTTGCTTTCCTTCGTGCGAATATTGTAAGTTCGGGCTGAGGCAGGCGAAACCGTGATGTTTATAGGTATTTCCGTTTAGTTATGAGTTACAGTTCTTAGTTATTTAAGGGGTTGCGCCGGGGTGATATACGATTTATTTGCTTTCCTCTGAACGAATGCTGTAAGTTCGGGCTGAGGCAGGTATCTAGCCGAGATTTGTATTGTTTATTTATGTCTAATTAGTCGAGGCTTCTGTTGGGTGATGTAAGATTTGTGACGTCTTTTAGTGTGAATATTATTAGTTCAGATTAAGCTAGGTGTCAATGTCCATAAATTTCCTGAAGTTTGATTCATTCGGCCGTTTCATTCGGAAGACATCGACTTTTGTGTAGACGGGACGCTCAGTTTCTTGTTGGTAAAGAGACATAGTTAATGAACTTGGCAGAGTTCTTTTATTTCAGCTGGTACACCATTGGAGGGAAGACGACCAACAGTTATGAACGCGCGTTTCTGGCTTTCAATTTCTGTATTTTCCGAAATAAAAACTTTGAAACTTTATAAATGTGTTTTCTTTTGCTTCAGTTCACGTGAGAAACCTGACATCCTGCGTACGAACCCGGACTTCCGGTTTGCATAAGAGCGGTCACTCCCGCCGCTCGAGTGCAAATCGATAACACCCCGTCCTGTTACAGTTATAACAAAATGTTTGTTATTTAAATAAAGAATAATTTAATGATTTGCTTTATATATCTAATAATAGGTTTAGAACAAGGTACGTCCCAAACCCAAAATTTCGGTAGCCCGAAAAGGTTCCCGGGGATTTTTCTGACATTGTGGTTTTCATGTCAGTGATTTATGGTGGAGGACCTGATAAGGAGCAGGGTCTAGTCGTTTCGATGGGAAGAAAACGAAGGCCTCGCGTAAATCTTAGTGAGCACGGGCAAAAACTCCTTGTCAGTTGAAATTGAATTGCTGTTCAGTAGTGTTGAAAATCGGAGCGAGATTTCTGATCCGAATACTTTCGTTTGCTATCCGAATACTATTCGGATAATTCAGAAATGTAAAAGTCTTCTACGGAGTTACCCCAATATTTCATATATTCGTATTTATTTCAATATGTTTGTCATCCGCGTCCGGTGGGAAAATCATACTTTCGATTTGCACATTTTTTGATCCGCGAGCTTACCTTTTGCCCCATATTAGGACTATCTATTACATGTATATCCTAAAAATCCATCATGTGAAGAAATGTGTGTATCACTGCCCACTTATTCCCCCCCACACTCTTTTTATTTCGTTCAATCAACTCGAATAAAAGAAAAAGTAAATAAAAACACGTCAATTTATTTCACAATGGCTACATGCTTCGTTCGGTGTCTAATGAGAATGCATGTGACCTAGGTCAGTATGAATACATTTCACTGCGAGAAGTTTAAACTCAGTTCCGTGTCCCGTAAACAAACGCAGGGTATAAATATTATTTTTTATTCTTTGCATTGCATTAACAATTTAATGCTGAAAGTGATAATACCAAATTAAACACTTCAACGGCGAAATAATGTAGACGATTCCACTCAGCACTTACGTCATTCATAAAGGGTTCGTTTCAAAATAACCAAATATATTAAATTCAACAGAGAACGTGAAAAAAAAAATTTAAATAATATTTGTTGATATTTATTATTCAGCACACTTATGGTATAAGTATATTGTACCGGGTGCATCCATTGAAATGGGATCGAGATTTAGTCGCTTCATTAGCGGTAACGGTGGTCCCAGCCGTCGAAAAATACTCGTTCTAATGGAACAGATGTAGACGGGATTCTTAAAATATCCTTTGCTAGCTTAGACAACAAGGGGGTGCCTAAGTTCGTTAATTTTCGACCACTGTTGAGGACAAGTGTCAGCAGAGCACACATCTTTCGATTTAAAACAATTAACCTGCAGTTGGTGATGGTAGAGCTCATGGGGGTGTTTCTATTATTCTTAATGGAGATATCCCTCAGAGTAAAGTCATTCTCAACTCGCCTTTACAGGCAGTTGCAGTTAGGGTGACTTTGCATATTCCTGTAACACTCTGCTCTGTATATCTTCCACCAAGTTTACATCTTAATCCCAGAGATCTTGATGACCTAGTTGCACAACTTCCTCCCCCGTTTATTATTACGGGCGATTTCAATGGTCATCATTCCCTCTGGGGTAGTCCAGATGATAACAACAGAGGTAAACAAATAGCAGACTTCATTAATATTAATAATTTGTGTTTATTAAACGATGACTCGCCTACTTATCTACATCCTGCCACCGCTTCTTTTTCTTCCCTGGATCTAACCATTTGCTCTCCGGTCCTGTTTCAGGATTTTTCATGGAGAGTAAATGAAGATCTATGTGGTAGTGACCACTTTCCTATCTTGATTGATAATAATGGTCCTTCTCCGGTCGAAAGACCCCAGAGGTGGAAGTTACATAAGGCTGATTGGGCTCTGTTTGAATCTTTGTGTCTCTTCTCTTTTGATGCAAAGGAGTTAGAAGATGCAGACGAGCCCATGGCCTTATTCACTTCAATTCTTCAAGATGTAGCTGAGCAGGCGATTCCAAAAACCACGACTGAACCAAAACGTTTCAATAAACCATGGTTTAACGATGATTGCAAATCCGCTCTTAAAGAGCGTGATCGTATCCTGAGACGATTAAAGAACCATCCTTCCATGGAGAATATTGCGGCATTCCAAATGGTCCGGGCGAAAGCTCGTAGAACCATACGCCAAGCAAAGAAATCTTCATGGCAAGGTTATGTCTCCAGGATCAATTCACGTACCACATCTAAGTCGGTATGGGATAGGATTCGTAGGATTAAAGGTAAAAGTAGTGCATTATCAGTTAACCATCTAAATGTTGATAATACCACCTTAACAACATTCCCTGATATTGCTAATTCTCTGGCCAGTACTTTTTCATTCAATTCATCATCCAATTTCTCCTCCGATGCCTTTCGAGGCATTAGACAACAACAGGAGAAAAGGCGACTTAATTTCAAGTCCCGTAATGATGAATGCTACAATGATACCTTTTCCATTGCAGAACTTCGGGATTCGCTAAAACGAGCTCGGGATACTGCAACTGGCCCAGATGAAATACATTACCAAATTTTAAAACATTTACCTTTTCCAACTCTCTTAATTTTATTGGATCTTTATAACCGGATTTGGGTTGATGGGAAGTTTCCTCCTTCATGGCATGAAGCTACAGTAATCCCCATCCCTAAACCGGGTAAAGATCATACGAATCCTACCAACTATCGTCCGATCGCTTTAACTAGCTGTATTTGCAAAACCATGGAGAGATTGATCAATCGAAGGCTTGTTTGGTACCTCGAGTCCAACAACCTCATTACAGACCTCCAATGTGGATTTCGGTCCCAAAGGAGCACTCTTGATCATCTCGTTCGATTTGAAACGTTCGTCAGGGACGCTTTCATCCAGAAGCAACATTTAGTTGCAATTTTTTTCGATCTGGAGAAAGCATATGATACCACGTGGAAACATGGTATCATGCGCGACCTTCATAATCTCGGCCTACGAGGTCGCTTACCTGTCTTCATTAAAAATTTCCTGGAAGATAGGTCTTTTAAGGTACGACTGGGATCAATATTCTCTGACCCATTTCCTCAGGAAATGGGAGTTCCCCAGGGAAGTATTTTATCACCAACATTATTTGCAATAAAAATTAATACTATCCCAGCGTGCCTTAAACCAGGTACAAACGGCGCTCTTTATGTTGATGACTTTCAGATGTGCTATGGTTCTACAGACATGCGGATAATCGAACGTAAGTTGCAGCTTTGTTTGAATTCACTTCAACAATGGGCAACCGAAAATGGATTTCGTTTTTCGAAATCCAAGACTGTCTGCATGCATTTCTGTCAGAAACGAGGTTTACATCCAGATCCAGAACTCTTCTTGGATGGCAATCGCCTACCAGTCGTGGATGAAACCAAATTTCTGGGGCTGATATTTGATAAGAAATTATCATTTATCCCCCACATTAAAAACCTTTAAAAGAAGTGTCTGAAAGCCCTCAACATATTGAGAGTCTTATCAAATACTGACTGGGGAGCAGACCGTAAGGTCTTGCTCAGATTATATCGAGCTTTAATAAGATCAAAACTCGATTATGGGTGTATTGTGTATGGGTCTGCCCGCGAGTCTTATCTCAAAGAGCTCGACACCATACACAATCAGGGACTTAGAATCAGTTTAGGAGCATTTCGTACATCTCCAGTGGAAAGTTTATACGTCGAGGCGCATGAGCCCTCACTGCACAACAGACGTTATAAACTGGCCCTGCAGTATGCTACGAAAATTGCATCACTTCCCAATCATATTTCATTTAACACCATATTTAGACCTCTTCATGAGCATTTGTATCTTGTAAAGACGAATGTTGTTCCATCATTCGGTATTCGCATACAACCCCTTTTGTCTGAGGCTGGTATCAGCCTTGACAGTATTGCGAATACCCCGGTCTTTAAGACTCCGCCGTGGGTTATATCTCCTCCAAAGATCGATTTCGATCTTACTCAACATAAAAAGAGAGATACTAGCTCTACGGTGTTCCAATCTCTGTTTAGAGAGTTAAAGTCTAAGTATGGTGATTATGCTCCTATTTACACAGATGGTTCTAAAGATGGTGATCGGGTAGCTTCAGCTACTGTGACGCCATCTGAGACTATTTCTGTGTGTCTTCCACCTGCTGCTTCAATATTTACAGCTGAGCTTCAGGCCATTCTCCAAGCCCTGGAGTTCATTAAATCCTCTTCATATTTAAAGTATATCATCTTTACTGATTCTCTGTCCTCGCTTCAAGCAATTAATAGTAAACATCTTGAACACCCATTAGTGGCAGATGTTTATCGTCTGCTACTATCTTATGAGCTCAGCAGTAAAGACGTTGTCTTTTGCTGGCTCCCCAGTCACGTTGATATAAGGGGGAATGATCAAGCAGATTTTGCTGCCAAAGCTGCTCTAGATCTTCCCCAATCACACTTTTTAATACCATTTAAAGATTTTAAAGCTTCCATAAATAGTTTCATTTATGGCCGTTGGCAACGGTCGTGGGATCTTGCAGACACTAACAAACTTCATCACATTAGGCCGCTCTTAGGAGATTGGCAAAACTCCTACAGAACCAACAGGAGGGATGAAGTTGTTTTGTGTCGTTCTCGCTTAGGTCATACTTTTTTAACACATATTTTCATCTTAAAGCGAGAGCCTCAACCAGAATGTCAACATTGTCATGTTTCTTTGACAGTTAAGCACATTCTGATTGAGTGCAAGTTTCTTAAGGACATCAGGTCTAAATATTATCGTTGCCAATCATTAAATCAATTATTTGCCCAACCGGGTCTATATTGCAAAGTACTAGACTTTTTAAAAGAGACAAATTTTTATCGCCAGTTTTAATTGTAAATAGATAATTCACTTTATTTTTTCACTTTTAACTATTTATGTACATGAAGTTGACATTTATTTTTAATTATTTAATATACTGTGATATTTGTTTTTATTTGTGTACATAAATACCTTATGTGATATCATTTAATTTGTCTCATAATATTCACCATGTTTGGCGCAATATGGCCCGGTTGGAGCTGATGTGCCATAAAACTCTATTTCATTCATTCATTCATTCTTTCCGCACGACCAGGCATCAGTAGGGCTAAACTGGGGTGAATTTTAAGTATGGCAATCAATAGTTCAGCTCTGAACGTCGGTCTCATTACACTCACCCTGCACGTTCAGGGACTGGCCCATTCAATCAATGTCGAAAATAATTTGACCCCCAATTTTACTGGGCAACTTTTCACTGCTAAACGATGGGTGTCACTCCGTGTGGACGCGTGTACAGTGTAAAGGAACATCTCAGTGAGAAAATAAGACCTTGCTCATTTCGCTAGAGTCAGTAGATAGATAGATAGATAGTTTATTACATAACCCATTTCGGGCAGCATGTAAATAGTACATATTATGCATACAAAACAGACATACATGTACATAAAAAGTGAATATAAAATAGTAAAAAAAGCTGTATGAAAAACATAAAAAGTGGATGAAAATTACATAAAGATGACATGTACATTTACATGTATATAGCTTGAACTTAAAGTAATGAGCTCAACGAATTGTTGATTATTATTATTATATTTTTTGTTTATATAGAAGTGGGTGCCACATCCCTTATTTTAAAAGCATGTTGCACAAAGGTGCACACTGTTTTTGCCAAAGCAAGTGGCGGGTTGAACATGTTTTCAAAGGAAAATGGATAGTTTTGGCTCTCAAATGCCCCATAAACAATTGTCTTTCGTAGTTCCTCATACCGGTTGCACTCAATGAGAAAATGATATTCATTCTCAACTTGCTGTTGAGGGCATTTTGTGCAAAACCGCAGATGTGCAGGTATATCCTTGTATCGTCCTCTCTCTATTTCAAGGGAATGTGTGCTTAGTCTAAGGTGGGACATCGCGGTTTTAGTTTTAGGATTTTTAACAACTTGCTGGTAAGGCACGGTAGCGTTGATATTATTTTTAAACCTGTAAAAAGTTCGTAGTTTCTGGTTATCTGAAGCGCATAGATTAGCATAAACTTCGTTGAATTTTTCTTCTAGGTATTTAGTAATTTGATTATTAGTTGATGAACTAAGGGATGATATATTAAAAGTATTTAACAATTTTGCAATGGCTGCGGTCCAAGAGAGTTTAGGGTTAGTTGCTCCTAAAGTACTATCCTCTTTAAAGGAAGCAAAAAGAATCGGGTTATTTATACTGAGTTGTGGGTTGGATAGACGCTTAAAATATGACAGCATTCTACGATATACATCAACTTGTAGCGGGAATATTTGAGCTTCGGCTAAGCAGCCAATATTTGATGCCTTTGTTGGTTGCGCTAAAATGGACTTACAAATTTTTATGGTAATTTTATTTATGTCTAATTTATTCCATTTCTTTAGATCAGAATTTTTGCTGTGGACAATTTGAGAACCCCATATATCAGATGAATAAATGGCAATTTGTTTAACAATAGCATGGTACAGTTTTGTCAAAATATCTGTTGGTAGGAAATTTTGGGTACACACTTTATATCTGATGGAAAACCAAGCTTTTCTTGCCTTTTTACTTAGATCAGAAATGGCAGCTTTAAATGAGCTGTTATTGCTTATGTAGATTCCAAGATACAGGTAGGATTTAACATATTCTAATACATGATTGCCAAATTGAAATTGTGTAGGTTTTTTTAATTTGCTGCCATTGTTAAAAAACATGACTTTAGATTTTGTGGCGTTTATTGGTAGCGTTGAGTCGCTGGAGAACTGTGTTAAACAATTGATGCTATTTTGGAGACCATTTGCTGTAGTTGAAAGCATTACAAGGTCGTCGGCAAAAAGTAAATGGGACATTGAAGTATTATTTAATGTGGGGGAGTCTATGGGATTCGTGGAATGTTTGAAGTAGTCTTGCAAGTCATTAATATATATATTGAAAAGCGTGGGACTTAGCACACATCCCTGTTTTACCCCTCGCACCGAATGTATTTTGTCAGAAAGATAGCCATTATCATTTTTAATTATAGATGACGTTTTACTATACATGGAGGTTATTAGGTCTAAAACATTGCCATTGATATTGTGCTTCATCAACTTGAGAAATAGAGATTTTCTCCAAACACAATCAAAGGCCTTTTTAAAATCAATAAAGCACACAAATAAATTTTGTTTTTTATTCTTGAATTTGTTAAGCAATGTTTTAAGAATAAAGATATTGTCCGAAGTTCTGCGATCTGCTCTAAAGCCACATTGTGATTGGTCAAGAAGGTTATTAGATTCTAAGTGCGAAACAATGCGATTATTGATTATTGACAAGAAGCATTTACTCAAACAACTAGCAAGGGCTATTCCCCTGTAGTTATTGGGGTCAGTTTTCGTTCCTTTCTTATAAATAGGGAAAATAAAAGAATCCTGCCATATTTCTGGAAATATACCGGACGATAATATTAAGTTAAACAGTTTTAAATATTGATCGATCATGATTTCACGCGATGACATGAGCATTTCGTTGAGAATAAGATCGGGTCCATTGGATTTACTCCGCTTGAGATTCGTAAATGCAAGGCGTAATTCAGCCGCGGATATTTCTTTGTTAATTTCATCATTTATACTAAATAATAAAGATTTCACAGAACGGGTTTCAGTTTCAATTTCATCAATGTCTGATTTTGGAATGGAGGTGTTATGAAATAAGTTCGTAAAATGGTTTTCCCAGCACTGATTAGAGATACAACCATTTTCGTCTTTTACTTCGGGATTATCATTTACGAGTGAGTTAACAAGTTTCCAATACTCTTTAGGATTGCGCGATTCTAACCCATCAAGTTGAAATAAAATGTCATTTTTCGCCTGTCTATATTTAAATTTTGTTATTTTTTTGTATTCCCGTTTCCTTCCAAAATACATGGAACGAGCATGCTCGTTATTTGGATTCGCGGTGAGATTGCGACGCGTCGACATCAGGTCCCGTTTAAGTCGCAAGCAGTCTTTGTCAAACCATTTGTTTTTACGCTTTCGTTTCTTTTTTATTTCAACCAATCTTATGCTTGCACTCGATGCGTCGATGAGTATTTCTGTCAGAAGCGAAGTAGCTCCATTTACATCGTTTTGGCTGAAGTTGTCAAAATTGGTCATCATAAAGTTATTGAGAGCAGATGTATATTTAGTTTTTTGAAATTCCGAGATAAATATATTATCAGAGTCAATTTTCCAAATAAATTTTTTTTGACGAGAACCAACTTTACCCTTCTTACAGTTATTTGAATTTTCACGCAACCTGTCTGCTAATTTGGTATTGTCAGTACTTGTTTAGTCGGTAGTTGTATATTGCAAGACACCATACAGTGGTCAGTTATATCAGTTAGGGGGCTAACACGCATATAAGATATGTGAGGAAACAGAGAGAGACTGGTTAGAATATAATCTACAGTACTGCATCCGTTGTAATTAATACAGGTATGGGCACCTAAGAGATCACCAATACATCTGCCATTCAGAATACATATGCTTGTACTGTTGCACAAGTGAATTAATTCATTCCCCCAGGTATTAACCTTTTTGTCCATATTATTGATTCTAGACTTAAACATTTCCGTATTTACTGTATTGACAGGCAGTTCAGATATTAGATATGGATAGGGCCTATTTGGAGAGAGTGAGTCAGTCACTGCACTGTCAGAAATAAGCACGTCCTTAAGTAATCTGGTTCGTGCATTAAAGTCCCCCCCCCCCTAAAATAACCTCACCTTTTTGTTTATATTTCATTATATCATTTTCAATAACATCAAATGGGTTTGTGTTTTTGGATTGCCAAATTGATGAATTTTGTGGTGGAATATATATTGAGGCAAGGAAAATATCTTGTGTGTGCTGTAGAATTACTTTTGAGATTTTCAGCCATATTATGTCCCCATCCTTAGAGTCTACCACTGTAATCCCCGCTGTAAACTATTCCGAATATAGATTGCACCCCCCCCCCCTTTGGACGTGGCAACCAGATCTCTGTCCTGTCCTACTAAACATAAATCCATGAAATTCGGGGAAAATGTCATTAAACAGCTGCATATCGGCCTGTTCTTGACTAAGCCAGGCTTCAGTAAGGCACACAATGTCTAAATGTTTAATTTGTCGGTATAAGTTTTCAAGTAATTTATCATTAGTGGCTTTTGCGTGAAGCCCATTTATATTCCAGAAACCTATCTTTAAACTCATGACAACAAATACAATGAAATTTACATTATCACCTATAAATATCAAAAACTATGCAATCAAAAGGATGGAATATAAATGCAGACATAGTATACCTACACTACTATAACGTACTGAGAAAAATATAAAAAGAACATATTCAAAATTTAATATTTACATATACAGATTAAAGTTTGTAAATGAGACATGCAGTATTATCACATTTGGGTAAATATAATATGCCTGTGTGGAAGGACACAAAATACACGCTGCACACTGTCCGCCTTAATTGAGGCATGAATTGTGTTTACAGCATATCTTTAATCCAAACACATATGTAAGCATAAAATATAATCACAGATACCGCACATGCTCTAGTCCAAAGGCACAAATTATTTAAGTGAGGAAATACTGGTTTGGATCCTTTAGTGTATATACATGCCCATAAAGTACAGTATCGCACCTGGTGGTTCACCAGCATGAATTAGTGACACTATCACTGGTCCTTGGACGGAAATTGATATGATGGCACTGAGAATGGCATGATTGATACTAATCCTAACACAAAAAATATTGATCTGGACCCTTGTTAGCACTAAACACTAAGTATAAACACTAAATCACTGAGTATCACATAAATACTCACTATTCACACAGTTTGTTGGAGAAATACTGACCCGGATCAGTAAGTACAGCCGAGTATTCAATACAAATACTCGCTATTTACATACATGTAGTTTTATTAAGGGAATATGAAGCGGTTAGTTTCACTTCCCATGTAGTTCAGTTCTCTTGCATAGTTTTGTTCTCTGGCATTTGTTTGTGATAGAGGTGAAATACCTGTTGCGTTTGAGATCGACTTATATGTCGAATTATAGAACTCTGCCTTTCCATCTTCATAGAGAGTATTTGGTACCCCTGTAACTTGGAATGGAGCTGTGTTAATTTGGTTTTTGTTGTTCAGTGATCGATCAAATATTGGCATATTCAAAGCTTGTTTAATTAGAATGGCAAGCCTACCAGTACCCCTGAGATTTAAGTGGGTTTCGTCCTTGTACAAGTACTTTCTAACTTTGTTATCCGTGTAACGGAAAGTAGTTATTTTTTTTTAGCAGCTGGACATTGTGGAATGAACACAGACTTTGCAGTGCCGCATTAAGATCAATGATGCCCTTATTCAATGCCAATTTCCTTCGTGGAATCAGTTCAGTAAAAATAACTGCTGCTCGGGGGAATTTTCGTTTTATCAGATCAAGTAGTACAACATAATTTCTCTCGCACTTATAAATGTTTGTGTTTGTGGTTACATCATTTGAGCCAATCAAGAGCAAGACTTTTTCCACGTGATTGGATGCTGGGCATTTCCTGATATATTCGATCATATCACTGATTCTCGCACCCCTCAAAGTTTTAATTGAGGTGCTGTGGTTAGGATCCAGTCTGTTCGGCTTCACGTCCTGTATCATAGATGATCCAAGAATTAGGTTTTTTTTCATCACTGGCAAGGAAATCTGAGGGAATTTGGTTGTTGAGAAACAGTCACCACGATATGCTCCATTTTGTGGACCGGTCTCCTTCGCCCTATGTCGCGATACTTCAGACGCAAAATCGTTCTTAGATACATTTAGGCCCATGTTAGTCTCATCTGTTTGACAAAGACTGGACATTTGGTTATGGGAGGGGGACACAGGAGTACATGTATTTGCAACTTGGCACACACTGTACGTTTTCTCAGAATGTTTGGGAAGGCCACGAACAGCATCACGACGTACCTTCTCAGTTGATGTAGATGCATCCTTGCATTGTACATCAGTTGATGTAGAAGTAGAACATACCTGTACAACTCTCTGTATTTCCTGCTCAAAATTCTCTGTAGAAGTTGATGCATCCCTGAGTATCGCATTAACTGTCATTGCGGCAGCATCTGCATGTACTGCATTGCTTAATTTTTTAGAGCTACATGTACATGTATCCCTTATCTTGTCTAGTTGTGCCGTAAGGGATTTTACCTCACTATTAAGGTGATTAAGGGCTGTCACAAAAATATTATTTACTTCTTCCAACTGCCCCTGTTTATTCATCAGTTCGACATTTGCATGCAAATATTCTGCCGATCTCCCTATTTCAGCCATCAACTTTTCATTGGTTTGAATTAGGTTATCTTCAAGTCTTTTAATTGTAAGATGAAGATTACTTATTTCAACTTCAGAATTCTTAGATATTGGTGACTTAGGCTTATACTTCTTTTTGCCCAGTGTGGACTTAATCCTGTTGGCTATTTTTCGAGGATTGGTATTAGTCAAATTTAACTTAAGACGGCCATTTCCCAGTAGTCCTCGAGTTTTAGGTGTGATCAAAGGATCTCCCTCATCGGGCCTATCAATATTTAGATTTGCACTTGGCAAACTATGTGTGCTATGCAGGTCAGAGATACTACTGTTGTGACTGTTAGACCCACTGCTGTGTTCTGACGTAATAGTTTCAGTAACATCCTCATTAAAGACAAAGTTCTGGTCATGTAATGTATTTAAATGACTACCGTTACAAACTAGGTTGTTACCACTATAATTGATAGGTCCACTCACTGTATGCGGGGTACTACTACATGCGCTACCCGAGGGCTGATTTGTTGTGCCGGTCTCGGCTATTAGGCATACACCATTGTTTGGGTTTTCTTTTCTTGCCCGAGCCTTTTTGCCCTTTGCTGACAAGAGTGAGGATTGTAGAATAGCGTTCGTATTTTCTGAACATTCTTTGTCAACAAGTTGAAGGATTTCATACAAATGAGTATTACAGAATACATTTCCCCCCCTCCCTAATCACCGCTTTATATATAGTGTGGTATAAGTTCACAGTATGGTTCCAGCTATTTTCCATTCAGTATTAATTATTTTGATCGACGATGACTCAATAACATCCCCTTTAGATGCTGAATCAGTAAGAATAATGTTAATATGGTCATCAGCTTTCTTTAAGTGTTTATAATAGACGGACAGCGCGCGTCTGAATCCGTGATAAAATCCGGCGCTAAAAACTAATCGTGTGCCGCCATTGGTGTGGGCAATGTCAATATCAGCACGATATGTTGAGTTTAACATATTTTTCAAACATTTATCGATCTTCAAATCATGATCCATATGTCGCATGTAATAATGCTTTTCCATGTGTGTGTATGTTTGACCCCAATCATTATCATTAGTCGATGTTGTCATGTCTTCCGACTGGTCAAGTACATTCAGACAAGGCGCCATATTTGATTTCGGTTGATTCGACATTCACTTCAGCGTATAAAAAGACTATTTACCTAGTTTATATACAAAGTATCTTTCACACAAGTTTCCATTGATGCACGGGAACATTAGTCCGTTGTTTCATCCAAATATATGACACAAATTGTTGACATTTATAGGTGAATAATTGCAAATTTTAGCCGCTCATTATTTCGCGACCGTCCTTGTTGGCGCATGCGTATGAAGACGGACATACGCCATACAGTACCGTGTGCTTTAAGGGAAATTTAGACCTGACAGCGGCGCTATACGGCTTACTCTTATATCGAATTCCAACTACAAAGGGATCTTTTACGCGCACGTCAATGTGTAGGCCTACACAGGTCCTCGTTTTTTTCGTCCCACCCGTTAGTGCTATTTAGCTGCAGACATGCCCTAAGGTATTTTTCAAACCTCCGACCATCAATATCAAGATACGGTAAATAGGCTATAATACAATTTTCCAAAATTCTTTGACTGTACCGCAATAACTATTACCCATCCCGATTATCGTTGATAATAAGCTGGATTGATTAGGTAATTAAGCGATCAACGTATTTATCGTGTTATACCGTCTATAAACGGGGGGGGGGGGGGCAAATGATTAGCACGTTGTGCTGTATCATAAAGCCTGTCATTGAGTCAACTGGCGCGGTTTCGAATCGCCGGTTGTACGTGACAAGGAGTTGGGTCGCCTGTTCAACCTCCTGGGTTTTCTTCAGGTCCTCGAGTTTCCTCCCACTAAAGACCCCTACGCGCAAACGAATTATTGAAATAAAACGAAACCAATTATGTTAGTCCCGAAATGACCTAGTTTGTGTCGAGTGGACGTTAAACTCTCTCTCTCTCCCCCGTCTATACACCTACCTTGATTAACTGACTTCATCCTGTCGGACAATTCATCAATCTAATCTTCAACAGAAGTGATTGCTTCTCTTTTGTCGGACAAAGTGAACCAATCCAATATAAATGATTATAAATTAATGTACGTGATTACCTCG